>VMDO01000489.1:0-97606 GCA_007922755.1 Pedetes capensis
ATTATATATAGCATATATTATATATAATTATATATATTATATATAATATACATAATATTTAAATATGATATGTTTTTATGTATTTATATATAATATATACATATATTTATATATGATTATACATAATATATAATATATAATCTATACATATATGTTATATATAAATTATATAAATACATAAATTATACAAATAAATTAAATAACTATATCATATATAATGACATAATATATACAATATATAATATATATTATACATATTATAATGTCATAATGCAATAAAGAGTTTAAGACTCTTTTAGACTAAAACTAAAAAGTTATAGAATAGTTGTATCTATATAACTTAGTCCCCCTCTCCTGATTTTTTTTGTTTGATTTTTGGTTGTCTGTAATTTATTCAAAACTCAGGTAAAGCTGATTCTAGAATGGGTCTCTCAGTATGCTAGTCATATGTCAATGGCTTTGAGGAGTTCTGTGTGAAAAATTTTGTGGGTATGTGCCTATGTGCTTTTCTCTAAAAGAATATGGTTTTTTAAATTTGTTTTGTTTTGGGGTTTGGGTGCTGAGGATCAAACCCAGGGCCTTGTGCATGGCAGGCAAGCACTCTACCACTGAGCTACACCCCTAGCCCTGCTCTATAGTTTTGAACAGGTTCTCTTACCTCAAAAATGTTTACAATAGGTTTAATTTATCTATTATAATCATTGATGATGTTGACTTTTAAATTGGAAGATGAATTTCAACAAATTGCATAATTGGCAATAATTGAATCCATTTTAAATAAGATACTGGTAGAGTTTTGGAACCCCTGACCTCTGCACTTGCATTTGTAATATCAGGGTATAATTATATAAGTGTGCATTTATGCATGTATATGCAATGTTCTATATGCAAACAGCATTTATACATATATACATGTAACTATATGTATTTGTTTTTATGAATAAAGGAAAAATACCCCTATGTCTCCTTCAGGAGTGATTTGGTATTGGCATTGATTTGACTAACATAACCTTTATATTTAAAAGATAATAAAAACCCCTTTTTAATGTCATTTGATAAAAAAAATAAGGCCCAGAATTCTGAAAGAGCTGAATTTTAGAAATAAAAGATTTGATTCAGGAAGAAAATAGAAACATAGGGATGTCAGGCACAAGAGAAAACTATTCAAAATATAAGGTTCCAGTAAGTCTGGTTTCTCCTAAATTGGATGATGTTCAATTCATGCCAGATCTCCCAGTAACTGACCAGATGTACAGTCATACCTTCATTCCCTCCACAAAATAGTGTCTTTTATCACCTCCCTCAAACAAACAAAAAATCCAAAGCAAGGAATTAGTGATATGACCTCAACACCACATTTGAGTTCAAACATTGCTATATGAAAAGCACCCTGACTAGCTAAAATTGCAACATTTATGGAAATAATAAAATTCAATTAATGTCTCAAGATACATGGTGAAAATAAATGGCAAAAATCCACATATTTCCCACTACTGGGGAATTGCCATAATTAACTTTCAAGAAGAGAGGCAGTCACTAGCAGCATTGTTTCTGTCTGTATCTAGTTGACATTGACTTCTGCCAAATGTTCTCCAGTTGTCCTTGCCTGCCTGCATCTCTTCATAACTCATTACAATGTTTTCAGTAAGAAGGCACATATATGAGGGTGAAAGAATTTTTTTCTAGAAATGTGTCTGTAGAAAACAAGTTTTACCTTCTTTCTTTAAGAGAGGGATGATATTAAAATCTTAAGGTGGCAGCTTAACATAGTTACTTCCTTTAATAACACTTTTTGGTGGTGCCATAGAAATATTCAGTACCATAAATAATTCATGTGAGGAGAAGAGCCTCAAAAGTAGCAGACATTAAAAACACAAGCAGCATGTAAGAGAGACAAAATTGAAAGATAGCAGATTGTCCATGAAGACCATGCAAAACAAAGAGCCAGCCATTGGGGCAAAATGTTGCCCTGCTGTCATTACTGTGTACCTTTTGGGGGAGGAGCAGGTTCTTTCTTTTTGGGTACAGGAACTGGCTTTTTCTCCTCTGGCACAGGTTTCTTGGGAACCTCAGGAACTTTAAAGATACCATTGTTAAAACAATGTTGCCTATTCTAGTGTCCTCAGATATTTAAGATCATGTTAAAGCATAATCCTCAGTAAGATTTTAAGATTTAAAAAGTAATTTGATGTGCTCTATGGCACCTGACAAAAACAACTTGTGAGAGAAAGGAATGCTAAATACATCAACACCATGTAGACATTACACATATCACATTACACCACACAGACAAAAGACCCAGTTGGGATGGTCTGTCATCTAAAACCGTTACTGATACTGATATAACACATCATCAAAAATTAATGAAGCCAGAACATACAGAATTCAATACATTACAGACAGCTTACTCATGCTATTTCATCAAAACAAAACTCTTATAGACAAAAGATACAAGAAGGCAGAAGCTAAGGGTTTTTCAAAAATATTCTACCTTTGGGTGCTGGGGGCTCCACCTTTTCAGGAATGGGAACAGGGACCACTTCTTCGGGAACTGGTCTCCTAGGTGGCTCAGGGACTTTAAAAGAAATGTGTACCATTTTTGAGAAATTGTGCATTTTGACAAGGCATGCATTCTTGTTAAGAGTTAGAATTAAAGAGCACACATTTCTCTTGCATGTCAATTGAATGCAAGAAAATTATGTGTTAGAAACTGTGGTAAATGGAGGAGACTGAATGGCTAATTAGAAAATGTGACAATCACATGTGTCACTTTTAACTACAGGAACCTCCACTTTCTCAGGAATAGTAGGAACATCCCTGCCTTAGAAGTGACTGGGCTTTTTCCTCAGAGACCAGCTTTTGATGAACATCCATAACTTTGAAGATAGTTTTGGAGCAACTTCACTTTCTTTTTCAGGCAGTTGCATGAGAACAATTGCATTGGATTATCTTAAATGTTTAACAAGTTGGGTGGGAGAGAGGAGGTGGAGCCTTGGCTTACAGCAGTTGCTGTATCTTCTGATTTCTGTGGTGGTATAATTACTGCAACCCTGGCTACCAGTGTGACTTCATTGTGTTGCAGTAGGAAAGAGATGTACATGCAGTGGGACACCATTATACAGTTCTTCTCCCACACAGACAATCGACACAAACTACTTCAGAAACATTGGCAATAGTAAAATGCTGTAACATAGGAAGTTATGAATTTTGAGTATTTATTAACCTGTCTTCTAACGTGATTTACTTAACTATACATTAACATAACTTTATTTTGATTTATTTAAAAATTTTATTATAATTTCATATTTTGTGGTACTGGAGGATTGAACCTGGGGCCTCACACATGCTTTCCAAGTGCTGTATCATTGAGCTGCACCTCCAGCCCATATTTTTTACTTTTTATTTTCAGACAGGGTCTCACTAAGTTATGCAGGCTGCCTCTGGCCTCGAACTTGCAATCCCTGTATCTCCACCTCCTGAGTTACTGGGATTAGAGGTGTGAGCCAACATGCCCAGCTTCTACAACTTAATTTTTAATAATAGTGGTACTAAAACCATGACTGACAAAATTCCAGAAGTTTTAATCATAGGCTCTGGTTAGTTATGTAAGCTGGCTCCAAGATACTGCTATCTCCATACATAATGGTAACTAGATTGTAAGCTCTCTGAAGCAGTGAATAGAGCCTTGTATTTTTCATTCCTCTGGCATAGGCCTTCCTCTTGGTCTCCCCATTCCTGTGTACTTGTGCTTAGTGGCTATACATTTGCTGATTGTGTAACTAAGTCTGCTATTTAATATTAACATGGCCAGGTGTTTACTATGGAATTGATGCTAACTTTAAAAAGATTTTAAACTTAGAGCAAATTACTAATACCTTTAGGTGGTGGCTCAATCTTTTTGGAAACAGCAACATGAATTTTCTCTTCAGTAACAGTTTTCTTTTGTACCTCAGGGACTTTAAAAAAATGTACATTTTAATTATCGGTATGCCATGCTATGATTGGCAATTCTAATTTACACAGAATACAAAAATAAAAATTAAAACAAGGACAAACGTGAAGTGAAAAAGATGACAGAGAATTACAAGACAGAAATGCCTACATGATCCCAAATTAGATAAGAATAAGGGAGTAAAAACCCATCTACAACTCTTCCATTTGAGCCCCCAAATTCAAATTTGCCTTATACCTGTGACTGACACCTCCTCCTCTGTGTGAGAAGCAAAGAACATCTTTTCTTCTGAGATAACCATCTTCTTTGTATGCACAGCTGGTACTTTAAAGAGAGTATTTCACATTAGTATTTCTTTTTCTAGGACAAGACATAAGATGAAACATATAGATGGCTCGCTAGGTTTACATCTTTAGACACAAATTGAGTGGGTTAATATGACAGCCTGAGGACAAATTCAGTATTGACAAGGAAATAACATCATGTTTTGATCTATAAGAAGAAAGCATGCCGGCCTTAACAAATATTATTAAATGAGAATCAAATAGACACAACTTCTTCACACACAATGTAGTACTTTGCCAAATTCATTAGGGTCTATTCCTATAAATTAGAGGGTGGGGACCATTATATGCAATAGAATACATTGCACAGTAAAGTTAAAAGACCACTCGCTAAACACAAAACCTTCCTTAAATGAAAAAAAAGTAGTTTTTAAGAAAAACCAAAAACAAAATAGAGAATGTTATTTATTAAATTATACATGTGTATAACTCTATTTAAAATGGGCATTATATAAAATGTGCTATTTTTGGTGGTGATTTGTGAATTAGCATTATATGTACACACATCCATATGCATAAATAAAAATGCTTAAAATATGTAGCTGAAGACAAAGATGTATACCTTTCACTTCAATAATTTCTTCCTGTACTGGAGTCCGGGAAGGTTTTTGTGGAACAATCTTCTTAGAAACTTCGGGTACTTTAAAAATATTTACAAATATATTTGTATTGTGAAGGATATTTCTTTGCGAAAAGTTTAAAAATATCTTAGTTTAGATGACTACATAAATAACACGTGATATCAGTAAACAGATTACTTGTGTATATGGTACTAGGAATGCTTTAAATGATAATATACCTTTGGTGACTTGAACTTTTTCTTCCTCCATTCTTCGGGAAGTCCTTTCAACTTTTTCAACTACTGGCTTCTTTACAACTGCAAGCATTTTAAAGAAATTGCAGTATTTTTAGAATTTCTATTAAAATTCTCTCTCTTGCTCTACACACACACACATATGTATATATTTATATATATATATGTATAATGTTTTTTAGAGAGAGTCAGCTTTGGTGTGCTGAACTTTAAGTTTCTGTGCTTAAATTATCTTGGTTATATTTATTTTAAATTTACCATAATATTCTTTTTATTACCTTTTTTGTTAAATAAATTAAATGGGGGCTCTTAAGGAAATAATTCATGGGTACAATAAAGCTTAGAGAAGAAGTTGTGCCTATTGGATTGAGCTGATGATTCATACATCTTTGCCAAACAAGCCATGGTAATAATGTTGATGCTCTGATCTAATTAAATAGTTCCAATTACATACCTTTAGGAGGTGGCACTTTCTTTTCAGGCACTTTTGCTGGAATTTTCCTTTCATGTAATTCTTCAATAAAAACACAGGATAAGTAGGGATGCTTAAATCAGTAAGCTCCAATAGGTTGTATTCATTGCAAATGACATAAGTTAAGAGGAATGTATAATTATGTAAAAAATCATATCGGATAGCACATTGCTAACATGACCTCTAGTGCTGGGTTTACAAGCAAGGTCAAACTTCTGCATCAGCAAATAGCACTTGGAACTCAATCTTGGTAATAGGATTAACTGATTCAGCCTCTAATGTCAAAATATGATCCTAACTCTGAAGAAAATGACTGTTAGAGATCAAGTTCTTAAAGGATTCTGATCTGAAAAAATCTAAACTATCATTTCATCCCTTTCATATCCATTGCAAAGCAGGTTAGTGAGCTGAGAAAAATGAAGAAATGAGGGGGGAAAGGCACCCAATTTATACATACCTTCATGAACCTCCTTTTGAACTTGAATCACTTCTTTTTCTTGGTAAGCCTCTTCCCACTCCTCCTCCCCTTCGTCATAGCCTTCTTCCCTTTCATAGTATTCTTGGCCTTCCTCAAAGTCTTCCTCCCATTCCTCATGAACTTCCCTTTTGGCTTCCACCTTGATCTCCTCATAGTCTTCATCTGGTTCTTCATAATAGGGTTCTTCAAATGGCTCTGTGTATGCTTCCACTTCTAGTTCATCATAGGGTTCTTCCAAAGGTTCTATGTAAACTTTCTTTTCTTCGTAGACTGCTTTTCTCTCATACACAGCTTCCTTTTCCTTCTGAACCTCTTTCTGTCTAGTTATTGTTGTTATTTTTACTTCTTCAGCCTTAGAGGATACATCAATAATTTCTGGAGCTAAAACAAAGAAAGATATTATTATTTTATTAATTACCTCCATCTAATTGCTTGGGCTGGGATTTAGCTCAGTGGGTAGAGCGCTGTGCTGCAGTCTCTGAGGCCCAGAGTTCAATTCCCAGCACCGCAAAAATGGGAGAAGGACCTGGCAATCCACTCCCAAGGCAATCCTGAAGCAGTCAGCCATTGAAAACCCTATGAGGGTCGCTATGAGTCGGGTACCGACTCGATGGCACCTAACAACAACAACAACAATCTAATTGCTTTAGTAAATGAAAACCTGCATAGGCAAACATTATCAAGTACCTCAGATCTCAGTTTTAGAGTAGTAATTTGTGATGTTTTTCTTTGTATTGGTTCTAAGTTTTTATTAACTATACAACATAACAAAGTATAAAGATGCAGTCTGCTCTTAAGGATTTTTCCAATGTCAAAAATATGGATTCAATAAATAGTATTGAATAGACATACTTTTGTATTTCTACAGGAACTGTGGTTTGTAGAATGCCTAGTTACTTCCCATGAAACATTTTAAGTCTGATAATTTTATGGAATTTATATTTAATGTTGCTGCAGTTTTTTTAAAGTTTCTATTATTCCTTCAAATATATTTCTTTTGGAACCTACGTTTTTGAGTACTGCACATGATCCACTAGTCAGTTTAATAAAGAGAATATTTAAAATTATGCAACCAAATCAATTCGTGGTTTTTATACAAGAGATGTAAGAAAACCTTTAAGGCTAGCATTAGTTATATGATCCTTAACATTTACGTTAGCTGCAATTTAAGAAACTAGAAGATAATCCTTTACTTTCTAGCCTTCACTACCTCTTTCTCTGTGGCCAATGTACAGAGGCCCAAGAATATCTGCTTTAGTTTCCTTTCCTGGGATAGAAACAACATGAAATAGCTATTATTTCCAATGCTCATTATAATATGACAGAGAACACTGTACAACTTTACCAAAAGCTGAAAGCCAGGTACTTTAAAAATAGAATAAATAGCAGAAATGAAAATGTCAGAAATGAATAAAAATATTTAATAGTTCTTTTTTGTTTACCTTTTGCTGGAATCAAGGTAGTAGGAGGTGGGGCCTTCTTGGCAACCTCTGGGACTTCAAAAACATAAGATGAATATTTATTTTTAGATTATGTATTGTTTAACATTTACTAATCCTATGTGTTATCCTTAGTCACTTGTGTGACACATGGCTATTGCTAATATACCACCCCTTACAGGAATCATCATTATGCCTTTATAATTTCCAAATCTAGCTCATTAGAAATGGTATGCCATGCCAGATCAACAAAAATGCACAAAGGCTGAAGCATGATTCTAATTTAGATTGATTTAAAATAATTTAAATTTATAAGAAATATGAAGGGAATGTTAAATATGTCCAAAGCTAAAAATTGCATATTTTTATTTTGTTTTCAGTTATTATCTATAAAGTTTATGAAATATCAGGGTTTTTTCAGTAGTAAGGGGTTGAACCCAGGGCTTCATGCATGCTAGGCAAGTGCTCTATCACTGAGCTGCACTCTGGGGGCCCCCTTTAAAATTTTTTTTTTTTTAAATTTTGAGGCAGTGTCCTGCTAAGTTGTACTGGTTGCCTCTAGCCTCAACTTCATGATCCTCCTCTCAGTCTCCCAAGTTGCTGGAATTGCAGGTATGTGCCATGGTGCCTGTTGTATCCACACTTTTTGAGCTGCTTCTTATTCCATGATATTTCAGAAATGACCATTCAGAAAAGTCAGAGTGATGAATGGTACCTTGTGTTCTTATATTCTCCTTCTATTAGGAGGTTGCTTTGCTCTAATCACAGCCAATGGGTTAAAATTATTTGTTTAAATTAGTTATCCAATTATCTTCCCACACTCTTTCCAAGATGAACTAAACATTAAAGTGATATGAATTGGTCTTCCTTCAAAACATAATTTTTTTTTTTTTCCAGCAAATTTGACCCTTAGATCAGGAAAACCAGGGAGGACCCTGAGCTGGGCTGGAGAAGCCTATTGAAATTATTGCAACCTTTGCTCCTGTTGGTCGAAACCTGCTGTGAGAGTAGAGGGCAAAGTTTCCTTTAAAACACTAGCCAGAGATAATAAGAATTCTCAAGTTTTGCCGGTGGGTACTAAGGACAGGTGTAGGCACAGGAGACTTGGGTCAAAGAAGATGAGAGACTTTGAAGGGAGAGTTAACCCTTTTGTGATTTCAAACTCTTACCCTTCTTTCTCTCTTCACAATTTAGGATTGAAAATTTCTAGATAACAGAAAAACATTAAAACTTCTTTTCTTGGATTAATTAATTACAATACCTTTAGGAGGTGGTTCCTCTTCTTTGGGCTTTGCAACAACTTTTTTGGCATCTTTCTTCACAGCCTTTTTGGTCACTAAAAAAACAGATGTCATAAGTATAAAACTAAATGTTTTCAGGAAATTAGGATATCTGTTGAAATATTTTGTTTGTTCAGATATTGATAATAACAAGATAGTATGAACAGGTTTGGAGGGGTGACAATACGTACTGTAACAACAACAACAACAACAACAACAACAAGAGTTAAAGTTTTCAAAGGATGGGGAATGAATCTAAATGATATCATAAACAGAAAACAAGTTTTCATCTTTGTTTCACTTAGATATAAATATAAAATTTGTCAGGAGGAAGAATTGCAAATAGATAAGTGAAATTAAAGTTCTGTCCATGATACATGTTGTGGGAGTCTTCTTTTATTGTTGTTGCTATTATACTTTGATCATGGTTCCTTATCATACTTGATTATGGCTGCTAGTGTTCATGAATAGCCAATTCTTTTCATTTTTAAAATAGGATTTAACTTCTCAGGTGTTATAGTAGTACTCAAACTTAGTCATATTGACACTGCCATTCAAAGAACAAATCATTTATGAAGATAGATGGTTATTTTTGAAAACAGAAATATAAATGGAATCTATGATTTTTGATTTCTGTTCCTCTATGCTATCACAAGTAGATGAAGTATATTTATGTTCACATAAATTATAAAGATGTTTCTCTTTTTTACTGAGAATGAATTAGTCATAAAACTTGAATTTTTAAAAAACTAAGCTCCTTTTGAGATTGGCTGAAAAATAGTTAAAGCATTTGGTACCAATTGTACTAGCCTTTGAGGACTAATGAAACCTTTGAAACTATTACAGTAGTAGTGGCTTGGTTATGGAAAAAGTGTGACTTTGACATGCAAAATTTTTTCTAACCATACTGAGAGAAATCTGGTAGCAATTCTGAACTCATAACTTTAAGAAGTCCCAGGCAATCTGTTGTCTTACTTGAACAGCTATGGTATACAAATAGTACAATTTATCAAGTATTTAATGTTTGGAATGGGCAATCTCTGGTACACTTAAGAGCTCTTTATGCGATCTCATGCCTTAGTTGCCAAAACAAAATCAACAACAACAAAAACTTCATAAAGACCCTGCCAAATATGTCAAAGATATTCTAAATCATATTTTTGCAACAAATAGTGAATTTTAAAGGGTAGTTAAAATTATAATCAAGGAAAAATCAAACCACAATTTGCAATTTGGCTATAAATTAGTATGGTATATTTCTATAAGCTGTGTAAGAAAATGGTTCTTTTTTTATTGTTACAGGCAATAGTTAGGAAAACATGAAATGAATTTAATTTTTCATTAATATTTAAATGATGCCATTAAAATATTTTAATATTAAGTATAGTATTTGGGCTGGGATTTAGCTCAGTTGGTAGAGTGCTGCGTTGCAGTCTCTGAGGCCCCGAGTTCCCGAGTTCAATTCCCAGCACCGCAAAAATGGGAGAAGGGCCTGGCAATCTACTCCCAAGGCAATCCCGAAACAGTCAGCCATTGAAAACCCTATGAGGGTCGCTATGAGTTGGATACTGACTTGATGGCACCTAACAACAACAACAAGTATAGTATTTGGTTTAATCTGATGATTTTCAGAGCTTTAAGCAAATGTCATACATTAAGTTAATAGTTGTTGTTGTTGTTAGGTGCCAATGAGTTGGGTCTGACACATAGTGACCTTATGTACAGCAGAATGCAACACTCTCTGACATGGTGCCATGCCTGGCACTATGTCAATCTCTGCTATTTACAGGGTTTTCAATGGCTGATTGTTTTGGGAGTGGATTGCTGGGTCCTTCTCCCTAGTCTACAGTACCTGGTATTCCCAGGCAGTCTCCCACCCAAGGACTAACCATCTGCTTAGCTTCCAAGATCAGGCGGGATCAGATGGTAGGGTGCTATGGCTGCAGAGAAGTTATACTTAGAATGTTTAAAATTTTGAAGGCAATTTAACTTCTTGACCACTAGAGGGAGAATGTGCTGTATTAAGCAACACTTTTCCCATTAGCTATAGTGAAATTCTACATTTTGACATTTAAGTTGGTGACATATAATACCTTCAACACGTTTTGCTGGTGGTTTCTTTTCTTCAGGTGATGGTAGCAAAAGAGGGATAGGAGGAATAGCCACAGGAGGGATTTCTGGAGAATATAAATGTTGTCATCAGTAACATGTTTTAGTTTCCTGTTTTATGGAAAGTATAATGAAAAGTCTCGTGCATATCTTTCAGTACTTCAAAAGTGTGACAGTAAGCTATGCATCAATAATAAAACTAGCATATATTTATAACTGTAACTACACTTTTATTTTGGTTTTTAAATGCACAGTGAAGACTATGGCACAATAGATTGTTGCTCTAAGCCCAGATGCTGAAGTGCTGGGTCTTACCTTCTGGAGGTACTGCCCTGATAGGCATGGTTGGGATTGGAACTCTAGAGTCAGGAATATCTGGAAAGGGAAATGTGATAAGCATAGAGGAATTGAGAACATGGCAAGTTTACCCCTTATGAAAATGTTTCATCCTATGGCTAAACTATTGAGTAAAGTCCTAGATATCAGCTGCATGAGACTTTATCACCTCCAATTTCCCTAAATCACAAAGTTTAACATTATTTTACTGAGAATCATTTTTATTGAAAAATATTTTGATGAAAAGAAATGCAATCCTTTTATACATGTTAGTTTATGTGCTTGTATACAAAATTACATTGAATTTATTATAAGACAGCATTAAAAAATAAAGCTTACCAGGAGGCTTTAGCTCAAGTTTGATTTCTGCAAAAGAAAAAAAAAAGTATTTTTGTATTTAGAATTGTCTGAGAAGGCCACTTGTTTTCAAGACTGCAATGTGGAATGAATGGGGTGTTTCCTCACCTTTAGTTGTCAAGTACAGCTCTGCTGTGCTTCTTGCTTCACCTCTTGGCTCTAGTCGAGCAATTACTGAATAGACGCCTAAAGAGAAAACACATCACACGTTATTTTTCTGATGTGTTGCAAGTAATACCTCTTTAGTTAAATGTTGTTGTTAGGTGTCACTGAGTTGGTGTCCGACTCATTGCGACCCTATGTACAACAGATGAAACAGCATTGTTACTGTTTCTCTGCTATTCATAGAGTTTTCAGTGGCTGATTATTTTTGGGGAGTGGGTTGCCGGGTCTTTTTCCCAAGCCTGTAGCATCTGGTGTTCCCAGGAGGTCTCCCATTCAAGGACTAACTAGGCCCGACCTTGCTTAGCTTTTGAAATCTGACGGGATCAGATGCCACAGTGGTACAGCTGCACACTTAGTTAAATGTAGGTATGTGCTTATTTATATTTTTTTTCCTAAAAACAATATTCTACATAGACTTTCAGGGTATAAGTGTATACAAGGGTAGGAATATATGAAATAAATGAGGATTAAAATTATATATTCATTGAGAACATTCAATAAATAATTATATATTCAATAATTATATATTCATTTGAGAACTCAATAAAATTACCTTCGTCATCTGGGGTCACATTGTGGATGGTCATATAGTGGCAGCGACCATCATTCCTAAAGTTGTATTTCTGGCTTTCAGTCAGTTCTGTTGGTCCTTTGTACCATGTTACAATGGCATCATCAAAGGACACTTCACACTCAAAGGTGGCAGATTGATGCTCGCTCACCACAATGTTCTGTATGCGCTTTGTAAACTGAATTGGTTCAGCTGTTTAAGTGCAAAAGGAGTTCAAAGTTAGATAGTATAGAAAGGAATCTCTTTTGCTTTGTTTTTCCCTCAGATATTTAAAATCTCCACTTTTTCATCCAATTATAAAATAGAAAATGAAGCCCCCCAAATACTAAAGGAATAAAAAGGCTTTTCTTGTATCAGTAATAAAAATTATCCTGATTCTTAAGTGTGTTTCTATAGGATCAGTATGTTGTTGTTGTTGTTAGGTGCCGTCGTGTTGGTATCCGACTCATAGCGACCCTCATAGGGTTTTCAATGGCTGAGTGCTTTGGGATTGTCTTGGGAGTGGATTGCCAGGCCCTTCTCCCATTTTTGCGGTGCTGGGAATTGAACTCGGGGCCTCAGAGACTGCAGCACAGCGCTCTACCCACTGAGCTAAATCCCAGCCCAGGATCAATATAAGAAAGTGTAAAGAAGTCCCTGAGAATCACTGGAAATGAAGGAAATATTAAAGGGATATTAGAAACCAAATGTCAAATTAAATTCCAAAAATGTTAATGCAATGGGAGGTTCATAATAGAGAGTACATAAACTTAATTTTATTCCACCATTAATTCCTCTGTGTAGCTCTTTCTTGCCTCAGTAAAATAATTTTAACGATTCAGAATCTAGAATTGTTTATCTCTATACATAGCTTTCCCTGTGGAATAATTTCAAACTCAGTAGGAAATCTGTACTCCTAAATCTAAGCAGATTCTTTTTAGAGCTCAGAAAGCTGCTTTCTAAGCACATAAAGGTAATTACAAAGGTGTCAACCCACTGCAGATGGCATGTTTGTATTCTACACGAATGGCCTGTAGTGGAGAGACCTTTTCCAAAATTTTATCCAGAAATCTGAAATTCCATGTATATCAAAATAATAAGCAACTTACAAATCATAGTACTCTGGTGAGCTTTTCCATTGAAGAACTAGATTTAAAATACTTGTTTTTATTGTTGGTAGGTGTCATCAAGTTGGGTTTGACTCATAGAGACTGTATGTATGTACAACAGAATGAAACACTACCCAAAACTGTGCCATGCATGGTGCTGTTGTCGGTGCCTCTCTGTTATTAATAGGGTTCTTGATAACTGATTGTTTTGAGTGTGGGCTGCCTCGTCCTTCTCCCAAGCCTACAGCGCCCAGTATTCCCAAGTAGTTTCCCATCTAGGTATTAACCAGGCCTGACCTTGCTTAGCTTCTGAGATCTGACAAGATTGGATGCTAGGGTGGTATAGTTACAGGCTTAGAATACTTAATACTTTAAAAATGAATAGCACTTTCAACTGGACTCTTTGATTTGAAAACCATTTAAAAATGTTTGGGTTTTTAAATAAAATTAGGCATTGATATGCATGGTAAAGTCGGGCAGAAAATGTTGAAATGCTTATGTAAATAAGATACCATATAATTGTGTTTAACAATTAAAAATGAGCACTAAAAACTGGATATAATTATGATAGCCAAAATCTTTCTCAGCATAATTTGAGGGTATTTTCAGAAAATGGCTACAATTAAAATAGGAAATGAATGATGTTGCTCTTAAATTCTGAGATTTCACTTAATTTCAGAGATTTAGAAAGTTAGAATATCCTCTAGTCAAATTAGTATTTTTGAAAAATAGCTGCTACTTATCATATGTTGTTAATTTTATCTATAAACTTTCATATAGATAAAGCCAGTTAAGTCCTGTAAACAAAATATCAATTACTTCCAGATTTACAGCCATGACATCTTGTCCTTTCCAAGATATCCTTCTAGAAACCAGAGTTATAGATACTAGAATTATGGAATGTAGCCTTTCAGCAGAAATAATCATTAAAAAGTCATACTTCAGTCTAGATTAAAATTTGCTTCTGGCTTAAAATATGCTGAAGAATTAGCCCTTATTTGAATATTTTCCTGTTGATTTGTTTGAATGAATACTTGAATGAATGAATACTGTGTTGGAAAATGAGTAATATGCTTGATGGTTGGGCTGCAGGGGTCTTGCATATTTGCCATTGTCCTATGTCATATACAATAATTTCACCCACAATCTTTCACTCACCTTCAATTCTGAGCTCTGCTGAAGTTTCAAGGTCTTCATGTTTGCAGGTGTACTGACCCTGGTCTTCTGCTCGAACGTCTGCAATGGTCAGTTTATGGACTTTGTGTTCTACTTCTGTTTTAACTCTACCTTGAGGTTTAAGGATTCTGCCATTTCTGAACCATTCAGATTTGACATTTGGCACAGAAAATTGGCATGTCATGGTGCAAGTCTGGCCTTCTTTCAAGGTAACATCCTGAAGATGCCTTTCCCAAGCAGGCTCTGTGTGTGATACAATAATACATTTTGTTCAATATCACATGCAGATATGTTCCCCACTAATTTAATCTCATAAGGTTTCTATGATTCTTTTCTAACTCACCAATTACAGTTAGTTTGGCACTCGCAATATGTGGACCACAAACCAGTCTGTAATTGCCCTGATCTTTAGGTTGACAGTTTTTGACTCTGAGTATATGTCGGTCACCATCAATGCTTATTTCAAATTTATCACTGGGTTCCAGTTTTTCAGTCCCTTTGTACCATGAGAGCTTGATTTCTGGATAATTAATCTTAATATCAATTTCAAATATAGCATCATTATCTTTCAAGACGGTCTGATTTTCAATATCCTTGATCAGAGTGACAGGCTAGGAGAATAAAGAATTAAAATACATTAGTCATGCCTTCCCCTATAACTCCCAGTTAATTTGTATACTTTATTATCAGCTTAGTTCATTTTACCTCTGTCTGTGTCAGCCTTTGCTGAATAAATGATACAAGTTCCTCAAATTCCCTTTCTTCCTTTTCTGACTTCTCTATTTCCTCAATTTCCTGAGGAAGAAAATATGTAACTGTTACATATGAAACAATATATGAATTAGATAATGCATGACTATATTCAATTTGCATTTTTTTTTTTTTTTTTTTTTTTTGCGCAGTACTGGGGGTTGAACGCAGGACCTTGTGCTTGCATGCTTTGCAAGTGCTGGACCACTGAGCTGCACCCCAGTCCATTTTTTTTACTTTTTGAGACAGGGTCTCACTAAGTTACGCAGACTGCCTCTGGTCTTGAAATTGTGATCCTCCTGCCTCTGCCTCCCGAGCTGCTGGGATTACAGGTGTGCGCCACCATGCCTGGCTTCAATTTCCATTATTAAAGTTGGTTAGGTTACATTAAATGGTCTCCTACAACAATGGGTCTTTGCAATTCAAAGTAATTCTGGTGATCTGGAGCATAGGTGGTGGGGCTACAGGGGTCCTGCAACTTTGCCCTTGCCCTAGGCCATATACAATAATTATACCCACAACCTTTCAGTTGTTTCAAAAGTGCATTTTTAGGATGATGCTGCACACAAAGCTCATACCAATCTGTGTGTCTCTTCTTCCTGACTTTGCTTTAGCAGTTCAAATGCTTGAAGGAGACCCCGGAAGTCAGTGATTCCATACATGCGGGCATATTTTTCATATTCTTTAGGATCAACATTTTTGAGAAGTTCCATGATATCAATTTCTTCTTCTTCCCCAGTTCCTTTCTTTAGGGCTGGAGTCCTAAGTGAAATAAATAAACATAAATCACTTTTCTATTTATCTTGAATACTCATCATCATTCAATGATTATAGATATGAAGATTTTCTCTCACAAAGGAATAGTTCTATGTTCTTTGTTAAAAAATATTAATTTTACCATGTTTGAAAGGAGCCACAAAAAATGTGGGTTTGGAAGTGTAGTGGCTTAAGATCAGATTACTGTTAAAATGCACAGAAATTTGATTAGTTTAAGAAAGGAAAGAATAATAGAAATATTTCTGTAAACTTTCCAATCAGAGAGCCTAATTAAAGAATTTAATATAAGGAAAAAGAAAAATAATAATAGCAATGGAAAGCTTTAAAAAGGAATAAATGTCACATGCCATAAAAAGTATGGAAATCGCTGGTTAATTCAATAATTATGTTGAAACATAAACTATTGAAATTATTGGTAATTATGGGAAATGTTTAAAATAATTGATTTAGAAAACCATTCATAGCATAATAAATCATATGCAGAAACAAAAAAATTCATTCTCAGACACATAAAATACTTGGGTTTCCCTACAGACTATTTCCTTTTGTTTATAAAGGCCTTAAAATGTACCTTATTTTAAAACTTTGTCATGATAATTTACAAATAGATCCTGATGAGCCACTAACTTCTACCCAAATGTGCATTAGCTTATCATTTTTCTTTAAATGTTTTATATTCTTTACAATCAGAATCTTGGCATGGATGGCCTGTGCTTCTTGAGAGATCCCTTTGTGAATAAATAATTACCATGCATGGATTTTTAAATTGAACTTACTTTTTCAGCATTGCTCTAAGATCACCTTCGATTTTCTCCTGTTTCTTCCTTTCATCCACCTGTAGGTTAACATTACTTTCAATTTCTCCATGTTTATTAAATGCAACACATCGGTATAATCCAGAATCGGTTTTTGTGGTGTCTCTAATCTCCAGTTTTGCTTCATCGCCCTTTTGGTGGATAAAAATGCGACCTCCTTGGTTCAGTTGCCTCCACTTCCCTTTTGTCCATTTAACATTTGGGATCGGATCACCTCCAACTTTTGCAATGAATGTTGCAGTGGTTTCTAAGGAATAATGAGAATGAATTTATAAAAAATTTAATTCTCCAAAATTAGTTCTTTTGAAATGAAACCACTAGTAGGAGATACAAAATCAATGAAGACAGATTTTTCATGAAGCACTTACTTTCTACAACTCTGATGCTCTGAGGCTCTGATACAAAAAAGAGTTTTCCATCTACTGCTGCTTTCTTGGCTGCTGGGGCTGCAGCTGGTTTTTCTGGAAAAACATATTTACATGTTTTGTTATTTCAACTACTTTAAAATTGTAATAAATATTTCCCTATGCAAAATAAGCTTCAGGAGCTTGCAAGTGTCATAATTATGTAGTCTAAGATTCACTACATATATGAGAATGTATTATGGAAGATAAAACAGTTTCACAGCCAATTATTCTAGTGATAGCTATTGTAGTATCCATTAATTGTATCAGACCTTGTTCTTATGGACCTGGCTTTATATTACACATTTCTGCCAGGGCTATGACATCAAGCTACTTTATGCCACCGTAGGATAGTATAATTTTTGGAACTGGACTAAATATATCCTCTTGGTTATGCTGAAAGAGGTTCAAGAAATAGGTGGTCAACTTGGGATAACTTCAAGTAATTTGTAGAGAAATGATTTCCATTAAATTACCTAATATTTCAATTATAATAAGGAAGCTATAAGTTGCAAATGATCAAAAACTGACATCTCTAAAAGTCCAATTCTGCTCTAAATTATAATAAGCACATAAATAGCAACAGTTGTGGGCTTGATCTATGTACTACTTTTGAGGTATCTGTACCTTTAATGGTTACTTTTGATTTGGAAGTATCACTTCCAGCCACATTTGAAGCTTTACACACATAATCTCCTGAATCCGCTTTAGCCACATCCTTGAGTTCCAGCACAGCTGTCCCACTAGCAAAGCTGAAACTACATCTGTCTGATGGCTTTATTTCCCTGCCAGCCTTCAACCACTGGATCCGAATAGGCTCTGATCCCTGCACATGGCAGCTGAGCTGCACAAGTTCTCCTTCGCTCGCTGTTACGGGAGTAAGGTGATGGTCAAACACAGGTGGCTTCTTAGGTTCTGAAATTGAAACAGTATTTGCATGAGGAATGTGAAGGCAAAATAAGTATTAAGAAGAAACAAGTGGAACAAAACAATTTTCCCTCCAACAGGTAACCCCAGACACTGTAGTAGGACGGAGTTATGTGCTCTTGGTTTGTTTTCCCTGAAGGCATTGTTAACATTTGTTGGATTTTTAAAAAAAGCTAAAAGGTTAAAAAACAATCAAAGAACAGATGCCATGCTGCCCACAAACCACACAAGCATCTGTGTCCTTATTAAGCACTGCAAACATTATATCGGCACTTGCTATCAGCTTCTATGCCACCTGACATGGTTTTGATTCTCTCAAACTTGGATAGAGCTGCATTTTTACTGAACCCCAAAAGCTAAGGCATTTTTGGGAAGTTCTGCTCATCTAGAGCAATAATCTTGCTACTGTTGGGGAAAGAAAGCCAAAATCTGAGTAATGTATAAGCCCAAATCTTATTATGTGTTTTTCTGTGATGTTCATTTGTAGCTACAGTTGCACGTAAAATCTAATTGTAGACCAAAGGAATTAAGGGTCAAAGCTCCATGTTCAGCTGAACACCAATGATGAAAATATGAGTAACAAGATAGGAAGTCCATGTGCAACTCAATGTTATACAATTGTTTTATTCATGATTCTGAGATGTAATATTAGAAGAAGGCCAATATTCATGATTGTGACCATTACAACTTCTGATACTCTTAAAAAACTATAGATAAGTAGCCTCAGAATTTTATAGAAAGTTCATCTATTCAGTGGCAAAACCATAATGACCACAAACCACTGCTAAGAATATATTTTTCATTTTACTAAATGTATTGAAACTAAATGCACTAGTTCTATCAAATGAATGATAAAATTTGAATTTTAAGACAACTCAGTAATATTAACCAGTTAATAATATTAACTCATTATCTGTGTACTCTGAGATGGTCAACTGGATCATCAGTTTGGTAATTAACTCTAAGCTTCTCTAGAAGTTAGTTTATCAGGAGATTCTGATGAATTTGCAAGGTAGTCATCTGAATGAAGCTATTATGTTCAGGGGATCAGATAAAGATTTCTTTAAACAGTCTATTTCTTGGCTTCAAATGGTGACTATATTTAAATAAATCTTTTATAATGATATGTGATATTTTCCTACCCATCTTATGTTTCTTTCTGAGCAAATTTTACCCCTTTGTTTGAGATTAATGTTCACTTGCTTTAGGAAATATATATTTATAAACAATCCCTTCAAAATATATTTATGAAGAAAAGATTTCAGTATATAATTCATAGTAAGAAAGCTAGCACATTATTCTGTGACAGTTTTAAAAATTTTTCTCAAAACTAATGTAGTTCATAAAAATATCTGTCATTTATACACACATTTCAAAGTGTGCTTTGACTTCTAATGGAAAATTGAGATATTCAGAGAGCTGACATTTTAGCCCATTTATTAAATGACATCTACTCTGGGGAATGATAATTATGAATAATGTATTTTTTAGTAAAAATACATGGAATGGTGTTAAACTAGTTAAATAATATATATGTTTATCTTTTACAACATTCTTGGTGAAGATGTCAGAAGAAACGCACATGGATATCTAATATTCAGTGAAGACAAAGATAACAGCCTGCCGCTGTGAAGATAACTAACCTTTGATGATAATTGAAGATGTGCACAGAGCAGAACCTGCATCATTTGACACTTTGCATGTGTACAAACCAGCATCGGCCATGACTGCTTTCTTGACTTGCAGTAATAGTGCATTGTTCTTGAATATGATTTCACAGTTAGAAGTTGAATGTATCTCTACATTATTTTTGTACCAAGCAACAGTAATAGGCTGGGAACCAGCCACGCGCCCCTCCAATTTGAATGAATTCCCTTCTGTTTCTTCTACCGTCTCTGAGAGTTTTTTAGTGAAACTTGGTGGGATTAGCTTCTCTGTAAGAAAATAAAAGGATACACAAAATAGAATCCAGAAATAGGTTACTAATACAAGGCTTTTCAAGAAAAGGAACTAGTATTTTTAGGTAATAATCAAGGCTAACCAATGAAATACCTAACAGCTTATGTTCCTAAGCATTTCTGCTTTCTTTCACAAACTTATTCACAAACTGTTCTCTGACTTATGGGATGGATGATTAGAATAATTTTCAGAACCAGACACTTTTATAGACAATTGTGCATGGGGGTGGGGTTTAAGGATTAAGTAGGACTTATAAAGTTTTAGAAAAATACAGATTTAAAAAGATCTTTTGTTGTTATTGCTGTTGTTGTTGTTGTTGTTCTTGTACTGGGGTTGAACCCAGGGCCTCACGCTTGCATACTCTGCAAGTGCTGGACCACTGAGCTGCACTCTCAGCCCATTTCTTTATTTTTTGAGACAGGGTCTCACTGAGTTACACAGATTGCCCCTGGTCTCGAACTTGTGATCCTCCTGCTTCCACCTCCCCAGCCACTGGGATTACAGGCATGCACCACCATGCCCAGCTCAAAAGATCATTTTTTAAGCCAAGTGTAGTGGCTCATACTTATAATCCCAACACTGGGATGCCTGAGGCAGGAGGATTGCAAGTTTGAAGCCAGGCTACATAGTAAGACTCTGTCTCAGAACAAAAACCAGCCAACCAACCAAACAAACCAAAACAACAACAAAAGACCATTTTTTTCTTAGAGAATATAATTTCATGACATTTGTATACAAATGGTGCCCTACACTTCATCTATCATAATAACAATTGTGCTACACTTGAAAACCATTACCCTTTGTTGGACCCCATGCAAAATAAATGCTACCTTTTATGTTAAGTTGAGCTGTGCAGGAGTCTTTTCCCACTTCATTCACAGCATAGCAGGTGTATTGTCCAGAGTCTCCTTTGTCCACTTTGAGGATCGTCAGGTGGGCACTGTTTTCCAGATAACTAATCTGGTAGTTCCCACCACTTCGTATCTCTCTGTTGTCCTTGGCCCAGGTGACCTTGATGGGTTGTGTTCCGGTGACATGGCACTCAAAGTCAGCACTTTCTCCCACGACAGCATCCACAGGGGCAACGGGGATGTCAAAGAATGGTGGGTTCTTCCCCTCTGAGAGCACAAAGACAAGGTTTCAGGCTCCTGAGTGGGCTATCCCAGCTGATAGAAACAGTAATCTTTCCTCCCCAATTTTGTACACAATTACAAAAATTTCAATTACAGAAGTAGAAGTTTATGAGTCCACAAACCTGTGAGGATGAGTCTGGCACTAGAAGAAGCAGAGCCTATTGGATTTGTAGCTGTGCAAGAATATTGGCCTACAAGACTCCTGTCTGTTTTAAAAATATTGAGAGTGGCTACATTGTCTAAAAATGATGTTTGCACGTTGGGGCTGTCTTTCAATGGCTTGCCATCTTTAAACCAAGACACTGAGATAGGTTCTGATCCATTTATGCCACATTCAAAAACCACCGGTAATCCAACCGTTTCTTGTACATCTCTCAATTGTCGTGAAAATGATGGTGGAAGTTTTTGCTCTGTAGGAACAGGATTAAAGTAATGAATATCCTGGAAAATTTTAATTTATATGGGATTTCTGTAAAAATATCAGGAAGTATTAACAGCTCTTGAATTAACTTGGAGATGGAGAAATGCATGTAGACTTTTGTAGAAAAAGTTTATATAGTAGTAGGTACGAAAACATCTGTAAGCCAATAGAGACACTAATTGACTTAAGATGTATCTATGGACATGTGACAGATCCTTCTCTTTTTTAAGATTGTCTTTCTGCAATTTGAATGAGACATACTTGTGGTAGAATTTAGTAATGTATGGTCACTTATTTTTCTTAAAGTCTGCATAGGCAAATGATTGCATGGTCCTTCCAACTGAAGATTTAGTCATCTCTCTTTATAAAAGATGGAGAAAAGGACAAGCTGCTAACTGTAGTTGGAATTACCCAAGCAGAAAATTTATAAGGCTGGGGTTTAGCTCAGTTGGTAGAGTGCTGCTCTGTGCTACCTGAGGCCCTGAGTTCGATCCCCAGGACCCCACAAACGAGAGAAGGACATGGAAATCCACTCTCAAAACAATCATGAAATAACCAGCCATTGAAAACCCTATGAATAGCAGAAAAGAACTGACAATAGTTGTGGGCATGGCACAGCATCAGGAATGTTTTGTTCTGTTGTACATAGGGTTGCTATGAGTTGGACCTGACTCCATGGCATCTAACAATAACAAGCAGAGAATTTAACATTTGGAAAGATTTTCCCCCCAAAGAAGGCCCTTGCCAGATATTTTAAATCTTGGTCAAAAGAAGTACAAGTACAAGAAGTAATCACCTTGAACAGTCAGGAGAGTTGATGAGGAAACTTCTCCCACGCTGTTTTCAGCTCTGCAGATATATTCTCCACTGTCATTACTGTCAACCTGGTTGAAAACCAGTGTAGCAACGTTGTTCCTAAAATGCATTTTGTAGGTAGTAGTGGGTCTCAATTTTGTGTCTCCTTTATACCAGGATACCCCAATTTCGGGGGTTCCACCAATTTGGCATTGTAAAGAGGCAGAATCTCCAACAGTCACCTTAACAGGCTCTAACTGCTTGACAAAATATGGTGGTTCTGTAGCCAAGAGAGATAATCGGTCATGAAGGAGACATGCCAGAATTGCTTGGATTAAAAAAAAACAACAACAAACCATGAACATGCAATCATGACAAACCTAGTATCAAAATCTGCGCTGAACAGGAATCTTTTCCAGAAGCATTTTCAATGTAGCAGTTGTACTGTCCTGCATCCTCTACTGTGCTACTTGGAATTTCTAGGATTGCTGACTTTTCAGTGGTGGTGATATTACACTGCTGAGAAGGAGTTACATTTATGCCATTTTTCTTCCATATAACTGAAATAGGAGGAGTTCCAGAGAATGTCCCCTCTAGGATTAGAGGTTTTCCTTTTTCTATACTGTAATCATTGAGCCTTTTCACAAATTTGGCTGGGGCTGGAACAGATTGAAAACATGAAATCAAACAGGTATACACACAGATACAGTACTGCATGCATGTTAATTGTGTAAACATGGAATGGCAGACAAACCTTTTACAAAGAGATGTGTCGTACAGGAAGCTCTACCAGCTTCGTTACTGACTATGCAAGTATATTCTCCACTTTGTGATGTATCTACATCAAACAGCTCCAGTTCAGCCACCGAATCCTCCAGAGACACATTACATCGGGCCCCTGGTACTAGCTCGTTGCTACCCTTGAACCAGCTAACATTGAAAGGAGGTGTTCCTTTGATAATGCTGGTGAAAGTTACATTGGCCCCAGTTAAGACATCCATGGGATCAGGTTTCTGAACAAAGGATGGTGGTTCTAAACAGAAAGGCACATATTAGAGAGTGTAATAATTGTGAATTGTGATGATAAAAATGCTTAATCCTTTGTGAAATGCGATTCTATTGTAGTGTGTTTTAAACTGACCTCTCACGGTCAAAGGTGCACTGCATTCATCAGAGCCAGCCACATTTGTAGCTATACACATGTAGTTGCCAGCATCAGATTCCTCTAGCATGTTTACAGTTAAAGCGCAAGTGTTGTCTGTCAGGGTGGTCTGGTATTTCCTCCCACTGCTGATCTCATTTCCTTCATGGAACCAGGAGACAGAGATTGGGGGTGATCCATACACTTTGCACTCCATCACAACCGATGAGCCTGACAGACCATTTGTCTCTTTCAATTTTCTTATGAATGAAGGAGGAATAATTCGATCTGGACATGATAAAAAGGCAAACAAAGCAAGGGACATCAGTTACAAAATGACTTGAAGGAGAATTGTTGTCTTTTTGATGGACTATCCCTAGACCCATGTGGCTCTTTTGCGAGAGTCTCAAAAAATTCCATGTGGGTTTACACAATCAAAAGCCTGGAGAATCAATGAGTAGCATGGGTTAATTGACTTGCTTTGGTCTTTGTTGTTGTTGTTGTTGAGTCTTTCTGTAGTGAATTATTCTAACATAAATGATAGTAGAAAAGAATTTTAACCTTATCCAGGAATTAGATTTATTCCTTCTATACTTTTAGAAATTCCTCAAAAACAAAGCCATCTGACATTTGAACATGGTTTTCTTCTAATTCAATAGGCATGTTACATCTGATTTACTGCATCAGAGGACATGAGACTCATGTTACACTGTAGAAGTTGGAGCTTTCCATATATATATATGTGAAAATCAGGAACTAAATTATGATGATGATAAAAAAAAAGCCCAATCAACCAACCTGAAACTTGAACTGAGGCTGTGCAGCTGTCTTTGCCAACAGGGTTTTGCACCTCAAAACTATACACCCCGCTGTCATTGGGTGCCACGTTGATGATCTTAAGGCCAGATACTTTGTTGAAGAAGCTTATTTTGTATTTGCTGTCACTTGCCAGTTCTTTTCCATCCTTAAACCACTTAGTACTGAGTTCAGGAGTACCAGATACTGTACATTCCAACGTGCAGGTGTCTCCTGTGGTAACTTGTATGGATTCTGGCTTTTCCACGATTGTTGCAGGCTCTGGAAGGAAATGGAAATCACTCCACATTTTAAAATCAAATTGAAAAAAAAAACAAACTAAAGAAAACACAGATCCTGGAAAGTGTGTGCCTTGTATTCACAATAACATCCTATTTGTACTAACCGAGAACGGATAGTGTGGCAAAACACTCCTGCATTCCAGCATCATTTTTGATCTGGCAGGTGTATTTCCCAGCATTGGCTGGTTCTGCTCTTGAAAACTGTAGGGTTGCAGTGTTTTCTGAATAAGAAATCCATATGTTGTCACTTTCTCTAACAATTTCCCCCTTATCTTTGAACCACACCACTGAAATTGGCTCAGGGCCTTCAATAGTTGTTTGCAGCTGGACCTCTTCACCAGCGATGGTAGAAATGTCACTTAGTTTCTTCACAAATGTTGGTGGTGCTGATGAAAAAAAGAAGCAAACCCGGGTTTCAAAATCTGTGGGACTGATACTATTTCCTTCAAATTATGAACGACAGGTATCAAGCTAGTGATAATATATTATTTTCATTTCTTAAATAAGAGGCATCTTCGGCAGATGGGGCCAAAGACACCTTAGACTTTGTATTAAGTAGAAAAGGAAGTTGAATATCTTGTCTTATCTAGCTTTCTAAATCCAACTGAAAAGTATTGGCAGAATTGTCTAAAAGGATATTTGGTATGATTTAGAATAAGGAAGCAAATAAACATCAGAAAAAGAAAAAAATAGTAATAAAAACCCTAGGGAGTATTAAAAGGGGGGAGTATTAAAATTAGAAGAAAAATAGTAAGCAGAAGAGAATGAAGTGAATCTAACCTTTCAGAGTGAGGGAACCAGAACAAGAGTCACTTCCCACATCATTTGTGGCTTTACACTGATACTCTCCAACGTCTGCCACATCGACGTTTAGGATATGGATACTGGTAAGGAAGTTCTCAGACATTATCTTGTACTTCTTGCCACTCCTAAGTTCTCTCTTGTCTTTTTGCCAAGAAATTTGAAATGGGGGCGTTCCTTGAAGTTCACATTCAAGGTGAACATCAGCTCCTTTAAGAGTTGCAACAGGATGAGGCTTTTTGAGGAAGATGGGTGGTTCTAGAATTGGAAAAAGGAAAATCAGGATGTGTTCTGTAAGTATATAAGTAAAGGTTGTTGTTGTTGTTAGGTGCTGTCGAGTCAGTATCAACTCATAGCAACCCTATGTACAACAGGTGAAACAGTATTGTTACTGCTTCTCTGCTATTCATAGGGCTTTCAATGGCGGATTGATTTTTGGGAGTGGGTTGCCGGGTCCTTCTCCCAAATAAGTAAAGGTAAGAATCAGTTTTTCGTGCCAACTGAGGAAGGGAGAAAACATCTCTTCCAATTTTTTAACATTTTAAAAATATTGACTTGAACATTTAAAAAATATTGATGGAGAGTCAGAGACTGGAGAGGACAATAAAAGAGGAGGCCAATGTGAAAAAACAGAGGCAGAGCAAGACCAACCTTTAACTTTTAAGGACGTGCTGCTGCTTGCACTGCCTGCTGCGTTGCGGGCCTCGCACGTGTAGTCCCCACTGTCTTCCACGCTGAGACTGTGCATTTCCAAAACCGCTACCGAGTCCACGAATGACATTCTGAACTTACTGCTCTCTTGAATTTCAATCTCATCTTTGTACCATAACACTTTGATTTCTGGGGACCCGCCTATTTTGCATTCATATCGTGTGTGTTCATCTTGTTTCACAATCCGTGAAGGTTCTAGCTTCTTGATGAATCTGGGTGGTTCTGTGGAACCAAGAGAAAAAGCCCGGGGTAAGGAATAGAGAGGACATGTGTAATTCAAGATGGGGTGAAAAAACAACTCTCATTAGCTCCAGAAAACAAATTAATTGATGCAATTCATGGAAGAACAGTTAAGTGAAACTTAAATAAAAATTCCCTAAAATAAAACACACTTACATTTTAAGCACCCAGTTCAAGTATTATGGCTAAAGAAAGGAGGAAAAGATATTACTCTTTATTGTGAAATCCTCTTTGCAGCAAGATATTGACTTCTATAGTGCCAAAATTTTGAGGCAACAGCACAGAAGCTTTGTGAGGTTCACCATGAATGAGAGAGTATGATTATTCTCCTGTGAGTGAACAAGTAGAGGTCTATTTCCTATGGCTGCAAAGATATCAGTTATATACCACAAAGAGCCAGAGCCACATGGGCCATATATTGTAATATTTTTCAAGTACTATTCATCTTTTATATGCATTAAATAGATATTTCTTCAACTCCCATAATTTCCTTTTGAAGTGGGTCAGAGCAATGCTTCTTCATTAACTACAGCAAAATTTTCAGGCTTAGGGAGGTAAAAAATGATTAGCTATAGTACCATGGAATAAATGGGCTGCAACATTTAATTCTATTTTAATTTCAAGGTATCTATACACTGCTACCACAAAAAGCCTTAAAAATGCGCTAATGCATTATACCAGCAGTTCAGTCAGGTAGGTATTTAATTTCTGACAATAACAATTATAAAAGGCAGGATAATTTTCCATAATATCAGTTATTGATGTGATTTCTCCCCTGTCCCCTGACTTTCATTATTAACCAAGGAGGGCTAGTGCAGGAAAAGAAGTTGACCTTATAATTAATCTGAATTCTTTTAGAAGGATTTGATAGTTTGGGGATGTGTTATGTCTTAGAGTGAAAAAAAAATTCATTCATTTACTGAGTCCTATAGAGAATAAATCATCTGAGATAATTTTCTTTTTTTGTCATATGATAACTTCTTTCAAACTAGAATTTTCTTACAATTCTATGAAAGATTTTTATTCACTTTCTCCTAGTCTCTATTTGTAGGCTTTGAAAAGAGATTTTTAGTTCATACTTTCTAAGTTTGAACTAAATTAAAACAAAAACAAAACAAAAAAACTTGTTCTCATTTGGAAGTCCATTGATCCATTTGATTGATTTTTTTTTTTTTTTGGTGGTGCTAGGGACCCAATCCAGGGCTTTGCATATGCTAGGCAAGTGCTTTACACACTGAGTTACATCTCTAGTCCCCAATTGATTATTTCTAATCACTTGACCACAGTCCTTAACATAGTTTTCCAGTGCATATGCCTCCTACATTTTAAGACATTGAAAATGTAAAAGCTCTTGGTACTTTACTCCGACAAGTACCTTGTACACCCAGCTGAGCAGAACAAGAGTCTTTTCCAGCAGCGTTGCTTGCATAGCAGGTGTACTGCCCAGCATCACCTTTGGCTACTTTGAGAACAGTCAGAGTGGCAGTATTTTCAACCAAAGTCATTTTGTAGTTGCCTCCAGGGCGAATCTCTCGGTTATCTTTGGCCCATGTGATTTTGATTGGTGCAGTGCCAGTGACATGACATTTAAAAGAACCACTTTCTCCAAGAGCAAGATCTACTGATACAGGCTTTAGATCAAAGAAAGGAGGCACTTCATGCTCTGAAAAGAATGAAGACCAAAATGGTGATTTTAGCTTCCATGCTTCCCAACACTGAGCAGACACCAAATGGCACCAGGTTGGTTGCCCGACACAGCAAAGCTGCTCTTTAATGAAGACAGTAGTGTGATGAGCAGTTTAACTCACCTGAGAGAATGAGTTTGGCACTGGATGAAGCAGTCCCAAGGGGATTAGAAGCTGAGCAATTGTACTGACCAACATGGCTCTGGTCAGTTTGCAAAATCTGAAGAGTTGCTACGTTATGAACGAAAGAGGTTTGCAAATTAGAATCGTCTTTCAAAAGTACCCCATCCTTGTACCAAGATACTTGAAGAGGTTCCGAGCCATTGATGCGGCATTCAAAAGCAACAGGGAAGCCAAGAGTCTCATGAACATCTTTCAGTTTTCTTGCAAAGGTAGGTGGAAGTTTGCGCTCTGTAAAGGAGTTATAGATAATTCTTATTTGCAAGAGAGAAAAACATCCAAAACATATCTCAATCCAGTAAAATGTTGATGCTTTTAAGAAAATGAATCTGACAACACACAGCAAGACTTGTTAAACAAAACCATCATCACCTTTGATGACAAGCACAGATGAAGAAGCAACTGCCCCCACACTGTTTTCTGCTTTGCACGTATACTCTCCCACGTCACTATGATCCACTTTGTTGATGACTAAGGAGGCGACGTTATTTTTGAATTGCATTTTATATGCAGGGGCTGATCGCAGTTTTGTGTGTTCTTTATACCAAGAAATTCTAATTTCTGGGGTTCCATCCACTTTACACTGTAAAGTTACAGGTTCTCCCAAGGCTGCTTCCACATGTTCCAGAGGTTCGATAAAGTAAGGTGGTTCTATGGTACAAAGGGTGGTAATCAATCAATCATGCTAATTAAAAGAAGACCTTTTTAAAAAAATACAAAAGATAACAATAAAATGAGGTTACTGCCAACACACCTAAGACAGAAACCAGAGCTTCACAAATATCTTGTCCAGCTTCATTTTCTATCAGACAACTATATTGTGCATAATCTTCTATTGTGCTATCAAGAATTTCCAGTATCGTAGATTTTTCTGTCATGGTAATACTGCAGTTTGGAGATTGTGAAAGAAGATACTCATTCTTCATCCAGTTCACTGAGATTGGTGGTGTGCCAGTATATGTGGCCTCAAGAACTATGGGGCTTCCTGTCTCAACACTGCAATCAGCCAGTCTTTTCACAAAAGTGGCTGGTTCTATAAGAAGAAAGTATGAGGGTGAAGTTACACCTTCGAGTGAAGACTTAGAAAAATTTCAAAAAGATACAGGAATTGGAGAAAAGAGCAAACCTTTCACAAAGAGATGTGTGGTACAGGAAGCGCTGCCAGCATCATTGGCCACGAGGCAAGAGTAGTCTCCACTTTGCAGTGGTTCCACCTCCAATAGCTCTAGTTCCGTGACAAAGTCTTCCAGAGAAATGGTGCATGACTCTCCTGACACCAGTTCCCTGCTGCCCTTAAACCACTTGACCTTGAAGGGAGGCGTGCCTCTAATGACACTGGTAAATGTGAGGCTTGTTCCAGGCAAAACTTCCACAGAATCAGGGGTTTGTTCAAAAGATGGTGGTTCTAGATATCCCGGGGAGAGGAGAGGTAAAGAGACAAAAATCCAAGTGAGAAGTGTTTTTCATTTAAAGAAAAGAGAACTAAGATGAAAAGGGAACCAAGATATAGACAAAATAAAGGATTTCCAGAAGAGGTAGGCATTAAGTTGGGTAGAAGAGCGGGTAGATAAGCAGCCCCTGTCCTTGACACTGACCTTGAACAGTCACAACTGCAGAGCATTCATCAGATCCAGCTACATTGGCAGCCACACACGTGTATGTGCCCGTGTCAGAGGGCTCCAATAAGCTCAGATTCAAAGTACAGACATTTTCCGAAAAGCTGGGCTGATATTTGGGCCCACTAATGATCTCACTTCCGTCCCGAAACCAGCCAACTGAAATCGGGGCTGAGCCAGCAACTCGGCACTCCAAAACAACAGAGGCCCCCAGGATGGTGTTTGTGTCCTTCAGCTTGCGGATGAAGGAAGGAGGCACAATGCGATCTATGTGGAGAAAGGTAGTTTTCCGTTTAAAGAGGAACTTCATGTCCTGTCCCAGCCAAAAACTTGGTGTATTCATAAAAGTTTCATTTTACTCACCTGAAACATGGACAGACACAGTGCAGTTGCTTTTGCCAACACTGTTTTTTACTTCAAAGCTATATAACCCCTTGTCATTCATTTCTGCACAGGGGATTTTAAGGGAAGCCACGTTCTTGACAAATGTAATGTGATGTTTGCTGTCTGCAGATAATTCTCTTCCATCTTTGAACCACTTGGCTGAAAGTTCTGGTGTTCCAGCCACTACACACTCTAATGCAAAAGGATTTCCAGTAGTGACGGTCATGGGTTCTGGCTTCTCAATGATTCTGGCTGGCTCTATAAGAAGAAGCATATTGCATTGAGAATGAAGAAACAAAGTGTAGTTAAAATATTATTGAATAAGAGTAATATCTGCAGGAAATGACTAAAGGTCAATTAACTTCCTAGTTTCCAGTGGCTGTGCTTTGCTACTAACCTAGAACAGTCAAGACTGCTGAACATTCTCTCATGCCAGCATCATTTTTGATTTGGCACACATATTTTCCAGAATCTGACGCTTCTGGGCTTCCCAGTTGGAGAGTTGCAACATTATCAATGAATGAAATCCTGATGTGTTCACTTTCTCTGATGACTTCACCTTTATCTTTCAACCAGACAACAGAAATTGGCTGGAAGCCTTCCACCACAGCCCGTAACTCAACAGCATCTCCAATAAGAGTTGAGGTGTCACTTAGCTTTTTCACAAATCGTGGAGGTTCTAATGAGAGAAATTCAAAGTTAGAGGGAAAAAATGAGAATCTCAGCTACATAACATAGTAGTTGAGCAAGAAGAGAGTAAAGGAAGAGGCATATAGTTCTGTGCCCATGTATACAAACCTTTGAACTTGACAGTGCAAGAACATGTGTCACTTCCCACCTCGTTAGTAGCTTTGCAGTGATATTCCCCTACATCAGAGGCTTCAAGATTAAGGATATGAAGACTTGTGTCAAAATTTTTTGAAGTGATTTTAAATTTCTTGCTGCTTCGAACTTGTTTTCGATCTTTAACCCAGATGACTTCAAATGGGGGAGTGCCCGAAATTTCACATTGGAGGATCACATCAGAGCCTTTCAGGGCTCCAATGGGAGGAGGCTTCTGGGTGAAAACAGGAGGTGCTAGCAGAAGAAAAGAGGATGAATAATGAGAACATCTGCTTATCAAAAAGAAAGAAAAATTCCTAGGTTCTAGATTTCCAGTTTCTAGAATCTAGAAATATTTCTTATGAATGGAGGGTCATTAAGAGCGACTGGGGTAGCCAAATGACAACACACATTGAAACAAGGCATGAGAGGTCATATAAACACATTTAAGAGTTACAAGCAATCACTTTAACTAGTTTTAAATTTTTGGATCTTATAATATTGCCAAGAAGGAATCCAGATCAGAGAAGAAGGAAGAAAGAAGCTCAGTGTGTCTAACCTTTAACTGTCAGGGCTGTGCTGCAGCTGGCATCACCAACGCCATTATGGGCTTCACAGATATAGTCCCCACTGTCCTCAGCACTGGCCTCATTTATGGTAAGAAGTGCCACAGAGTTGATAAATGACATGTTGTATTTCCAGCTTTCATGAAGTTCACTGTCATTTCGGAACCATGAAACCTTGATTTCTGGGGAACCACTTATTTTACATTCCAGTTGGATGGATTCCCCCTGCTTTGAAACTTTTGAGGCTTCTAATTTCTTAACAAACTTTGGAGGTTCTATTAAACCAAAGGAAAAAAGTCAGTAAAGGATAATGTATGTTAAAATAGCTTATCTTTGTAGATGAAGATCCCATAAGTTTATATTTAAAGTGCTTTGCTATTAAGAATATACTTTTTAGTAATTCCATAGTGAAATAAGCTACCTTTTCTATTCAATTTTAATGTTTTAATATAGAATTTACTTGATATTTTGAGGTCTGGACATATAAGCTAAAATATACTAATTATTATAGATATATTTGATAAAAATTTAGGAATGATAAATCAGAATGTCATACAACAGAAAAGAATGAAAAGGAGGCATGGGTAGATAAAACTACATTTAGCAAGCCTCAATGAAACAATACTCTGATAGGATTATATTTAGAAATACACTAACTTAAGGCACAATATGAAAAGAAGACAGAACTTAGGTTAATGTTGCTTCCAACACTAATATATGAATTCTAACAGGATCAAGTTAGTTTATCTCAAACATTAAAATATAAAGACACATTAAGAATACAATTATGCAAACATGGTAAAGAACAAATATTGGTTAATGCCACATAGTGATACCTTTTACGCTGAGTTGAGCAGAGCACATGTCTTTACCAACATCGTTGGTGGCTTGACAAGTATATTGACCAGAGTCTCCTTTGCCTACTTTCAGAATTCTCAGATGGGGAGTGTTGCCTACACATGTGATTGTATAATTTCCTCCAGGACGGATTTCCTTATTGTCTTTTGACCAAGTGATTCGCATTGGTTGAGCACCAGTAACATGACACTCAAAATCAGCACTCTCTCCAGCAATAACATCTATTGATACAGGCTTGATGTCAAAGAAGGGAGATTTCTTAGGTTCTAGAACATGAGAAGAAAAGTCAATGGGTATATTTTTGCTTTTTTTCTGTTGGCTATTTCTACCTGTCCAATGCAATAAGAAGTCCTATCTTGCAAAGAGAAAGATTGACATGGAAACAAACCTCGGGCAGTCAGTCTAGCACTAGAAGATGCGGTTCCAAGTGGATTGGAGGCTGAGCAAGAATACTGGCCAGAGTGACTCAAGTCAGTTTGCAAAATTTTTAAAGTTGCCACATTATCAACAAATGATGTCTGCAGATTTTCATCATCTCTTAAAAGTACCCCATCTCTATACCAGCAGACCTGGATAGGTGCAGAGCCATTTAGGCGACAGGTGAGGGTAACGGGTAACCCAACAGTTTGTTCGATGTCCTTCAATTGTCTTGCAAAAGAAGGTGGGAGTTGGCGCTCTGTAGGAAGACAAGTAATACTTAGGTATTAGAAACTGAAGTGAGAATTTCCCATACAGATGAAAGGGTTAAAATGGGGAGGGGGAGAAGAAATTCCTTGATATCTAGAATAATAGCATCACCTTGAATTCTGAAGACAGTCTTAGAGGAAGCAGTTCCTATACTATTTTCTGCTACACATATGTACTCTCCACTGTCATTGATATCCACTTTATTAAAAATAAGTGTGGCCACATTGTTTGTAAAGTAGGTCCTATATTCTGGAGTCGACCGTAACTTGGTATCTCCTTTGTACCAAGACACTGTAATTTCTGGTGTCCCAGCAACTTGGCATTGCAAAGAAACTGAATCTCCAACTGATGCCTCCAGAGGTTCCAGTTCCATAACAAAATAAGGTGGTTCTAAGGAAGAAAGGCCACACTCAGCAAGTGGAATTAAAGAAAACCAAACAAACCATGCTCCATTGAAGATGAATGCACACCAATTAAAAGAAACAAAGATAGCACACCTAATGTAGATACCAGCGCTTCGGAAATATCCCTTCCTGCCTCGTTTTCAATCTCACAGGAATAATGTCCTGCATCTCTTTTGGTACTATTCAGAATTTCCAGGATACAAGTCTTCTCTGTTGTAATTATGTTGCATCTTTCAGATGGAGTTATGCTAACACCGTCCTTTTTCCAGGTGACTGAAACTGGAAGTGTTCCAGTGTAGGTGCTCTCCAGAATTATGGACTTCCCTGGTTCTACAGAGAGATCACTTAATTTCTTCACAAATGCAGCTGGTTCTGGTGAGTGACAAGAATAGCAGTTAGACAGACAGACATACACACAAAGATGCCTGTGTACAGAAAATAGAAAGAGTGAGCAAACCTTTTACAAAGAGACGTGTAGTACAGGATGTTTGGCCAGCATTGTTAGAAACCACACAGGTGTATTCCCCACTCTGTGATATGTCAATATTAAATAATTCCAGTTCTGCCACAGTGTCTTCAAAATAGATGTTACACCTCTCTCCTTTCACCAGTTCTCTGGCACCTCTGAACCAGCCAACCTTGAATGGAGGGGTTCCTCTGATAACACTTGTGAAAGTTACATTTTTGCCTGGTAGTACTTCCAGAGCTTCAGGTTCTTTCACAAAAGAGGGTGGTTCTATATTGACATAGAAGACAATTAATAGAGCCTATAAGCTTCAAATTTAGTTGTAATTTTTAATTAAAAAGAGCACTTTTGAAAACACGTCAACCTGGATAAGCACCCAAAGAGGAATTTGTAAGAAATTCCTTATAAAGGTGACTGTTTAACACTGACCTTGTACAGTCAATACTGCGCGACATTCATCGGACCCAGCAACATTAGCAGCCACACATGTATAATGGCCCATATCTGATGAGTCCAGAGAATTCAACTGTAATGTGCACACGTTATCTGAAAATGTGGTTTGGTACTTTGCTCCACTGACAATCTTAGTCTTCTCATGAAACCAGGCAACAGAAATAGGTGATGATCCAGCTACTTTGCACTCCAAGATGCAGGAGGTACCTAGGACCCCACCAGTATCTTTCAGTCTTCGTGTGAAAGAGGGAGGAACCATCCGGTCTGCACGAGGAAAGGCAAATGATGCATCATGATTTGAGAGAACAGAAGAGCTCAGAAAGAAGGAAACTCATAAAAGGAATTTGAATAAACAACCAGAAGAAAATATCAGAACTAACCTGAAACATCAACCACAGCCGTGCAGCTGCTTTTGCCAACATTGTTTTGAACCTGGAAAGTGTATGTGCCTGCATCTTGGCTTTCAACGGAGAGAATCTTTAAGGAAGAGATTTTGTTGTAGAAGCTAAATTTGTGCTTTTGGCTGCTGGTCAACAGCTTTCCATCCTTATACCATTCAACTGAGAGCTCAGGAGTGCCGGCCACTTTACACTCTAGGGTGCACGTTTCTCCTACAGTCACTGTCATGGGTCCTGCCTTCTCAACAATGATTGCAGGCTCTGAAATACAATGTGATATTCATCTGTCAAAGTCTGGGACCTTTATCCCTACTGTCAAATTTTCTCCCAATGAGGTAGTTATGTTGGGCTTTTTTCTTACTCAACTTTAAAATGTCATTCCATAATTACATGCAGTCATACAATTATAGCTGTTATTATTTTAAAATATTTGTGCAGTACATGACCCCAAAACAATTTAGACAGTGTACATTAGACAATGTGTTTTGAATTGTATTTGACTCCCTTTGGAGCAGAGCCTGTTAGTATGAATTAGCTGGTAGTTTTGCTTTATGTTAAGATGCTAAAGAAAACATTTTGAAAGTCATTAAACTAGGAATCACTAGATTGAAATTTAAAATGCCCAGATGAAAGTGTAATTTTTTCCTATCAAACACTGATGTTTGGAATTCTTGTCAGCTTTAACCATTAGCACTTTAGGAACAAAATTTCTTTGTAGCACATGCTGGTCTCTAAATTGTTTCACAATTAAACAAAAAGACAGTCAGGATTATATTTGCTAATCTGTTGACAAAGGTAGGTCATACACAATAAAGCAGATGGTTAGTTTTTGTTAGAATCACAGAAACAACCAAGTATGTCATAAAGATTAATTAGGTTATTCTCCTAAACCTTCCAAATAGGTTAGGATCAATATAGTCCCAGAAGAAATTCAGAAGAAAGAGATTCTGCCTGTAGTCATCCCAGCCTTTGGCCTTGGCTTCCATCAGGGGACTGTTGTACCAACCTAAGACAGTCAATGTGGCCATGTTTTCGCGCACTCCACCATCATTCTTGATTTGGCAGATATACTTCCCAGCATCAGCTGGCTCTGCTTTTGCAAACTGCAGAGTTGCAACATTGTTCACAAATGTAATTGTGATGTTTTCACTTTCTCTAATTACTTCTTCTTTCTCTTTAAGCCACTGGACAGAAATGGGCTGGGCACCTTCTATGGATGCTTGCAACTCGGCGGGCTGGCCAGCTACAACAGTGAGGCTGCTCAGTTTGGAAATGAATCTTGGTGGTTCTGAACAGGAAAAGATCGATGGAGATAGTTGAAAAGATTGTCCAGATAATGTAAGAGAGATAAAAATGAGCATTTTGCACATTCCTGACATTGCTGCAGTGTGCAGAACATATGCTTACCTTTTAATTTTATAGTACAAATGCAAGTGTCACTTCCTACTTCATTCTGTGCTTTGCAGTGGTATTCCCCGATGTCTGAAGATTCCACATTGAGGATGTGAATGCTTGCATGGAAATTTTTAGATGCAATCTTGTATTTCTTGCTGCTTCGGAGTTGCCGTTTGTCTTTGTACCATATCACCTCAAATGGTGGTGTTCCCGAAAGTTCACATTCGAGACTAACTTCAGTATTTTTAAGGGTTTCTACTATAGGAGGGAAACTGCTAAAAACAGGTGGCTCTGTAACAAACAAGAATGTCTCATGAATTGGGCTGTCTAATTTCATAGAATAAAAGACATTTGTTGTTGTTGTTGTTGTTAGGTGCCATCGAGTCGGTATCCGACTCATAGCGACCCTACATACAACAGGCCAAACACTATGGTCAGTGCTTCTCTGCTGTTCATAGGGTTTTCAATGGCAGACTGATTTTTGGGAGGGGGTTGCCAGGTCCTTCTCCCAAGCCTCCAGCTTCTGGTGTTCCCAGGCGGTCTCCCATCCAGGTACTAACCAGGCCCGACCCTGCTTAGCTTCCAAGAGCTGACGGGATCGGATACCACAGGGCTACAGCTGCAGGCAAAAAGACATTTATTTATTTTTAAATTGGAAGAAAGGTTTAAGATACTATAATGGGCAAATAACATCAGCACACTCACTATTGAGCAGTAACTGCCTCTGAGAGGCTGCTAACTTTTACAAGACGATTAACCAGATGAGTGGAGAACCCAGAGAGATCCTAGATGTCATGATTGAGCAGTTAAACTTTCTGTCTAGTCCACGTTTCTAGTTTATCTTGGACTACAAAGACTGATAGAAAACTTACACACAAGTATACTAATAAATACAATTTGCATGAAGTATGGAATTGTGTCTTCAAGAATGAAGTTCTTTGAATATGCTTTGTAAGTGAGATACTTGGAAGTCAACACATAGATGTGACCTAAGTCTTCCATTTCAGCAAATAGTTACTGCAATAATTGCCTTACTCTGACAGAACTGGGCTTTGTGCCTCCCAAAATACTAGACAATGGCTTCAGAAAATACCAGCACTATTGGCACCACAGAATAGTCATATTTTTAAAGATAGAAATTGATTCTTAAGAAAAGAAATATACATTATTGTCCTTTTAAAAATGCAATGTGCAAACCTATATTGCTTGCACATTGCACAAATGTCATAAATATTCCTTATTGTTATGATAAGATTAGAAGATAATATATTTGTAAGTTAACGGGTGGCAAGAGATTTATTTTAAAATGCCTATTTATTTTTGCGCCTGTAGCTGTACCACTGTGGCATCTGATCCCATCAGGTTTCAGAAGCTAAGCAGGGTGGGACCTCATCAGTACTTGGAAGGGAGATCGCCTGGGAATACCAGGTGCTGTAGGCTTGGGAGAGGGACCTGGCAACCCACTCCCCGAAAACAATCAGCCATTGAAAACCCTATGAGGATTTCATCTGTTGTACATAGGGTTGCTATGAGTCAGACACTGACTCAAAGGCACCTAACAACAATTTATTTTTGTGTGTTTTTGAAACACCAAATTTGATGCTGGGATAATATATTGAGATGATCAGAATTATGGTATTGGAATAACAAGAAAAATATCTTAGAATGACTAGCTATGTGTAAGCAAAGCTTAAGATGAAATAACATCTAGAAAGGGATACCAGCTTAGGAAAATATTTTGTGATCTTAAATGGAAACTAAGATAGTAATAAAGAATAAAAATCTGTGATATACCAAGTGGAGAAGGTGAGTTTCAATGAATGAGTTTCAATTAACATAAGAATGAGATTTCTACCTTTTACTATAACCTTGGTACTGCAGCTTGTGCTGCCAGCAGGATTCTGAGCTTCACAGATGAAATCTCCACTGTCTGCAGTACCAAGATTGTTCATCTGTAAGACAGCCACTGAGTCAATGAAGGTCATTTGGTATCTGTCACTGGCTGTGAGTTCATGTTCATTTCTGTACCACACAACTCTGATTTCTGGAGATCCAGTTATCTTGCATTCCAGTCGCGCAGAGTCACCTGCTTTCACTATTTTGGTTGCTTCTAATTTCTTTACAAACTTTGGTGGCTCTAGAGAGTCAGGAAAGAGGAGATTATGAGGGAACAGGAATGAAAAATCAAAGTTCAGTAGTAGTATGTGAGAAAGAGAAAATATGAGCAATGTCTAGCAAAAACAGCCTATTGTGTTAGAAAGGTGCATTGCAACAGAGTACAGAAAGAACAAGAGCCACAGTTCAGACAGAAACATAAAACAATAAAACCTGCACACCTGTCACAAGCAACATTGTAGTGCAAGAGTCGCTACCAACATCATTGGTAACATGGCAAGTATACTGTCCAGTCTTGGAAGCATCCACTGAGTAGAGATTTAAGAAGACAGTTGACCCTTCCAAGCCAATGAAACATTTAGGTCCAGAGGCAAGTTCTATATCATCCTTAAACCATTTTACTTTAAATGGTGGTGTTCCTTTTAGAACCGCCTTAAATTCCACTGTCGAGTCAGGAATGGCTTGTTGTCGCTCAGGTTTCACTAGGAAACTTGGTGGTTCTATAGACATTAAGAGAGATACATTTAGTTACAGTCCTTGTGGTTATTTTGACAGTTTTGTGTACATATGAGAAAACAACTCATGAAAAGAGACAATAGCTGAATTTCTAACTTAATGAACATATACCTAGAGAAACACGATTATTGAGATTTTTTTTTTTTGCTCTAAAGGATGCAAGGGTAAGAGTGGTACACTTTAAAAGCATTCACAAAGAAGAATCAAGAAGTAGTAAAGAAGTTCGAACCTTTCACAGTTAAGATGCCACTGCATGCATCATCTCCTGCTACATTTGACACCCTGCAAGTGTAATTTGCAGTATCTTCTAGTTCCAGGTTATTAACTTCCAGTGACACTGTGTTCTCATGGCATACAAGTCTGTATTTTGCACTTGTAGAAATTTCTTTTCCATCTTTGAACCACTGAGCACTAATAGGAAGTGAGCCGGAAACCTTGCACTCCATATGAATAGAAGAGCCCAACACTTTATCCATTTTGGTTAACTTTTTCGTGAATGATGGAGGAATATCTTGATCTGTCCAATGCAAACAGCGAAACACATCCATTAAGCTGCTGCTATTTGTTTACAAAGGACATAATGTAGGTAAGAGAAGCCAAGTCAGGCAAAGATACACACCTAGCACTCTCAGGTAAGCATCACAGCTACTGCTTCCAAAGTCGTTTTCTACCTTGAAAGTATACTGACCGCTGTCTTGCTTCATTACTGACTGAATCCTGAAACTGGCCACGTTATTTTCAAAACTCATTGAAAAATATCTACTGGGTACAATTTGTTTCCCATCTTTAATCCATTTCACTTTGAGTTCTGGTGTTCCAGCCACAACACACTCCAAAGTCACTGGGTCTTTCTCGGTAACATCGATTGATTTAGCTTTCTCTATGATTTGAGCAGGTTCTGCAGTAGGAATGAAAATGTGCATGAATTACATTGATAATTCCACTAGAACTGAGGTGTGGTTATGAAATTGTCTCCACAGACTACCATTGAAAGAGAAAGGCTCACCAACCTTGGACTAAAAGGAAAGCATAGCACCTCTCGACACCTGACTCATTCTTGGCTTGACACGTGTATCTCCCACTGTGTCCATTATCCACACTTCGGATTTGAAGTGTGGCTACATGGTTCACAAATGAAATATGGACATTGTCATCTTCATCAAGAATGTGATCATCCTTTAGCCAGGTTATAGAGATGGGAGGTGAGCCTGCCACAGTACCCTGAAAAGTGGCAGAACTCTTTAAGACAGTGGTGACGTTTTCTATCTTCTTGGTGAACGATGGTGGTTCTGTGATAAATAAGACAGTGTGAAAAGAGGAGGTATACTTTAAAACCTACTCCTCATCACAAAATTCAAGAGCATTCAGGATTTTTACTTGGTAGTTGCTCCTTGCATATAACTGACCTTTCAGGGCAACTCGGGTGCTGCAGGAACAGCTGCCGCCTTCGTTGGCTATAATGCACTGATATTCACCAGTGTCAGAAGGGTCACACTTGGTAATGTGGAGATTAAACACTGACACTCTGTCAGTTAGCGTGTATTTTTTGCCACTTCGAATTTCCTTGTTATTCTTCAGCCAAGTGACTTCAAATGGAGATGTTCCTGTAACTTCACACTCCAGCTCTACATCACTATCTTTCACTACTTCCACAGGCTTCAGCTCCCTGATGAAGGTGGGAGGTTCTAAAGATTTGAAAGGAAGACAGAGAGCAGCTTACTCAAGGGAAGACCCAGGATCAATGGCAGAATAGCCAAAATGGAAAGTGGATCCCAATAACGAACCTTTCACTTTTAATTCAATACTGCAGCTTGCTGTGCCTGCATCATTTCGAGCTTCACAGACGTAAGTTCCACTATTTTCTACCCTGGCACCAGAGATTTGGAAAGTCGCTAAACCATCCGTGAAGGAAATGCCATGCTTCCTAACATCTGTTATTTCGTTCCCATCCAGATACCAAGAAACTCTGATTTCAGGAGTGCCTGTTACTTGGCATTCAAATGTTGTTGACTGTCCATTCCTCAGCACTAACACTGGACTGGGCTTCTTAATGAATTGAGGAGGTTCTAAAGATGGGGGAAAAAAGAGTGTGATGTTGAACATTAAAAAAAAAAAAAGTCTAATGAGCAAAATTGCTTTCTTAAAAAAATCTCTTCCCTCCCCCTGGGAAAATCTAAACAAGCAAGAAAAAGAGCAGATGTAGAGCCCAGACCTTTTACAAAGAGAGTGACTTTACTGGTTGCTGTACCAACATCATTGCTTAATTGGCAAATGTAGGTCCCAGAGTCCGCAGCTTTGGCTGAGAAGATCTCCAGAATGCTGGAGGTGTCATCCTTCCAAACTGAGCGAGCAGCCCCAGAGTGCAACTCTTTGTTATCTTTAAACCATTTTATGGTCATGGGTGCAGTGCCACCCACGAGAGCCTTTAACTGAACCCTTGCGGTGGGATTGACATCTTGTGACTGTGGCTTTTCTATGAAGTAAGGGGGTTCTGGGGTGAAAGAACAAGAGGCAAAAAGAGAGAGGAAAATTTACTTTAGAACTGAGCAATAAGAGTTAGGAAACGAAAGAAAAAGAAATTCTTGATAGGTGGAGGTAAAAATTGCCGACCTTTGACTGTCAGATGACCGCTGCACTGGTTGTGGCCGGCCCTATTGGTGGCAGAACAAGTGTATGTCCCACTGTCTGAACCTTCCAGCTGACTGATTTCCAAGAAGGCAGTATTGTCATGAAAAGAGAATTTGTACTTGTCACTAGCTGATATTTCCTGGTCATCTTTGAACCACTGGATGCTTATGGGATGTGACCCAGCCACTATACATTCTAAGTCAATAAAAGACCCTTTGATGCTGTCCATTTTCTTCAGCTTTTTCGTGAATGAAGGAGGTATGATAAGATCTATTCAATAAGAAAAGGAAAGGAGAAAAAAAAAAGTTAGGCTAATCTACCAATTTGTATCTTCTCTTATGGAGCACAGAAATGTCCAGTTCCTTCCAATAGAAAAGCAATACCAACCTAATACATTAATTCTAGCCTTGCAGCTGCTTCTCCCAACATCATTTTGGACCTCAAAAGTATATTCTCCACTATCCTTCTTTTCTGTAGAAATAATCTTCAGTATGGAGACCGTGTCTGTGACACTGATTTTATATTTTGGACCCAGGGTCAGTTCTTGGCCATCTTTAAACCATTTGGCTGTAATCTCCTTAGTCCCTGAAAATTTAACTTGCAAAGTGGCTGGGTCTCCTTGGGTGACATCAATGGACACAGCCTCCTCAGTAATTGTTGCAGGTTCTGGAGAAAACAAAGGGATAGATGTAGGCTATGAACTGCTCTGCCAAAAGGCCCACATCTGTATTTCTTCCTCAATCCAAAGCAAGCTTTCTGAACCAACCTTTGACTGAGAGTAATGCAGAACATCTCTGAATTCCTGCATCATTTTTGGCCTGACAGACGTATTTCCCATCATGCTTGACTTCAATACCACTGAGGTACAGACTGGCCACATTGTTCTCAAAGGTCATTCTTACATTATCATCTTCAGTGATTTCATCATTATCCTTTAACCAAGTCACAGTGATTGGCAAAGAGCCCTTCAGAGTGGCCTGGAAGGCAGCTGTGCCTCCTCGGAGGGAGCTGGTACTCTCGATCTTCTTTACAAAGGTTGGGGGTTCTAGTGGAAGAAGGAATTCTAAATCAATAATAGCTCTGTAGCAAAACTGGCTTTTCCTTTTAAGAACTGATTCTGCAGAAGAGCCAGGCCACCATTTGAACCAATACTGACCTCTTAAAGTCACCTGGGCACTACAGGTATTGCTGCCGACCTCATTGGTCACCCGACACTGGTATTCACCAGCATCTGCAGCTACAAACTTGAGGATCTGCAGGCTAACCAGCTGATCCTGAATGAAGGTTTTGTACTTTCTGCCACTTCGCAGAGTTGTGTTGTCTTTAAACCAAGTGATATCGAAGGGAGGTGTGCCTGCCACCTCGGCCAGCAACATGACATCATACTCCTTCAATACTTCGATTGGTTTAAATTCCTTGGTAAAGTAAGGTGACTCTACAGTAGGAAAGGAATGACTTGAGTTAATGGGAGAGGGACCTGGGCTATGGGCCATAATGTTGGTAACATAGGGACAAAGTGGACACAAACCTTTGACTATTACAATGCTAGTGCAGTGGTCACTGCCAGCCTCATTTTGAGCTTCACACATATATTCACCACTGTCTTCGATGGCAACATCAGTGAGTCTTAAAACTGCAGTAGACTCCACAAAAGACATTCTGTGTTTGCTGCTCTCCTTAATTTCTCTATCATTTGCAAACCATGTTATTTTAATTGGAGGGGTGCCAGTTACTTTGCAGGCTAACTGGGCAGCGTCTCCCTTCTTTAACAGCTGTGATGGCTCTAACTTTTCAACAAACATGGCAGGTTCTGTGGAATGAGGGAGGTTATTAAGAAATGTGAGAAAGAGGCAAGAACTTCAGTTATAAATGTAGCACAAAGATGTCAAGAAAAGAATGCAAACCTTTTACAAACAAGTTTGCACTGCACTCCACGCTCCCGGCAACATTGCTGACTTTGCACACATATGTGCCTGAATCGGAGGTTTTTACTGCATAGAGTTCCAGGGAGCTCTCTAAGGCTTCTTTGGTGATATAGCAGCTTCCACCAGAAACCAGCTCTTTGTCACCCTTAAACCATCGGATGGTGAGAGGAGTAGACCCTTGGAAAGTGCTCTTTAGGCAGACTGCCGAGCCAGGCAGAACATCTCTGGATCCTGGTTTAGTCACAAAACTGGGTGGTTCTGAAGAAGGAGGTATCAGAGAGAATTTCAAAGAATTAAGAGGTGGGATGTGAGGAAAGAAGTTTGAATTCGAACATTATCTAAAATACAAATAAAACGCAAAGTCTCCAGCCAACCTTGAACAATCAGGGCTCCGCTGCTGTCTTTGCTTCCCACGGAATTTGTGGCTCGACAAGTGAAATTCCCTGCGTCATTCATATCTACTCTGCTGATCTCCAAAGACGCTGTGCCTTCCACAAATGCTATTCTGTATCTGTCAGAAGCAGCTATTTCTTTACCATCCTTAAACCAGGACACCCTCATGGGGAGAGAGCCAGCGATTTTGCAGTCTAGTCTGCAGGTACCACTAACGACACTATCCACATTGCGTAAGGGTTTGGTGAAAAATGGAGCAATGTCTCGATCTGTTCATGGCATAAGAAGAAGAAAAAAAGATCAACATGGGAAAGTGTCCACTGGTTCATTTTTGGCCATCTGTTTGTCTTTAAAGAAATATGTTGCACACTTTTCTAAAAATACGAACCTAATACAGTGAATGTAGTCTCACAGGAGCTGCTGCCCACTTCGTTGGAAATCTCGAATGTGTACTGGCCACTGTCATGCAGTTCAGCCGAATAAAATTTGAGTTGGGCGACATTATTTTTAAAACTTATTCGGTACTTTTTACTGGCAACTAAGGGTCTCCCATCTTTGTACCACTTGGGCTTCAGTTCTGGGGTGCCTGCTACTGTGTACTCCAGTGTGGCTGGGTCTCCCGCGGTCACCTGGATCAGTTCTGCTCGTTCGGTGATTCTGGCAGGTTCTACAATGGTAGGAAACAGTTAGGATTCCTATGTGTGAATTAGGGTTTCAATGTAAATGGAAAGGGTAAGCCAGAGTTAAAATGTTCCTACACGAACAAACCTTTTACTATTAATTCCCCAACAGATGTTTGGCTTCCAGCTTCATTTTCAGCCAGGCATGTGTACTTGCCACCAAAACTAATCTGAACATCAGGGATTATCAAGACTGCGACACCACTGGAAAAGCTCATTTTGATTTTTCCATCTTCTCTAATGACCTCTTGGCCTTTCATCCATGTGACAGAAATGGGCTCTGACCCTCTCACGGCAGCTTGTAAGGTAACAGTTTGTCCTGCTAGTGCAATAAAATCATCTACTTTCTTGACAAAGGTTGGTGGTTCTAGTTAAAGAAGGAGAGAATACAAAGCTTATCAATTCCACTCTTGACACCATCTCTACTTAAAAGTTTTATCTAGATTACATTTATCTCATCCAATACTACTATTTTGTAGCATTGGCTAATCAGAAAGAAGAAAACTCAAGAAGGATTAAAATTCCATCCAAGAGACAGGGACACAGAAGATAAATGCTTATCAGCTGACAAAATGGTTTACTATGCAATTCCCTTATGCTACCAGATAATAAATATTTACACTGGTATCAGGATAAAGATTGAGGGAAAGACAGTGACTTTGTTCTCTAGGCCCCAGGTCAAACCAAGAGAAACAAATCTTAAAGGACAGGATAAGAGGAGCAAGTACCAGTTTTCCTTCTATGGGTTCAGACAGCTATTTGGACTATTTTTTCAAGAGAGACTGGTTTTTCACACACACTAACCTTTTAATAAGTGTGTTGCGATGCAGCCACATTTCCCGACTTCATTAGCAACGACACATTCATATTCACCAACATCTGCACTATTGAAAGAAAAGATTTCCAGAGATACAAGAGACTTCTGAGAAAACAACCTGTATTTTTTACTACTTCGAATTTGCTTCTTATCTTTGAACCAGCTAATTTCAAATGGTCCTGTGCCCGCAATTTCACACTGAAGCAGGGCATTTGCTCCTCTCACTATGTCTGCAGGCTCAAGAGTTTTGATGAAAGAAGGAGGTTCTACAAAAGCATGAAAACATTGTATAAGTCATGTGTTGCAAGCAATCAAAAAGAAATCTTTTCTCAGAAAAATAAGGAGCTATAACTCAGCAAACAAACCTTTGATCACTATCTCAGTACTGCAGCTGTCGCTGCCCACATCATTCACTGCTTCACAGGAGTAAGTCCCACTGTCTTCAACTTTCACGTCCGTAATGTCAAGGATAGCCTCAGAATTGACAAAAGACATTCGGACGGTGTTACTTTCACAAAGTTCTTTGTTATTTTTAAACCAAGTGACCTGGATCACAGGTGAGCCTTTCAGCTTGCAATGGAGGCGTGCTGATTCACCCGGAAGCATTAAGTAAGAGGGGTCCACCTTCTTCACAAAGGATGGTGGCTCTACATGAAGTATACAAAAAAGAAAATGAAAGAGATATCTGAAGCATAAACTCCACAGAAAAAGCAGACACATACAACAAACAGACATAACACACAAAAAATATCTTCATGAAATTTCTGAACAACCAGTGGTGTATTTGGTAGCTTTCCATCATTCTAAAACACTTTCCAAGTCTCTTGGTTAAAAAAAAGGCAAACAGACAATCTATAAAGAGTAATTTTATAAAAGATGATGGTTAAGAATTGTCTAGACATGAGGTTCTTAGAAGAAATTTTAAGCAAGCTTTGTTAATGGCAGGCATAATTTTAAAAGAATAAAAGTAAGTAGATTCTGAAGAAGATTGAAAAAACACTATTAAACAATTCTAAGACTTTCCAACACCAAAACTTTTGCTGAATGGAGTCATTTTAATAACAAAGTGTAAAGATATAGATGGCATTGTTGGCAATTTGTCTACACACAGCCTCCTTTCAGAGAAGGAAGTGACAAATGCACCCCCAGGATTCTTACCTCTGACCATGACTGTGGTTGAAGAAGAGCTGCTCCCAGCCTCATTGGAAGCGGTGCACACATAGGTTCCAGAATCTTTTAGTTTGGCCAGAGGAATCTCAAGCGATGCAATTTTATCTTCAAAATAGATCTTATAATCTTTCCCAGGGGGCAGCTTTTGCCCATCTTTATTCCACGTAACTGTGACTTTCCTGTCTTCATCTACTTGGCATTCGAGGTGGACCCTCTTATTGATGGCGGACTGCACAGGCTCTAATTCTTTAATGAAATGTGGTTTGTCGATGACGATTAACTCTGCTTGGCAGATGTCAGCTCCAAACTTGTTGGAAGCCTTACAAGAGTAAACTCCCCTGTCCTGAATGGTAAGATTTGAGAGTTCTAGACTATGCTTGTTCTCTACATCTGAAATCCTGCAGTTCAGTGACGGCGACAGGGCAGCACCATCTTTCTGCCAAATGGTCTCGATCACGGGAGTCCCTGACACTGTGCAGAGGAACTTGGCTGCCTTACCCACGAAGGTCGTAAGGGGCTTAGGTCTGGAGAGGAACATTGGTGGATAGGCCTCTGCAAAAGAAATTTTCCCAGCATTACATGTAGTCTCCACCAGAGGTTTTGCTGTAATTATATTTTCCAAGACAGAGAAAAGAGGAGTTATGTCTAGATGGACATAACACATTATTTAAAAATAGGGGAATGCATTAATAAGCCAAAAGACTTGTCAAAGGAAAAGGATGAGAATGTTTTTTAGAAAGGAGTGAGACATGACTTTATCAAAGAACAAATACTCCTTTATGAAGCAACATTGCTACAGCTTTGTCCATTTTGTAGGTTAATAGTTTGAACTATTTGATAAGCAATTTAGCTGATTAATTCTGCAAACTCGAAGACTATGTAAAGAAGATAAAGAAAATGTCCTTGACTCTTGTCAAGAGAAATAATGTTAAATGATAAAACAATTGAGGGAGTTTTGCCAAGTCTAACTTTCATGTTAAATGCCAAGAAATCCTTAACTGGTTTAAATTTGAATGCATCCCCTAGGGCTTTTCCAATTTGTAACAATATTTAATAGCAGTAATTTCTCACTTCAATTTTGCATTTTTATTTCTTTTTGTTTGTTTTGCAACAGGGTTTTGCTATGTGGCCCAGGCTGGTCTAGAACTCTATATGAGGCTCAGGTTGGCCTTAAACTGAGGTTCCTCCTGCCTCAGCAGGAGAGCTAAGATTACAGGTGTGTGCCACCACTCCAGCCTCCATTCTGCATTTTGAAGTAAGCTTTTACCTCTTCTGCCAATTAAAAAAAAATCATCTTCCTTGTCCTTTCCTCTTACTACTTGAAGTTTTGATTCAGTCCCATTACTTAGATGGCCTAATTTGGGTAAAAGACATCCAAAAGTGTCATTAAGAATAATTTCACGTTTCCACGAAGACTTTTCAAGCACAGGGTACAAACTACCAGCTGAGTCACTATGGGCTGGGTTTCTTAGAATCTCAGAGATTTTCTGATATGGAAAACAGTTGAAGAGAAGCAGCAGCTTTGGAAAAACCTGGCTTTTTGTGTCAAGAAGATGTGTAGCATTTAGCCTTCCTTTTGAGGCTCTCTTTCAAAAAAAAACTCAGAGACCATTTCCCTCTGACTATCAGTGCATGGCTTGATGGTCCACTACCCCTCCCCTCAAGCCACAGCTCATACTCACACTTTCTCTTGGGAAGAAGAAAGTAACAAAGAGAGAAAGAAAAAGCAATTACTAATTTTCTTTTCTTTTCTTGCTTTTGAGAGAATTAAAGAATTTGATGAGTGTTAACTATTTGAAAGTCACTGTATGTGTCAAGTAGAAAACTGAGAACAGAATATTTGTGTATTTGTTTTTATTTGTAGGTTAAGAAAAAAGCCTAGGGTAAGGATCCTTGTTTGTGGCTCTGTACTAGCCCTGTCTTATATTATGATGTGTTTTAGTCTTCTATGCTGTTTTTTTTTAATGTTGTAATTCTAACTGATTACTTGGTTCTAAATTATTAAACACATTGAGATATTTACTTTTAGTAGCACCAAACTGTCCTCAAGTGTTTTATGAAAAGGGGCAACTCAAATTCATTTGATTACTTAACATTGTTTTCAAACAATAAGATATTTTTTCTTTGGCTGCTGACAAAAATATGCTGGTAAGTAAAGATGCCCTGTCCCACATAGGCTCTGCAGTTCCTGGTCACTATTACCATCATAGCTATTGGTGTTTCCAGCTGGTAGTATTTTCTGCACCTGTATGGAAAGGAACGTAAGCAACAATGTGAAATGAGGTGACAACATCCCTGTCAATATGTGGCATTTACCTGTCACAGTCAGTGTGGCTGTACAACTGGCGCTGCCGTACTCATTGGAAGCTTTGCAGGTGTACTCGCCGCAGTCCACAACCTGGGTTCTCAGGATTTCCAGGCTGGAGACATAATTTGCAGCTCGAATAGAACATTTGTCACTCTCATAAATTTCCTTGCCAGCTTTGAACCACTGGAACCGGACATTGGGTGCACCATAGATCTCGCAGGTGAATTTGGCAAGGTGCCCCAGAGCTACTTCTAGGGGCTCAATTCTCCTCTTGATCACTGGGGCAGCTGCAAAGGGAAGTAGAGTTCATGAGCATGTCTCCTTACCCAGCATCCCCCATTTTGTTTTCTCTTCTAACTTTTAAGACAAGTGACTGGAAAATGAGAAAGATCGTTGAAAGCAAAAGAAGACAATAAGCAGCTCTGACTCTATTCAATTGTTACTTTGCAGTAAATTGTGAAAACAAATGATTAAACTGTGATGCTATGGGTGTACATGCATAATAACACACTATATCATTTAAATATCCCATGCTTACTAGAACACTGAAAATAACGTGAAAAAACATGACATAGTAAGAAATGTGACAAAGTGAAAAAATAGCAAAAAATAAATGGAAACAAGAAACACAAATGGACAACTAATCATGGTTATTTTGAATTTAGGGATGAGACTGGTGATTTCAGAGTAGCTAGGTGTTCACTGATAGCTTTTTATGACATAGTATTAAAGTATTTCTCTATAAAAACAAAAAAGCATATTTATTGGTATTATAAAACATATGAAAATATGTTTTATTTGAAAAATTAAGTGGCACCATAGCTATGCAAACATATTACCCAATAAGGCAGTAAGGGAGAATGTAATATAATAACCATGATTGTGTCTGTGATTTCATTCTTATTCTAAATAACTTGCATTCTGGAAGTGGCAGATAAGTGAAAATTCAGTGATGAAACAGTCATTACAATCCAGTGGGTATTAGAGCTTGAGCCACTGAATCCTTAACATCCAACCTTTTTTTCCTACAGTGAGTTTTGCTGAAGTTGTTGCTTTTCCATTGCCATTCAAGGCCTCACAGACATATTCTCCTTGACGGTCTTCTGTATTTACCGTATCAATTACTAGAGTATATACATTTTGATCTTGTAAACACTTGAACTTTTTATCTGAAGGTATCAGTTTACCCTCAAAATACCAATTCACCTCTTCAGCATTTCTTATGGATGCCATAAGGTATACGATGTCACCTTCCTCAGAAATGGTGTCCGTCAAGGGTGTAAGTATAATAGGGGGACACTCTTCAGGTAAGCTGCCCTCAGTTTCTTGTATCTTTACTATATCAGCCTCCTGGGAACCACTTTCAGAGAATTTCTCTTTTTCCTCAGGTGATTTCAGAATCTCATCCTGTGCTTCATCAGAGACAGTAGCTGAAGCAATCTCGTCAATGGCAGCTGTGGGATCCACAGCTTTGACCTGGCTTTGCACGTTAAAACAATGGACCTCTTCTGTGGAGACAAGGTAGTTAGATTTCACTTCTGGTTCAGTGATTGCTTCAATTTTCTGTGGGTCTGAAAAATTAACCATTCCTTCCTGTACATCTATTGTGCTTGCTTTCTGAATTCTGGGATCCTCAGCTGTTAAGATGTTTATTTCTTCACATATAATAGAGCACAGAGCATCCTTAAGTTCAGTTTTCAGGTTGGCCATCTGAGGATCGATACCTTCAATAGTGATGGTCAATTCTTCCGTTACAGACTTCACTGAAGTAATAAGGTAGGTGCACAAAATGCGTTTGGGCTCTTGGGTGAAGTTTATGGCTTTGACTTCCACCTTTTCAATGTTTCTTAGCCACTCAGAGAAAAGACTTGGTTGCTCACTGGCCACTGCAGCTTGCAAACCCCTGCGGATCTGAGTTTTCATGTTTAGTTGTTGCTCTTCTGGAACATCAGGAAGCAAACTTTCCTTAGAAAGAATGTCACTTCCCTGCACCTCTTGCACTCCCTTTATTGCCTCAGGCTCTTTTTTATACTCAGGGGTTTGGTCTGTGAGTATTGGTGTGTCATCAGAACATGCCTCCTTGAGTAGGACCTGCTTTTCCTCAAATGCTAGCGGGAACCTTAAGGACTTGCCTTCTTCAATCCTGACTGCAAAACCTTGCCCTGCACTTGCTAGTTGGTCTGTACTTTCCATCAGGATTTTGTTTCCTTCTGTGTATGTGTGTTCAGAAGGGACCTGGGGCTCATAGTTTACTTTAGAGGTCATGATGTCAGGACCCTCAAAACTTTCCACATGTCCCTCATCTAAGCTCTTACTCAGAAGTAGAGCACTTTGTGCCTCTTTCTTTTGGGGAGTCACTCTTTTTTCTTTGTCCACTGTGGAGACTGTTTTTTCTTTTGGTAAAAGTATTTCTTCTGCCACAGAGGATAGATATGAATGTGCTGGAGGTTCTGTTGAAGACTGTGCATACTTCTCTTTAGGTTCAGCTAATAAAGTTGACAGAGGCTTTACTATTACTGAACTCATCTGTTCTACAGGTAAGGCATTTGGGAAGATTTTTTCAGGTTCTTGAAACATGAGATTATCTTCTTTGGAGAGGGTTTTCTGGGCTTGGACAATCTGTAGCTGTAAACTGGGAGGTGGTTCCTTGACAGGTTGCACATGAATAGTACCATCGAAGGAAGGAAGTTGTGTGGTGCTCTCAGGAGTGAGCTTGTTCTCCTCCAACATGCCTGTCGATTGCAATTGCTGCGCCAGTAAAGTAACATGACTGCTCAGTTCACTGGCTTTATCAATATGCTCATAAGAGATCTGCTGCTTTTCTTCCGAAATTAAAGCAGCTTTCAAAATGGTGTCCTTTACAAAAGCTGCTATTTCATGCTCTGAATCAACTGGGTCAACTGCAGGGCCAGAGGCATCTGGTGTGGCCTTTGCTTTGCAGGGGGCATCAGTCATGTCTGTGTCTTCCTGAAGCACAAGAAGCTCTGCAGCACAAGTGGACTCACCCCAAACATTCTCTGCTTTACAGACATAGAGGCCACTATCTTCCTGCTGAGGGTCGTTGACAATGAATGTCCCGGAACCATCAGGATTATGGATGATGGTATAATAAACATTGGTGCAAAGCTGCTTGTTTTCTTTGAACCACAAAACAATGGGGGCAGGCTCTCCATGCACCAGGTACTCAAAGATGGCAGGGAGTCCTGGAACACAGTGAACTGGTTTTAACTCTTTGAGAAAGTAAGGAGGACAAGGACCTTCAAGCTTTGCCAGAGATTTCTCCACTGCCAATTCTGTTTCTGTCTTTTTATGTCCTTCTTCTTTGGGATTTATTTTCAGATAGGCACTACATATTGCCTTTCCATATTCATTACTAGCCACACATGTATACTCCCCCTCATCCTCAAATTTGGTGAACAAAATGATCAGGCTATAATCATCATCGTCAAAAACGAATTTGTAGTCAGCAGAAGGGGTTAACATTACTCCATTAAAGAACCACTGAATTTTAGGCTTGGGAATGCCAGTGGCAGTAACAGATAGTTTACCCACATCTCCAATGCTTATTTCAGCATTTGACACTTCTTTGATGAAAATGGGGATACTGCCTTCCTTTCTGGAATTGGATTTAGGTGAATGAACTGGAGGTTCAGACAAAAGTTCAAGTGTTTTATTTATATCACATAACTGAAGATCAGAATTATAAGTTTGAAGTCCTTCCTCAGCAGACAGAAAACTAGAAATTTCTGTGTGGAGAAAAATTATTATTATTTTACTATAAAGTTTTATTTAACAAAAGAAAATAGCAAAGAATTAGGCACCAATTGATGGTCTTCTGTTTTTTACTGGAATTGTTAGGTTATTCCAAGATCAACTTACAAAAAAAGATACTTCAAAATTTTTTTACTTTACTATAGATTACTCAAATATAAATATTGTACAAGTGCAAGTTTTGATCTACTGCATTCATTAGAGTTTATAAATATGAAAGATGTTCATATGAGTCTTCTTGATGGTGTAATTCCAACTGCAAAGTTTGGAAAATTGCCAGCCAAGTGTTTATAATAAATGAATCCAAAATTACTTATATCAACTTTTAGAAGGATCTAGAATGTTATCTAGAGTTTTCTTGAGTTTTAAAATGATCTTCATGGTTGAAGACAGATTATTTCCAAAGAAAACATTTATATTTCATATATATTTTATATATATTTTAGTTACTGCCTCTACACTGAAGCCATTATTAAAAATACAGGGCTACAGGAAGTATTCAATTTAGATTTTCATGGGAACCGCTGTCATCCATTGGAGAGAGTCAGACCCTCCTTTGCCAATATAAATCACTATATTACTTGAACAAAGCTTTTATAATAAGACATTAGCTCAGAAGATAGAGGAATCAGAAATAAGAGAAAATTACTCTGATATTAAAATTTGATGGCATTTATTGTGTAAAGAAAACCTATATAGTATTATTGAACAGAAAACAATGAATAATGGCTATTCTTTCAACAGTATCATGGATAACCAGATGAAAGACATAATTTGATAACAAGGAATTAGATTTTCCATTTAACCTGTTAGGTACTTAGCATGACCCTGTACTAGTAGTTTTCCTGCCTTACCACAAAGTAGTTTTATTATTTTATTAATTCATATTACATGGAATTTGCATTGCATGGAATAGTCTTATGCCTTAATTCCTTTCTATTCTAGTGTGTAAGCATTGGAAGACAGGATTTGTGTCTGTGGACTACAAGTATACAAGTGAGACTTGTCTGTGGTATGTTGAATACATACTCAAGGATTACTGCAACTAGTAGCTGCAGTAATCAATGGTGGGTGGCTACTTAGTTTTCCATTTAATCTATATTACTCATATTAACTTTCCTTTCTCTTGAACTACCAAAATATCTGCAAAGAGAATGAACATGAAGTTAGTCAAAATATTCTGGCTCACTAATATATTGAAATACTTTCAAAGGTTTCTCCTTACTTCAAAACATGGTGTATTAGGCATAAAAAATACACCAAATAAAATTCAAATGTGCTGAAACATGAAAGGTGTAGTTAAATACATGAAGCATTAGCAGCTAATAAGTATGTCTAAATTTCATGGTGTGTGATACAATGAATTCTTTATCCAGCATCAGGGAAATTAATATTTTAGGCTTTTAAGTTATGTGTCATTGAGTCAGAAAATAACAAAAATTTCATTTAATTATCTACAATAATTAATAAGTAATCCAAGAGTGGGCAAGGCTTATTTTTCTTATTCAGTCATTGTTATTCAGCATTTCCTCAAGTTCAATGCAGCTGAGACTAACAGAATCCCAATGAGCAGAATCAAATGAAGCCCTTTCTTATATGAATAAAAGTATATTTTTCAGTCCTTGAAAATACAGAGAAAGACATTAAAATTTTTTCCTTCCTTCCTCTTTTTTTTTCCCCAAGAAAAAGGGTTTTGAACTACTACTATGCTATATGGGGCTGGGGTTTAGCTCAGTTGGCAGAGTGCTGCTCTGTGCACTCTGAGGCCCTGAGTTCAATCTCCAGCATGGCAAAAATGGGAGAAGAACTTGGCAGTCTACTCCTGAAACAATCCTAAAACAATCTGTCATTGAAAGCCCTGTGAATAGCAGAGAAGCACTGACATAGTGCCAGGCATGGTATAGTGTGCAGGACTGTTTCGTTCTGTCATACATAGGGTCGCTATGAGTCAGACCAGGGCACCTAACAACAGCTCTGCTATATAATATATGGATAAAGTGTGTTTGTCATGTTTGATATGCCTGGGTTTCTAATTAATTTTAACCTATATTATATGGCTAAAAGTAGGACAAAACCTTCAGTCTTTAAACTATCGTGGTTTTATTTCATGAATTTGTGATGTAATATATTTTGTCTCTAATTACCAAAGATATGGTGTGCTCACTGGTTGAAACAGAAATGACTGTTCCACAATGGTGTTATCTACCTCTTGATAACTTAATGCTCTTTCAACAAAAATAAAATTTAAAATATTCGGTGGAGCCTATGGGGAGGCAGGAGAAACCTGACTGCTGTGCCTATTTTCTATACATTCTCCCGATTGCTTTTAATTTGGATAGCTATTAGGGAATTTCCATTGTAGGAATAAATAATAATAGATAAAAGAAACATTATCAGAAATATGAATTATTCTGAAAATTAAGTTTAAAGTTAATGCTCTACATTTAAAATTAAATTCAAATTAATGTGCTTAGTACAGTTGTTGCCTAATACAGGTACCAAATATAGTTGCAGGTAATAAGTAATTTAAGAATTGGAGGGAGGTTAGATTCATAACTCCATCAGTATATTCTACTATTTCTCTCATCTGTTGCAAAACTAAAATTTATTCTAAATTATATTAAGAGCAGTTACCACTACGATGACAATCCTGTTATTGAATATCATCTCTGAGGTCTTTTGGTCTAAGCCATCAGTTTTAGAAAAGAAACTGAATTTCTTCATATTTATTAAACTTATATGAGATGATTTCAGTCCACATGGGATCACAAGCACAATGTTGAGGAGTTTGTGAATTTATAATTTCTTTTTTCTTTTTCTTTCTTTCTTTCTTTTTCTTTCTTTTTTTTTTTTTTTGTGTGTGTGTGGTACTGGGGGTTGAACCCAGGGCCTCACACCTGCATGCTTTGCAAGTGCTGGACCACTAAGCTGTGCCCCCAGCCCATTTTCTTTTTACTTTTTGAGACAGGGTCTTGCTAAGTTACACAGACTGCCTCTGGTCTCAAACTTGTGATCCTCCTGCCTCCGCCTCCTGAGCTGCTGGGATTACAGGTGTGCGCTACTGTGGCTGGCTGAATTTATAATTTCAATTTTGAAAAACAGAAGATTCACTTTAATATAGAAACAACATAATGAAATTTGAGTGCTTATTAATTTCTAATTAGTTTTAAAGATTAAATTCACTAAACATTAAAGCTTAGTATCTTGTTATTTATAATAATCTGAAACACAAATTACCACATTGTCTCAATTCTAAAATGGCCCCACCTTCTTTTCTCTAATTTTAAAGATTTTGGAATCAGAATATAGCTTAAAATTGATGAGTAAATGTGATATGGTAACTTCCTTCCCCACCTCCCTCAGGCCAATATTAAATTAATACTATACTTTACACTTGATGTCATCTCAAAAACTGAGAAAATAAAATATTTCCAAGTGTGGCAAGGTCATTATTTTCATATTCTGCAAATGTCTAGAAGAACATTATCCACAAAGAAAGCATAAATGGTCCCTTCAAATTCAGTGAGAAAATACAAAGAAACATATTAATAACAAAAATATTTTTAAAAGAAGCAAAGTTAATACGTTAAGACTATAATGTAAAAACAGATTATAAAGTTAGTTACCATTTGGGTGAGACTGGCTTTTGCTGTTTGTTTTTCCTATTTTAAATCCAAGTAAATAAATGTAGGTTTAGACGCAAAAATGGTACAATTTCAAAAATAACATTCTGGGAGCATGGGCTGGGGGGGGTTATCTTACCAACTTCTCTGCGTGGTCATCCCATACAGTCTTCAACTTTGCATTCTACTTTTGCATATATAATTTTTCTGCTAAAAGAGAATGTATTCTGCTGAAAGCAGCTGTGGAGGAGGAATTAGGGTAAAGACGAAGTACAAGCAATTGGGTAGCCCAGGTGATATTTAATCGTGCTTGATGATACACAGCAGAATTGACACAAGTGATGATTCCACCATTTAGATAAAAGTATTTACAGTTATTACAGAGATGAGATTTCTACATAGGGAGAGTACATTCCCAGGAGTCTTCAGTGCAATGATTCAAGTCAAGTGTACATGTTTAGAAATTTATTAGATTCATACACTTTGAAAAATACAAAAGCACTCCAGTTCTAGTAATTTCCCCAGGCACTGAAGTGTTGCTGTTTAAGTCAGGGTGAGGGCTGCAGAGCTCTCAGCCATTCCCGAGTTGTTTGTAGCTACACACCTGTACTCGCCTTCATCACTTTTGACTAAACTTGTTATAAATAGGTTGTGGAACCCTATGCCGCTTTCTTCAGCACTGAACCTTGCTCCTTGGACCAATTTCCCATCTTTGTACCAGTAAACCGTGGGTCTTGGAGAGCCGCGAACTAAACACTGGAAATATGCTGCAGTGCCTAATGGTGCGTGACAGTCAGAGATACCTTTGAGAAACCTGGGGGGCCCATCCATCACCTGAAATTCAAAGAAGCTGTCTGCGTATTTGCTCCTTAAGACTAGTTCTTCCTTCAAACTGCTTAGGGTCACTTTGCTTTTCTTTGCTACTGTAGCAAATATTTCAGCGTCGCCCATGGTGAGGAAGCCACGACATACAGCCTCTCCTACACAATTCATAGCTCTGCATCTGTATGTTGCACTATCAGAAGGACAAACATTTTGGATTTTAAGGGTGTGACTTCCCTTCTCCTCACTAATTGTGTATTTCACATTATCTGGCTCAATGCACATGTATTCTTTATACCATTTAACTTCAGGAGTAGGGATACCTATGACTGAACACTTGAAGATGGCATCTGAATTTTGTGGAATTTTAAAATCACAAATAGGTGTTATAAAGCGAGGGGGCATCTCAAATACTTCTAAGTCAATTTTTAAATCTCTGTCTTCTTTTCCTCTTGAATCCATACTTGGATCTACTAAATTCACTGGAAGAACATCTAGACTCACAATCATGCTTTTATGATCAGGAGTAAATTCAGGTACGGTGACTATTTTCACCTGCTTCTCAAATTCTTTAACATCTTTTTCACTTAGCTCAACTTCCAGGACAATTTCTTGAGGAGAAGGTGTTCTTGATGAGGTGGTGTTTTCCAAATCAAACTCCATGACATGTTGATGAATTACTGGAGGTGAGAGTGCGACTGCTCTTTCTTCTTGGGGTATAATATCCACTTTTGCAAAGCTCTTTGCTTCCCCTATGATGTTTACAGCATGGCACATATACTCTCCCCCATCTCCTTTTTGAATGTTAGATATTTCCAAAGAACACACATTACCTACCCTTTCCATTTTGATTCTTTTATCTGGCTCTAGCAAAGATTTGTTTCGATACCATTTCACACCAGGAACTGGGAGGCCCTCAACCTCGACAATGAAGCCTAATGTTGTGTTTTCGTATATCTTCCTTTTGGTCAGGGGTTCAATAAAAGATGGAGGCATCTCATTGTCTTTTGGCTCAATGGCTTCATCAGGTGTGCCAAATGAATCAGAACGCCATATTTCATAAGTTGAACTTCTCTCTTCTGTGGGTGTATGGAAATGCTCATTTGGGGTACTGTCCTCCCTTTCAATTTTTGATGTGGGGCTTGGTCCTCTAGTAGGAATAAAATCTCTCTCTAGTATCTCCCCTGGTGGGGTAGAATATCTCTCTAGAGCCTCCCCTGGTGGGGTAGAATATCTCTCTAGAGCCTCCCCTGGGGGGGTAGAATATCTCTCCAGAGCCTCCCCTGGAGGGGTAGAATATCTCTCCAGAGCCTCCCCTGGGGGTGTAGAATATCTTTCTGCAATGTCACCTTCTGAAGGTGTTGAGTATCTTTCAGCAACTTCCTCTGAAGGTGTGCAGTACCTTTCAACAGTCTCATCTCCTGAATTTGCTAAGGATTGTTTAGTTGTCTCTGAAGGTTTAAAATATAAATCAGGAGACTTTGGTGATTCAAAAGGTTCAACAGATGATGGCGGGGTATAAAACTGATCTAACTCAGAGATTTCTTCACTGCTTGTACTTCCCACATCAATTGAAATATCAGATTCAGGAGAATATGGTCGACCCAGGGATTCCTGTTTTTGTCTGTAATACTCATACACAGTGTTGAAAGTGACTTCTTCAACCTCCATTGAAGTGACTGATTCGCTGTGGACAAGTTCTGCCTTGAGTTTGGTGTCTTTAGTTTCAGGCACCTCATACTTTCCAGTGTCTAGTAAATATTGTGTGAGAGATGTCTCAGGTTCCTTCACTTCAGTGGTTTGTGTCTCCTCCAATTTAGGAAGATCTCCAGAAAACCAAGTTTCTGTCCTTTCTCCTTCTGTAGTGGAGAAAGAAGTTTCACCTTGAACTTGAACTTCTTTGCAACATTTTTCTTCTTCTGAGGTATCAGTTCTTTTGCTTATCTCTTCAATTGGATTCTGTTGTTCTCTAGTCATCAAGAAAGGCAAGCACTGACTCAGAGAGAGCTGTCTCTGAAGCACGTCTGCTTCCTGACCATCACGTTTGTGGTCTTCCAAAGTTCTATTTGTAGATTCCTGTGTCCCATCCTCCTGCCTTGGGAATGATGCCAACTCTAGTTCAGAAGTGGATTCTTCTTTCTTTTCATAAATCTCTAGAAGTTTTTCCTCACTTGCTGCTGTTTTCAAATGTGAGATGAAACTTCCATCTCCATTTTCGAGAGAATTGTTTTTTTCAGAAATATCAGTTGCTCCTATATCGGCTGTATTTTGTTCCTGTACATGCTCTAAAGTGTCAGGGCTAGGAATTTCTTCTTTACATTGTGTTTCTTGCTGTTGCCTAGTTTCTTCACCTCTGTACTCAGTAGCTGGATCTCCTATATGAAAATATATTTGCTTTAGATCAAACACAACATACTCAGTATCAGCTGTCTCTAAAGCAGGGTGATGGATTTTAAAATAAGTTTCTCCTGGTTGATCACTATCTAATCCTTGGAATTTTACATGTTCATTTTCTATTTCTGAGTGAAAATGCTTTAGTCCATCTGTAGCGGGTGCTGCGTATTCAACCTTTTCAGAAACTGCAGATTGATCTATAGGACTTATTTCTTTTTGTTCTCTCTCTTGTACTTCAAATTCCTTATGAGTTTGAGAGGAAAGAAGCTTCAGATTCATTACATTAGATGAATCTAGTTCTGTATTTGAAGACATTCTCTCTGTCTGATGCATATTTGCATTTAGATTACTTGATCTTGGTTCTCTATGCTTTGATGAGAAGTCCATGTCATCAAACTTTCTTTCAGGAGGCTTAACAAATGATTTCCTGGTAGGTCTTTTTTCTAGAACTCCTTTTTCTACATGTTGTAACTTTTCAAATGCAATGACTCTATGCTTCACCTTTTTCCCAGGGTAGTATCTGTCTTTATCTAGGGGTTCATCATATACAAAGATAGACGAGTCCTTCGTATTTTGAACTTTGTCAGAAGTTCTCTTAGAGTGCCTACTCACTAAATAGTCACTGTAGGCACATTCTTGCACATTTTCCCATTCTGATTCACTAAGTTTTCCAAAATCATTTCTTATCTCTTTTCTAATTTTACTGAAATCATCAACAAATGGATGACTAGTATCTTCTGCTCTGTGAGGCTTTGATTTTTCACTTACATGTTCCTCTTTCCCTTTACATTGTATAAGTTCACCCCTGGGAGGCTTGTTGATTATTGTGGGTCTAGAATCACCCTGCATAAATCTGGGTAGTTTTTCTCTAGAAATCGTGCTATATACCTGATGTTTCTGATCTACCTGCTTAATTGTCTCAAGGCTTTGAAAATAATCCTTTACAGAATATTCTTTTACATTCAGTTGGGGAGTATAATGACCAGCTGGATAATCATAAAAATGTGTCCTTACAGATTCTCCTTGAGTTTTTACTTGTTGATTTTTGGAATCCTGTGCATAAATTCCAGGAATATTTTCAAATTGACTATATTTCCTGTAAGTGTCAGGTTCTACAGTTAGATCTAAAATACTCTCAACTGTGCCTGAATTGTTTTCAGCAATACATTTATATTCTCCAGAATCTTGAGGATTCACATCATAAATATATAATCTGTGGCTACCATTAACTTCTTCACACTGAAACTTTTGGTCCTGCTTTAAAAGGATTCCATTCTGAAACCATGTTACAAGTGGTGGAGGCTCACTAGATATTAAGCATTCAAGTATTATAGAATCTCCTTCTTTACATCTAGCATACTTTGGCATTTCTTGTAACATTTTTGGAGGCTCATCAGTAATATCAGAGGAGAATATAAATTTGTGTTTTGGTGACTGAGTAACTTGATCTCGAGGTGTTGCTTCTGGTTCCAGTGGAAGCATTTCTCTTGAGTCTTTATCCTGTTCTGGGGTTGGAGTGGCTGCTGTTACCTGAATTTCTACAGGGAATGAAAGCAGTTCTGCAGAGGGAGGACCCGGTGTGCTAGTTTTTAACATATAGAGATTTGCTTGGTCCTCTTGACTCAAAGATGGATGGGTGCCTTCTGCTTGGTCAAACACCAAAGCCAGCTCTTCCTCCTCGTCTGTGTAGTCATGCAACACCGGGGCTTTATAAGTTTGGACATTATACTTTTGTTTTGCTCTCACTCTGAGTATACTGGTTGTTTTCACTGTTCCATATTGGTTAAACAGTACACAGGTAACAGAACCTTCATTGTGAGGATGAACAGAAGAAAAAGTTAATGCTGAATAATTTTCTAAAGTCTGAATGATAAAGCCTTGATTACGTGGGATGGGTACATCATTGTTATACCATGTCACTATGGGTGGAGGATATCCTTGAAAATGACACACAAATTTACAACTGTCACCTTCATAAATTTCTCGAGATTCAATTTCTTGAAGAAATGAAGGTGGACAACATTGCGGAGTCTTTTGGAAATAATTTTCAAAAAATCTTGTTTTCTCCTCTTGTTCACGTTTTAATTCTTCCACTTCTGTGGATCCAGAGGGTTGCAGCTCTCTCAAATCATCCTGTCCTATTCGTTCACTACCTATTTCCTCACTTTCTTTAATATTGATCAATGTATCCAAAGACTCACTGGCAAGAACTTGAGACACCTTTTCAGAAGTCTCATATATGTCCTCATTCTTATATATTTCCTCATCAGTGATATATTTAGAGGATTCTCTGATTGCAGGACTATTCCCAATTTCTTCAAGTTGTCCCCTTGCTTGCATATTTTCATTATCCAGAGTACTATCATATGAGTAGTCTTTTGGTAGATTTTCTTCTAGAAACATCTCTTGGCTTAATCTACTTTCAGTCTGTAGAATTTCTTTATCACTAATAGCTTGGAAGCTTGTGGGAGGTTCTCTGGATTCTATAGTTAGATCTATTTGATTGGGAGGGGCATATGGACTTGGGATGATATCCTCAGTTAAATTGTTTATCTCATCCCTGTTTTTATCTAGATCTGACACAAACCTGTTCTCCGTTTCCTCTCTAGAGAACGGAATGCTTTTTTCAGTAGCTTCACTTCTCAAAGTCCTTGAGCTTGTTTCAGATGATGTATCTAACAGAGACAATTTCTTTTTCTCTATTAACATTTTTCTAGCCTCCCTTAAACGTTGCAACTTCACTTTGGTCTCCTCGTCCAGGAAACTTTCACCTACATTAAGCCATCCTCTAATGTCAGATTTACTTTCTAAATTTTCTTCATCATACACATAATCTGCTTTCTTGTCGGAATGTATTGTATTAAAGTGTATAGTTCTCACCATTCCCTTTTGTTCCACATCTTGTTTTTTGTTAAAGGGAGAGCCAGTAAACCTCAGGTCAACCTTTACCCTACTTTCTTTTCTTTCAACGAGAGCCTCCATGTTTGCACATGACTGTTCTGCCCTTTTCAGAAATTCTAAGTATTTCTCATCTTGCCCTTTCTGGATAACAAGCAAAGATGCACTTGATTCAGCAGATCCTTCACTGTTAACTGCCAGTAATCTATAGCTTCCAGAATCTCTGTCGTGAACTCTTTTCACCTCTAAGCTAGAAGAGTGATGATGTAAATCACTCTTAGTGTTTATAACCCGACGAAGACCTGTTGGAATAGGTGTATTATTATGAAACCAGGTCATTTCTGGAGTTGGGCAGGCAATTAATCTACATGTAAAAACAACAGGTTCACCCTCTAACACATATTTAAACACAAGTTTTTGAGTAAAAGAAGGCTTGAAATATTCGGGCCAGGAGCTTGTAGATGATATTCTCCTTGCATATCTTCTAGCAGTCACGGAGCTGTGGTCTATGTCTTCAGAATCTGAAAAGGCATCACGTGTATCTCTTTCTGAATATTCAGCTTCCCCCTCAGAGAATAATTCTGAAAAAAATTAAATTATAAAGCATTTTACTATTTTCCATGGTATTTGAAAAAGTTGAAAATAAATGAAATTGCAAAATAGGAAATGAAATAAAGTGCATGCTACAGATTCTCACAAATCCATAAAAAAATTCACTCACCATATTTGTTCGAATAAACGCAACACCATGCTCTGTTTAAAAGATTCTGACACGAAAATCGTTCGTTGTCTGGTCTTTTCTTCAAACTGTTGAAATTTCTTCTTGAACAAGCAAAAATGCATTTCAAAATATCATATTCCTGTGCATATTTGTTTTGGGAGCAGGAAAACTTTGTTGTTTTGATGGCTGAGAGGAAAATCTTACCTGACTTGCAGAGAGTGGAATAAACGCCCTTTCTGATCCTTTTGATTGTAGATAAAGTTATATTTTTGAGAATTAACTATTTTAAAATATATCAGAACTACAACCATAAATAATGAGGTAAAATAAAATGAGAAGGCGTTTATTCGAACTAATACAGCCATAAAGTCACAATGTTATGCAAAGAAAAGCAGGCAATAAGGATCACGAGACAGCTATCTGCAAGCCAGTGTAAGAGACATATCAATGTTAAAATGATGTATGTGCATGAAGTGTAAACTAGGGATGGGAAGATGATGTTTCCACACACCCTAAATAAAGTAGCATTTCAATCATAATACGTTCATGACATTGCATTCTAAAAATGACAAGTTATTGTCTATTCAATTTAATTCACTGTGATTTTGAAAACAAATTTCTATTTCATGATTTCATGCATTAAGATGACACCTATTTACAATACACACTTTTAAAAATGGCTGCAAACATGAATTTGAATATGGCTGATAAAGTTTCAATATAAGATTTCACGTTACCATACAACCAATTACTGTGAAATGCATGTAACCATCAGCATACTAAACCAGGCATGCGACATAGTCATATATACTCTAAAGTGATATATTTGTATATCCATGTCATTTTTCTCAAAAATACTAAGAGAAGGAATGTAGCTCAAGGATTCTATTAATCCTTCAGAATTTCTACTTTAATCTCACATGTGTTACAATACCTTTCATCTCCATTTCAAGCTGCTGTTCAGTCCTCTCATGTAAAATTGATTCAGGGCCTAAAATGAAAAAAAGAAGAGATTTTAGTGATTAACTGTATGTACCTTCTGTAACAATTCATGATTTATATGATTAAAATTTTCTCTGTATTATAAAAACAGAAAACTATATCCCTCAAATTCATCAAAAAGTCCATGCCAAACAAATCAATGAGCTGATAAAGTACATAACAATGTTGACATAAAGATTCAAATCATTTTTGTTTTAGCTCCTCTATGAAATTTCCACTTTTAGTCCTATAATTCCCCATGCCTTTTCATGCATTCAGAAAAGCAATCCACAAACTACAGGCATGTTCTTTTCCTTTTTAAAAATGTTCTAATGACTCAGCACTTGCTAAGAGGTGAAATCACATTTATTAAGGAACATGCATTTTGTTTGTCGTTTTTAGTTAAAGACTATTCCCATTCTTTCCTGCAGAGCAAAACATTTTTGCTAGTAAACAGTCCTCTGATTTGAACCACCCTTCAAACTTTAAACTACACAAAGCCCAATTACACATCAAGGAGTGAAAACAGACTCCTCAGCTCAAATTGTTTTTATTACTCAAGAAATAGGCATAGGGTTTAGACAAAGTGGTTCTGGTCAAGTTTCCTGAGAAACGCTGGTGCCATGGGACCACTTGTTCTTCATTCCATGTGGCCCTGGGTTAGTGAACTTGACTCCCATCTTCTCAGTTCCTTATCATCTTTGGTATGAAGAAAATGACAAACTTGATGTTTTCCTTGATGATTCTCTTTTTACTTCACAGGTTGTTTTAGTTTGTGATTCTCTGAATGTTTTAATACTTTTAGTGTCTGAGCCAAGAGTAACTTTTGTAACTGCTCTGCTTTGTGATTCTTTCTCTAGGTAAGAATAAAGTTAGGAAAAGGCACAAATTAGCTCTGTTTGCAAGAATAAAATACATGCCAAATGTAGAGAAGAGGGAATGCCATTAGGATGAGAAGGAAAGGCAGCATGTTAGTTCTAAAACTAATATATGATACATCTCTGCTTATTATGCACATAAGAACTCTATTCAAACAGACTTATGGAGGGGTTACATTCCTACTTGTCTTGATGGAAACTCTGTAACCTATATGAACTTACTAGGTCAAAAAGGAAAGAGGATCATACAAACACTAGCCTTATGTTAAATAATTAGACAACTGTGCCTGATCCTTCACTCTTCCAGCACCTAAAAGTATCTTATTTTTAATTTTTTTAAGTACAAGTAGCCTGAAGCCATAGCCCTGTGGCATCTGATCCCGTCAGATCTCAGAAGCTAAGCAGGGTCAGGCCTGGTTAGTACTTGGATAGGAGACTGCCTGGGAACACCAGGTGCTGCAGGCTTGGGAGATGGACCTGGCAACCCAATCCCAAAAATCAATCTGCCATTGAAAATCCTATGAACAGCAGAGAAGCACTGACAATAGTGTTTCGCCTGTTGTATGTAGGGTCGCTATGAGTTGGATACTGACTCGATGGCACCTAACAACAACAACAAGTACAGGTAAGGCAGTCTGGAGTTTAAAAAAAATACTTTTGGTTCAAGAACACTTTAATAACATAATCAATTGGAACTCAGTGAACTGGAGAGCCTAGGGCCAAAATGCCCAGCTCAATCCACTCTGACAATATGACAATCAAGAGCTGTATCATGGCACTGGATTCTTTAGGAAGTAAGTTGAAAGACCTACATTTTTCTCACCTCTATAAACAAAACCAACTCCCAATTTACATTGTTACAGAAACTGTCACAGCTGTCACTTACATGACATGTAGTCAACACTTCCAGGTAAACAAGCATTCTGTGTCATTACAGCGCCAGCCAAAATTTGGAGTGAAATTGAGGACCAATGATCTGGATGGCAGAGTTTCTCATCTAATTTATATAACTAGACCTCAGTTTGTAGGCTATAGAAATAGAACCAGAAACTGATGAAGAACAAATTCTCAGATTAAGAAAGAAAACAGCCCCTTTTTGGTGCAAAAGTATTATTGATATAGTAATGAATAATTAAGCCTCATTCTCTATTAGAACCATGGTTTCAGAAGTTGGTGCAGAGATGGCTTTGCACACAAATAGCACTGTATTGTCCCTTGTTCATCTCAAACAACAACAATATGGCCAGGATCAGGGAGGAACTTGAGGCTACAGCTTTCCACAGACCCTTGGGCACGCCTGACCTTCTACCAGTTTCTTTCTGTGGAAGCTCCTTTGCTCACAGACATATAACACAAGTTCCTAGCACTTGAAGAATGATGTTTTTCTCATTCTAGTAGAGAGGCCAAGCTATAGATAAGAGGGAAAAGTTATCTCTTGCCCGAAGATAAGTTTATTTGTGCCATTAGGGACATAGTGGATAACTAAGCACAATAATGACAAGACTAATGATCTTGCCATGATAAAATTCTACAATTCTAGGAGAATTTAAAGCTATAAAAGCAATATTATTTATTGAGAAATATCTATAGCCTACGAATTTGGGTCTGGACAGAGCCTTATTATTTTCAGTATCCAATTATCTGTTTTTCCTGGTCTCTTTACAAACAACTGGAACCTCCAGACCTGAAAAGGGTAGATAATAATTATTGAACATTTACTATTAAAACAATTAAATTTAAATTTAGCACCATGTCATATACAATAGTAAATACCCAATGAGCTCTTAGCAAACTACAATCTTTTAGCCTTCCTTGGTATACTTTCTAGATGCACATTTGGTAAATATTCAAAATGTAGTCCATATGAAATAACGCTTTACTTCCTGATCCTATATTTGTAAGTTCCTAAATCTAGACTGGAGAGTTAAATTTTCATTACAAGTTTAGTCAATGACTTGTTCTACTTTCATAAGGCTAGAGAAATTTTAATTAACATATTCATTGATTCAATTTGCATGGCTGCATAAAAAGCTGCATAAAGCAATGAAGACGAAATGAAGAAAGTCATAGCTATAAATCAAATAACCACCTTCTACCCTTAGTACTGCTGATGTTGTCTTTTCTCCATAGTCATTGCGCACAGTGCAGCTATATAGTCCTTGGTCTGTTAGTTGAACATTGCATATGATAAGACAATGAACATTTCCATTTTGTGATTGTTTCACTCTCTCAGAGTCTTCTATCTTTACACCTTCATGAGTCCAGGTTACATCAACAGAAGATTCATCTTCTAAAACACAGAGGAACTGAGCGGTGTCGCCAGACTTTACAGTGAGGTCCTGAAGAGGCAGAAGAATCTTTCGTGCCTCACCCATTGGCTCTTTAGCACATGTCTCAGATAATTCAGTGGTTTCTGCAATTTTTGAAAGGGATGCAGAATGGTGCAACTCTACATCTTGAACAGATGCAGCTGTGTGGGTGGAACTTTGAGATACACTTTCAAAAACCTGCACTTCATATTCATATGATGATCCTTGAAATGACTTAGTTTCCTTTTGGAATATTTTGCTCTCCTCCTTTGTGAAAGAGGAATTTGCCACTGCCTTGGACTTTGTGGACTCTCTTACATCTTTCTAAGAACTTTCCCTATCTACGGCTTGCACTGTATAATGAAGTCATAAGAAAAAGAAAAGAATGTTAAGATTTAAGGTTTGTCACTTGGCTAGGTTAGTAACATGAAATGGCATGGAAGATGGAGATGAAAGACATCATTGTCACTCAGAGGCAGCATGCCAGATGCAGTGTGCTCTAGGATGTCAGAATCACACAAAAGAAAATTTATTCCTAGTGATGCAGTGATGAGTGGCTGATGAAGACTTATGCAGATGCTATGTAGTATATTGTTCCTTCTTTCTATTGTCATTGCAGATACACAGAGTAATATTGCCTGTTTCTCCTCCCAACCCACGGTTTGATTTTTTAGCTGGCTATATCTAAAACCATTTGCCCTGCCATCATATGCTTCGAAACAATACACAGCAAATACATTATTTAATAATGCAACAATGCTACGTTGTTTATAAAAGTAAACAAAGTCAAGTAAAGTTGGTGCCTAACAAAACAATTACTGATTCTCTAATGCACAGAACACATACTTTTGTGAGATCTGAAGTACAGAGGTTAACCCACAATTGAAGACTTGGGCAGACTTGTTGGATGTTAGTTTATTAGTAAACTATGGACTGACTACAGTATGCAATGAAACAAAGAGCAGAGACTCTCATTAGTAACAGTGGGGCTAGAAGGTATACAGCAAATCAAGGTTCTTGAAGCAAGATGGGCTTTACCTTTCGGAGTCACTGTGAGCGTAGCGGCACAAATGGCTTCCCCAGCACTATTGGCTGCTTTGCAAGAGTACTGCCCAGCATGCTCTGAGTAAGCATCAACTATAAGCATTAAAGCCATGCCTGTGGACTCCTCAAAGTAGAAAACTACATCTTTTGTTGGTGGAATTGGCTGCTGGTTATGAAACCACTGGATTTCTGGCTTGGGAATGCCAGAAATCCTTGCATGAAATCTGACTGTCTCCCCGCTGTGCACCCTGAGGCTTGACAGAGGCTGGATGAAGCTGGGCTTTTGGCCAAGGGCCTCCTTCTTAAATAAAATTGATGAAGAGACATGCCATTGGGAGTTTGATGTAACTTCTTCAAATTTGCTAAATCCTGAAAAGAAGCATGCCAATTTTTAATACCTTTCCTTGCATTCAAACCAAAAACTCATTTGGAGTTGTCTATAGATCTGTTACAAATTTCAGTGATGGACTAGAATCCAGTCCATTCCTAATGGTTTGTTATTGTATGTCCCGACTGGCTCAAAGTCACACACTTTCATTTTGCAGACAGGCAAACTGAGACACAAATGGATTAAGGAACTTTGCTATATTGTTCATGAAGGCAACACTAGCGTATATAACCAGCTTTAGGTATTCTTGTGTTCTTCCTCTGTAAAACAAGCTCTTCTACTTTGTAAAATACTTTAAGTTGTTTTTTATTTTTATTTTTGCAGTAGTAGCAGGCCTCATGCATGCTAGGCAAGTGCTCCACCACTGATGGGTGCCCCTAAGCTCCCCTTCCCCACTTCTTTTTGAGGCAGTCTAAGTTGCACAGGCTGTGTCTATAATCCTGGCTACTTGAGAGGTCAAGGCAGAAGGATCACAAATTCAAGGCCAAAAGCAGCTTGTGCAACTTAGAGAGACCCTGTCTTAAAATAAAGAAGTAAGAAAGGGGTTTAGGGATCTGACTCAGTGGTAGAATGATTGTCTAGAATGTGTGAGGCCCTGGATTCAAACCCCAGTACTGCAAAATAAAAATTTAATTATAGTGCTTAATATTAAGGAAAAAAACCCTAGAAGATTCCTTAAGTCTTTATATATTTGTGTATACTTTACATAGACTATATTCATTCAGAAAAAAAAAACAGTCTGGCTGCATACAATTCTTGTTACCTTTGTGTTATTTTAATTTTTTGTGGTGCTGGGGATAGAACCCAGGGCTTCAAGCATGCTAAGCAAGAGCTCTCCCACTAAGCCACACCCCAGGCCATTGCTATCCTTGTTTTGAATTAAAGTGGCCCCTAGGACTGAGAGAGTATTTCTGATTAGAATCTTAACCGACAGGAATGTTAAAGCACTGTAAATCTGGGTCCCTCAAAAACCCAGCCATTCTTTAAGTCATGGTGAATATATCCAGCTCATAAACAGATCTGAAATTGTCTACTGTAGTTCTTATGAACCCATAATTGTTTCAAAACAATAGGAAGATGATATCACCTAGTATTTTTTTAAATGATTTTTATCCTAGCTGAATGAGAAAGCAAGTATCCCAATTTCTTCAGTGTATTTCTCCCCATTCTGTTACATGCTGATCAGGCAGCATGAACGCTGGTATGAAAGTAAGACATCACAGAACTTTATGGCAAAAGAGCAGGGAAAAATAAAAGATGATGGTCTCTGATTCATAAAGAGAAGGAGTAGATGAGGAACAAGAACATTGCATGTAACATGGAAATGCTTAGTTGAATTAATAGAAAATGATGGGACTAACGATGATTTACATGAACTTTTTAGTAATTGTTACTGGCATTGCGAGATTAGATCTATGTTTAAATGTGGTTCTTAAAGCTGTTTTACTCTACCTTCCAGTGTCAAGTTGGCTGTGCTTGATACTTGGCCTACAGCATTACTAGCAACAAAAGTATAACTTCCTTCATCTTCTGGATAAGCTTCAGCAATTTCCAGCTGGTAGGTGTCTTCAAATTGAGTCATTCTAAAGAACCTAGATGGCTTGATTTTCTTGTCTTTGCTGTACCAAGACACTTTGAGATCTGTACCATAAAAGAAAAAAAGATATTTAAATCACAAAAACATGAGTGGATGTCTTTATGTACCTATGAACACAATATCAGACTATGGACTACATTTCATATTTGTCTTAAAACATTATACTTTTTGGGGGCACCCCACATCTATTATTATATGATTTCATCTTCAAAAAGGAAACATGAAGACTGGGTGCTGTGGCATATGGCTGTAATCCCAGTAACTTGGGAGACAAGTCAGGAGGATCATCAGTTTGAGGCCAGAGGCATCCTGTGTAACTTAGCAAGACCCTAACTCAAAACAAAACAAAAAAAAAAGTGGACTAGGGGTGCAGCTCAGTGGTAGAGCACTTGCAAAGTATATGTGAGGCCCTAGACTCAGCCCCCAAGTACTGCAAAAAAGAGAAAGAGAGAAACAAAAAAGTAAATATGATTCTAGAACATCCAGCTTGTTCTACTGTTGCACTGGTTGTAATGCTCAAAATTACAGAATTATAGTTATATCCTTTTGAAGCATTTGCATGTCATGTGGTGAAAGCAGGGACAAAATTTTGACATATTCAGTGACCTTGAGAAAAAGTTCCTGTGAAACAGTCATTATGGAAGAGTAGATCTGGGATTATAGCTGTTTTCTGGGACAGGAAGTAAAGAAAGTCTCTATTTCCAGTTTGTACAGAGATTAATCAAGAGAACTAAAAATTCAACATTCTACAAAGTCTAAACCAGATATTTTTGAAGGCTGAAGAAAAAGTGTCTCTATGTTTTTGTTACCAATAAACACATATCAAAAGACTTCAGCATAGCAGTATACATGACACAAACAGTTATACAGAAAAGATTTTAAAATTGAGAGAGACTCCTAGAATTTGGGCATCTTAGACATGTCTGAATTTTTTTCAAAGTAGCAGTTATGATAAATGATAATAAAACTATTACCACACAAGGATTTGAGCCATTTTAGTAGAAAATAAAAACCCATATCCAGGATAAAATAAAGTGTTATTATATTGCTATACATTAAGGTAACATGTACTTTAAATTTAGTAGATTGTCAGAATCACAGCCATCTTGATTTTGGAGAAGAGTCATTATACCATTTCCTTATCTCAATACAGTCCACAAGGATATCTAATAGCCAATCACTTTGCATTTTGGCATCTACGTTGATCTATGAAGGTTATTTTCCTTTTGTGGTGGCAGTTGTTTATAAACTTACAGATTTTCCTTTTAAAGAAACAAATCCCTTTTGTTCCTTAGGTAACAAGGTAAATTGGGAAACTACAAGTTATGAGATCTGTGACCTTAGACATGTTATTTAATCTTTCTCATTTGCAAAATGGGATGCATAAAAATTCATGCACTATTCTTTGCATAAAATTGCTGTGAGGATTACATGACGTAGCACACATGAAAGGCTTTACGAACCACTGGCACACATCAGTCATTAAAGCAAGAATGTCTGGCATCAAATGGGATCAGGAGGGTCTTCAAAAACATGCCAAAATTAGGGCCATGTGATATAAGAGGCAACACCATCACAAGAAGTTGCGTTTCTAATGGCCAATGGAAATGTGAGGAGGAACAACTTGGTACATTGCTGTATAAATTTCTCTGTTTATTCCTACTGACAATTTTTCCATTGGAGAACTGAATGAAGCATCAGGACACACACAAATGCCACTGAGTATGAACTAGCAATGACAAATGAGCTAAAAGGCGAAATCTCTCTTGGTAATGCACTCAGTACTATGGCTGGACTGCCATTACCTGTTTTGGTCATTGGCCTCTAATGGCTTCAGTGAGGTCATCTACCCCTACTACTTCACCTTTGTGTTTGGTTCCTAAATCTTGTTCTTCCTACCTTCTAAATACTTCTCCAGTCTACCCCTATTCTCCCTCTTGACTGCCCTTGGTGAAGACCTCATCAGCACTCTCCAAGCCTATTATAATAGCCTCTCCCTTGGGCCTTACTTCCACTCTTACCTCCCACATCTGCCCACTCCTCATTTTTCTTAGCACAGTATTGTTTCTAAAGACAAACCTGATCATGTTATCTAGGGGCGTAAAAAGCCTTCAGTGGCTCCTCAACATGAATAAGATCAACTCCAAAATTCTAAGCATAAAATACCAAACACTTTAATGTCTGGACTTTGCCTTCTTGCTCACTCATGACATCAGTTCCTAAGCATACTTAAATCACTTGTCATTTCTAGTACACAAATTGTTCTAAAAAGCTTTCATGGCTTTATGAATGCTGTTCTCTCTGCCCAGAATGCCATTGGGCTTAATGATTCTACTTTTTCCATGCTCCATCTTTCTCCCACATTGGGAATGCTGAATACCTATGGCCCTGTCACAGCACTTACAGCCTTGAGATCTGACCTGTCTGTGCACGTACATCTCCTCACCTACATGGTGAGCTCCTGGAAGGCAAGAGTCCAGTCTGGGCATGACCAGCCCTAAGCTTAACATCTGAATAGCAGGGGTGTAATAAATGTTGGTAGAATAACAATAGATTAAGTGTGTTGAAATGAACGATAGACACCTTTCATTACTAGACTACTGGTTTGTCATTTCATTTAGCTAGGAGGCTCTGTAAGCCTCCAAATGAACTTGATTCATCCCCTGTAGAATATACACTACCAAGAAGCTAGCTTTACTATTTTTAAATTCTACTTTTCCAAATTTCTCTTTAACCAGCAGGGGGCACCAGAGACCTTCAACAAACAACATTTTCATGGTTAAAAAGCATCACCAGATTGCTCAGAACCTTGTTTTCTGCTTCAGAAAGTAGAGTCCCCCAAAACATAGTACCAAGTCGAAATATAATTTTCTCCAATTTGTGATAAGCAGGGATGTACTTATTTCTCTTAGTCAATACTTGATCACAGTATGTTTTGCAAAAACTTTCAGTCTCAGGGAATGAAACTGTGATTTGGCAAATTTTTGAAAGGGCACTTAATTTAACACACTTAACTTCTATAACATACAAACTATGTTTACAAGAGGATGTGAAAACCATGGGGGTAATGACCTCACTGAATTTATAAGGTCCATTCAAATATTTAAAGGTCATGCAGAAAGGATAGAGAATTTTTCTCTTTCCATCCCAACCACAGTCTTATAGGAAGCTTAAAATGCATTCTTTCTACATCTTAAATATAAAATTATAATGTGATTTATAGATTAAAAGCCATTATATAACTACAGTTAAGATAACTATTATTACTTTGGATGATCCATATATATGTTTATATGATAAATTTCTTCTAAAAATTGAATGGCTGGATAAAATTATTTATTTGTAGCTTTAGTGAATTTGATTTTAAAGTAAACTTTCTTTATTGTGCTGGTAGGATATTATCACATCCATTCTCATTTATTGGTATTTAATATTTCTCAAATATGCTTCAGAGACAAGCCTATGGGTTTTTAAAATTAATTTGTATTTTAATTATAAATATTTATAGGGTAAAGTATGATAATTCAATCCATATACACATTTGATATATATCAAATTAGGATAGTAACAATTCCATCTCCTTAAACATTTAAAAAAATTTGGATTAACATGTAATAATAATTGTACATATTTATGAGGTATAGGATGATTTTTAAAATTGCATACAGTATAGTGACATTCATTCTGGGATTTTCATACAATTGCCTCCTGTCTTTACACCTATGGTATTGTTCATATTTGTCATTCAATACCAGGGCTGAATATTTATATAGCCTCTCTATGGCTGTAATAAAATGAATGTATTGAGCACCAGTTCCTTGGCAGCCATGCCTACAGGTGCTTTACATACATTATACTTTAATTATGCTCATAAAATCAAACAGGTCCTTCTGGGATCACCTTCTCCTTCCCAGAGAAAGAAATCATTAGGTCAGAACACCCAGTGAAATACTAACTAGTTTAGAAAAATACTTCCTGGCAAGGTAGAGCTTGGGTTATAAACTAATGGGAGAATAATAGTAAACAGAACACTAAAATTTATTAAGAGTGTGCTGAGACACCCAAGCTTTGAGAATTGTCCTTTGGTGGTGTCATATAAAGCCAAAAATTGAGGGAGTGATTTTCATTTATTCCTTTGATTTATCTCATCTCTACCTGAGGTCAGTCTACATTCATAAGTGGCTTGAAATGGCTCTACATATATAGTTACATTTTTCGAAAGTTATAAACTTACCGGTTCCAGAAACTCTGCACTGAAAATGGGCTGGCCGTCCCTCGGAAGTGGTAGTGTCCTGAAGTGGAGTGATAATGGCAGGAGGATAAACTGGCATTTCCTGATCGGGAGACACAACTTCTGGAACTAAAGACAGAAACCACAAGATTTGTCATGGTTAAGTCACCACATAGACCGGACAGGTGGGAGTTTGTGGCTTTATCTGAATTTATTTTGCAATGGACTACTTTCAAAGGTAGTTAGCAGTCTCCTTTTATGAGGCTCACATTTTAATTTAAACACCCTCAGAGAACATAGAGGCTTTATTTTAAGGTGCGAAGTAGCAGGGCACTCTACCTTCCACTGAAAGTGAAGCTGAGGTTGTGGCAACTCCGTAGTCATTCTTGGCTTCACAGGTATAGACAGCTGCATCCTCTGGGAAAGCTTCAATTAGCAAAAGCGTGTACTCTTGCCCATCATGAAGAAATTTGCACTTGAAGCCGGTGGAAAGCAGCTGCTCTTCCTTGTACCAGGAAATTTTGGGCTGTGGTCTGCCAGATACCATGGCACAGAAACGGGCAGGCTTGCCAGACTGCACGGTGACAGGCTGGAGCTCTTGCAGAATTTGTGGTGGTTCAGGAGCTAGAAGTAAATGTCAGAAAACAACCCATGAAAAAGTGTAAAGACTCAGGAGAGCTGGTGAAAATCTATATTACTTTGTTGCTGGGTGGTTACGTGCCTAGAAACCAAACTTTGGAATTGTGCTATCCTCGCATGCCTCAGAATATCAGAACATTCTTTGTTCTAAGAAGGAATTTTGTCTTCAAGTTAGAGGGAATAGATTCAGAAAGATATTTTTGATGTTTTTGGGGGTGAGTGAGAGGGCTGAGTACCTTAGTATAACAGGATCACTCTGGTTCATGGTTGGGGAGCAGCACTGGATACCTAAAAGACTTCTAGAGTGACTTCCATGTGCTGTGTAAGTCATTTGGGCAAATCATGTGGTGAGGAGGCTCATCCCACTCAGGTTTGTTTGTTTTGCAAGTGTTTGTGTATATGTCACAGCCATTTACTCACATACAGGCACCAGTAAGATGTAATCAGTAAGGACTGCATGAATAAATATTATCTCAGGCCTAGTTGAAGACAATTAAGTAGATTTTTAAAAATTCCACTTTCTGGTTATACTAGGTAAAATACATTCCTAATGTTGGATGTGGGGACATAGGTAGTTCATAGAACCCAGAAATGAGGAGAAAATGCTTATGTGCTGTCTGACACTACTATAGCAAAGACCTTTTCTATGCCTCAGTTTTTCCACCATTAATACAGAAAAAACTCCAAAAACCTGAATGCCATAACTATTTAGTGTTCTATGCACCTAGGGAATGTTGGCAAATGGTTTACTGTTGTGGATCTTAAGATGACCTGTAGTCCTCCACCTGCCTCAGGGGCATTTTATTCAGAGATACCCCTCAAGATAGGGATCTATGTGTCTAGATAAATCTCAGATCTGGGCTAGCCTCAAATTCAGTGCTAGGGTTTCTCATGAGGAAAGCTGAGGGTTACTGGTACCCTCCTGAGGACTAGTCTCAGGCTTCTGGGGAGTGCTTTGTAGCATGTGGAACTCCTCCTCCAGAGTTGGAGCCCCTGGCATTAGAGCCTGGGGCAAAGAGAGCCTTGTTTCACACTGCCTGTGGCTCTGTAGGCACTCCATGGTTGCAAAGGGGATCTCCTTTCTCCTAGGTCTCCATACCAGAGGTTGGAAATGTCCTCATTACTTGAATAGTAATGCTCCTTGTCCTTGAGCGGTTAGGGCAGGGCAGAGGACTAAAACAGTTGAATAAAGTTGTATCAGGAAACCCATTTGGGATATACTATATTTGACACATAGTGGATGTTGAATAGCTTTGATCAAACAAATGAGGATCTGGCCAGGTGCTTCCTAGAAATAGCATCTTAATATCCTTTTAACAGCTGCCCTCCCTTTTCCATAGAGGTAATGTGAAAATAAAATGCCACTGGCTGCATGAGTGCCACTTGTTCTTTAGGAAGTACCAGAGCATTGCTGTTGTTAGGCACCACTGAGTCGGCTCTGACTTATAGCAACCTATGTCCAACAGATGAAACACTCTCAGGCACTGTGCCATGCTCTGCACAATGTCAGTGCTTCTCTGTATTCCTGTGGTTTTCAATGGTGGATTGTTTTGGGATTGTTTCAGGAGTGGGCTGCCAGGTCCTTCTCCCAGAGCATTAAGCAATTTAAAAGAAGGGATTATTCCAGAGGGATCCACAAAATATGTTAGTTGAAATCTTTACCAACTTACCATTGACATAGAGAGTCACAGAACTTCTGTTCCTTCCTGCCACAAAGGTGTATTCACCGGCATCATTGTATCTAGTCTCAGAGATAAACATCCGGTGGATTCTTCTCTCCACCACATACTGGTATCGTTCTTGAACTTGGAAATTGATTTCAATGCCGTCTTTATACCAGTGGGCATCAACATCATCTTCATTGACCTCAAACTCAACGACAGCACGCTGTTTCTCGATGACCTGTTGATGGAGCAACATAAAAAGGAAACTGAAAACTAACCTGGATTTCTTTTAATCCATTTCTAAAACTGTTCATTTGAAGAGCATGCAAAATCTATATATCTTGTATAATAAGTTGGTTTATCGTAGCACATTCTAATTTTTTCTGTCTAGTCTTGGACAAATGGTACTCGTACTTCTTTCACAGAGAAGTTATGCTTTATGGTTATACCTACACTAATGAGGAAGGGTGCCCAAAGAGACAATTATTTCTTCTTTAAATGTTTGCTTCTTAATTAATAATAACTGAAATGATGACATTTTACATCTGAGGACTTTCAATTATTTACAGAGCTCTTTGAAATTACTGTTCAACTTGATTTAATATTGCACAATAAATAAATTTGTGCATAGGAATTACCATCCTAGCTTTAAAAGTGAGAAAACCAAGGTTCATATTTGGAAAATAAAAGATGGAAGACACAGATGTCCAAGTCCTCAGTGATGGCTTTTTCACTTTGGCCTATGGTCTCTAAAGCACAATTCTCTTTGGAGGAGCAGTTTGATGAAATTGAGCTCAAAAGGCATTTTTCTGAGCATAGTCCCTCTGTTATATCATTTGGCAAGACTGTTACCCATAGAGAAAAGCTCTGCAAATGTAATAGGCAGCAAAGATGTTTGCTGAGCATCCTTGTTAGAAGCCCAGCATTGCTCAGACAGGGGTTTTTCTTAGGTCTCTCAGGAAGTGTTGTAAGCCACTAAGTCCCTGCACACCTGCCTCTCCACAGAGAGAAACCCAAGGACATGCCACTTCAATCTAAATTTCCTTAATTCTAATTGATGATGAACATCACAATTTAAATCTTAGTTCTTTTCTGGTTAGTACTACTTGGCAAATAGCCATGTATTAGACAGCAAAGTTTCTGCAGCCATTTCAATTAAAGTATTTAGACAGCTGTTAAGGACACAGTTGTTCCCTGAGTGGAAACTGTGACTAAATTGATGTAAGCATAGGAATCTAAGCCAGTTGGGATGAGCTGATTTAAATCATTAAAATACTGTGGTTAGAAAATTTAATAGTTAAAAGTTAAACATAAGTTTGTATTAGGGACTATTGGTGATTTCTCAAAAAATTCACTATGTAGACAATACCTGGATCTGTTTTTTAATACTTCGGATGCGAACATCCCTGCCCTCTACGAAGAGGTTAGCTGTCGACATGTTGCCTCCTGCCACCACTGCGTACTGTCCGGCATCGGACATCCTTGTGGATGGGATCAGAAGGCGGTGGGCATATTTCTCACTCTGGATCTTTATCCTGTGGTAGAAATGGAAATTGTCATTTAATGTATATGATCCAAATGACACTTGGATTTGCTGGATGATAGCAAGGCAAAATCACTGACCTGTCTGTGAGCTGCAGTTCTTGGCCATCTTTCATCCACTGGACAGTGATGTCAGGTTCAGAAACTTCACATTCGAACATGGCTCGCTTCTTCTCGAGAACCTTTATGTCCTTAATGTGTTTCCTAAATTCTATATGACGAGCTGGAAAATAGCATGTAAAAATTAATATTTTTACCAGCTTTATTGTGACATAATTCACATACTATACAACTCACACATTTGGGGTGTACAATTCAATGGCTTCCAGTGTATTCAGAATTGTGACACCATATTTTAGGACATTCTAATTTTCCAAAAAGGAAGCCAAATACCCCTTACCCATCATACCCTAGACTCTTTCCATCATCTCCCCTAGATAGGCAACCATCAATCTGTCTTCACAGATTTTCACATTATGAACATTTCATAAAAATGGAATCTTAGAACATGTGGTCCTTTGAGGCCGATTCTTTCACTTAGCATAAAGTTTCCAATATTCATCCATATTGTAGCACACATTAGTACTTCTTTTCATTGCTGATTAATATTCGACTCTATGGACATACTACATTTTATTTATTCATTCATCAATTGACGAGCTAATATTTTACATGGTGTATTTGACTTTTTTTCTAAGGATATGACATTTATAAAACCATACCTTCCACATAAAGAGTGGCCGTCGATGTAGCTTTTCCAGCCACAAAGGTGTAGTCAGCAGCATCTCCAAAGTGAACATTCCTGATGTTCAATGAGTGTGTGAGCTTTTTGGTTCTCATCTGGCACCTGTCAGTTGATTTGATTTCCACCCCATTCTTTAACCATTTGTAAGAGATGCCTTCATAGTTTACTGTCACCTCAAAAGTAATGGTATCTTTTTCTTCAGCATTGATGTCCTTCAGCATGGATGTAATCATGATTGCTGCAAAGGGGGAAAAGAAAAACATCCAAGGAGACTTTATGTAAATGTGATGTGGGTTATGTTGTTGTTGTTAGGTGCTGTCGAGTTGATATCTGACTCATAGTCGATATCTGACTCATAGCGACCCTCACATGGTTTTCAATGGCTGACTGTTTCAGGATTGCCTTGGGAGTGGATTGTCAGGTCCTTCTCCCATTTTTTCGGTGCTGGAATTGAACTCAGGACCTCAGAGACTGCAGTGCAGTGCTCTAACAACTGAGCTAAATGAGACTGCAGTGCAGGGCTCTAACAACTGAGCTAAATCCCAGCCTGATGTGGGTTATAAGAGGTGCATAATGAAAACTTGGAATACTTTCAATGTGTATGTTTAAGTGATTATAATTCAGAGATGTAAATTTTGACACCCTTCCAGGAACCCCTGGACATGATAGGACAAACTAAGAAAGGAATGGAAAGATCAAGTGATAGACACGGAAGCATCTTTCTAGGGTAGCCTTTCAATGATACTGTAACTGGGAGATTTTATCTAGATGCAGATGCTAGCCCCTGACTCAGCGTGAACACACAGATGTTCCAATCAAGACTTTTTGAGTAGATTAAATGGTCAGGAAAGAATAGTGTAGGATATGGAATGACAATGAGTCTACTGAATGTGTGTGTGTGTGTGTGTGTGTGTGTGTGTGTGTACATACATATATATAATTTTTACTTACGAGTCACTGTCAGGGTGGCACTGACTTGGTCATTGCCACAGACAAATGTGTACTCTGCTGAGTCCTCGGTGCTGGTGTTCATGATGATCAGCTGATGGAGTTTTCCCTGTACGACTATCTTGAACTTTTCACTCATCTCAATTTCCACACCATTCTTCAGCCACATGGAAGGGACATTAAAGTGGGATACCTCACATTCAAAGGAGGCAGTTTTGGTCTCAGGTACTTCGATACTTTTCATGGTTTTTGTAATATGTAGTGCTTGAGAAAATCAGAAATCACCTTGGTTAATATATTTCATTTTTAAACACAGATGAAGCAAAACAATCAAGTGAATACCTAGGAATCATCAAAAGGATATGTCACAGGGTCACCAAATACTTACTTTCCACAAACAGCTTGGCTTTGCACTCCAATTGCCCCACCACCGCAGTGTACTCCCCAGCATCCGAGGGGGAAATGTTCTGCAGCATCAGCTTGTGGACCTTCCTCTCTGACACCAGTCTATGCTTGTCACTTGGCTTAATCTCCACATTCTTATGGAACCATTTGACTGGCACTGTGTCATGAGAAACACTGACTTCAAAGGCAACAGTGGCATTTTCCAAGGCCGTCACATCCTTTGGCTTCTTAATGATCTTGACAGCTAATGAGGAAAGTTGGAGAAGTTCAGGAATATGGTTAACTTAATGGTTACCATGAGCTGGCCACTTATAAACTGTTTCTAAGTCGACTTACTCTCAACATGGAGCCTGGCACTGGCTCCTAGCCTTCCGAGCTTGAAGCCATAGACAGACTCATCCACAGTGGCACAGTTTTTAATTCTCAGAGAGTAAATTGTTCCTTTGACTGAGATATCATACTTGTCATTGGATTTTAGCACAACCCCATTTTTGATCCATTGGACACCTCTGACATTAGGGTGTGTAAGCTCCACAGTAAAGACAGCATCCTGTGTCTCTGTCACTGTGAGGTTCTTCAGAGTCTTCTTAATTTTGACAGCTGGAGATAAAATAATGATTGGTTTAGAAAATATCAATGATGACCAGCAAGGAAAAGAAGTCCCCAATATGATTATTGCCCAGTTATTTTGCAAAAGAATAGTTATCAAAAATATTGCAGTTATACAGTGCCTCATTTTATTTTTCCCAGTAATCTTATTTTATTAGTGATTTTTAAGGTACAGCTTAATGAGATTCATTATGTTGTTTCCACACATGCATATCATTGTGCAGTGTTCATGTTTACCTCCCTCATTATCCTCTCATGACCCATCCCACCAATAGCCCCCCTTCTACTTGCTTGTCTTGTGTGTGTGTGTGTGTGTGTGTCTGCCTGTCCATCTATCCATATCTTTACATCCAGATTTTTCCTTAAGGGCAGTGCCTCATTTTAAAGAACACCTTGAGGTTATCTAGGGACACTTGGGCTCTAGTTCAACATGGACATTGTATGATGACTCTTCTATACTTGAATGGGATGAAGTTTGCATATTCATGTACTAACAGCTTAATAGACTGCTGGAGAAGGGTGAAAGGGGAATGAGGAATCCAAGTATTTGATTTAGCTGTTCCACAGATCCTAAGAAATGTTTTCATCACACAAACACATCTGATGGGTAAATTTGCACCTTGTGATACATGACACAAAAGGAAAGTTTAGAGAATTTATAATGATTGCATGAAGTAAAAATTTATGTCATCCATAGTAGCTATACCATTTGACTGATGGGAACAGTTAAGACAGTTACAAGATCTGGAAAGGATAAATCTGTTATATCTCACTGACCTTCAACTTTGAGTTTGGCAGATGTTTTGGAGGTGGCCACCTTGTAGGTGTATTCTCCAACATCGTCTAACTTGGAGGCAGCAATGATCAGTCTCCTTTTGTGGCCATCAGATTCACTTCTGATGTTGTTACTCAGTGTAAGGTGTTTGCCATCCTTCAACCATTCGCCTTCAGAATCCGGGTTGGCAACTTCACATTCAAACACAGCTTCCTGGGATTCAGCTACAGTCTGGTCTGTGAGTGGCTTGGAGATAGCCCCACCTTTTGAATAAGAAAATGGAATTATGGAATAATGAAGAATCTGCACGACTAGATATCAAATACCAGATTTAAAAACACAATTTTGAACATTGTGAAAAGTCTAATAAATTTATTTTTACCCATAGTTACAAGGTACCACAGAAATTTCTTATTCTAAGTATGCATGGCTAATAACAGTGTTATTTAGTCCATTAAGGATTTCTTTTCCCCTGTGAATATATCTAATTTTGACTGGAAAAAATTTGCTAAGCAAAATGTCTAAGTCATTAATGCTTCTATAAGAAACACCAAATATATTTCTGTCATACTAAAAATTATAGTGTAGCCAAATGTCATCTTTTCTATAAGGTTTTCCAGCATTGGCTCCACTCCTGTTATCCACTGAAGAAATAACAATTGCTCTAACAATTTAGTTGCTTATATATCTGTTCCCCTCTAAATTTTGAGTTCCTCAAGAAAAATATCATACCTACTTCACTTTGGTGTCCTCAGTTCCCAGCAGTATTCAGCCTATGGCAAATACTTTTAAAATGTTGAAAAAAAATCATATAGGGGTTTGTAGTTTAAACTGGATTTATTTTAAACATATAATTTATATTAAATTATTTTGTATTTTAAACATATAATTTTGTATGTATTTTAACATATTTTAAACATATAATTTATATTTAATTTACCAAAGCGTAGGACCTGACATTTTGTCTTATAAGTCCTTTATGGTCAAATCTTAGAGGAATTTTTTTATATATAGATACATTTATTTGTTTATTTTATTTCTTTATTAGTATTTATTTTTATTTATTAATATTTTAGTATATTTATTAGTATTATTTTTAGTATTAGTATTAGTATTATTTATTAGTATTAGTGTTTATTAGTATTAGTAGTATTAGCATTATTTACTATTTATTAGTAATAGTATTTTATTTTTATTTTATTAGTATTTATTTGTTGTTATTGTTAGGTGCCGCCCAGTCATGTCCAACTCATAGCAACCCTCATAGGGTTTTCAATGGCAGATTGTTTCGGGATTGCCTTGGGAGTGGGTTGCCATGTCTTTCTCCCATTTTTGTGGTACTGGGAGTTGAACTCCAGACCTCAGAGACTGCAGAGCGGCACTCTACCAACTGGAGCTAAATCCCAGCCCATTAGAGTGATAATTTAGTTCATGTATACAGTATGCATTTATCAAATCTGAAGAAATCTTATGTAATAAAGTACAAACCATGAAATTTCACACCAAAAAAGATGCACTATTATCATACTATTATCATATAATTTGCTTATATACCAGATGCCATGGATGGAACAATTTAATCTGAATGTAATATCTCAATTCCTCCACACTTACATTGTAATGAACCAAAGAAATTAATGAGGATTTCTAGTTTTTGGTTGACAATTGGTTTATGTATTTGATTCTTTATTTTAAAGTTAAGAATTTCTGTTGAATGGGAATGGTCTCATTTCTACTTCATGTCATTAGAAAGAGATACACAGACACATTGAGTTATATTTTAAAAAATACTCATCGAGTCTATAAAAACATACAAAGGAAAAAAGAGAAACATTTTAAAAGAGGGTGCTTAAAAAGAAATAAATCTTTAGAGAAGCAAGGTTTAATGAAATCCAGTTCTGTGAACATTTCTTGATCATCTGTCCTATGGAGTACACAGAGAAGAGAAAGAAGCAATTCCAGATTTAAGGGCTTTGTTCCCTGGTATGGGAAAAGGAAACAGGAAATAAAATAAGCGATCCTGCAATAAAGAGATCCAAGGTTTGGAGGAGGAAGTGATCCTATACAACTGGGGATAGCAAGGAAGGCTGCACAGAGGAAATGGCATCTGAGGTGGACTTGGGTGACCTTTCAGAATTTAGGCTGCTAGAGACAGTATTGAGCGTGCGATCAACCTAGAGATTAGCATAAGCAAAACCACGGCAGTGGGAAATGGATGGGAATTTTGAGAGGAATTGGCAGCAATTTTGTAAATAAAAACAATTGCCCAGGAATTTAAGTTAAATGATAAATGTACTGACCTGCCACGGTAAGTTTTCCAGATGTCATATTTTCTCCAGCATAAAATGTATATTCTCCCTCATCATCCTTCATCATATTTAGAATTGTCAGTTTATATATTTTCCCATGAGCTTCAATTTTGTATTTAGCATTGGGTTTGATTTCTTTGTCCTTGAAATTCCATACAACATCAATTCCCGAGTGGGACAGCTCAACCTCAAGGACCACATTTTGGGTTTCAGTACAGGTACGGTCACGAAGACCTCTGATAATTTTAATTTCTGGGATAAAATAAAATAATTGTTTGTTATTATTACAGTGGAAAAGTAGAATGCTTAAAAGAATGATAAGTTAAATGGAGCAATCCTTACTTTCTACAGAGAGATTACAGCTGGTTTCAGCTCTGCCAACCATCAGTTTATAGGGTCCTTCATCTGAAGCATAAGTTCGGTTAATCACAAGTCGCTGCTTAGTGCCTTTGACAATGGCATGTACACGGTCATCAGGCTTGATTTGTTCATCATTAAGGTACCATTTAACTGAAGTCACATCAGGGACTGAGACCTTACATTCCAGCACGGCCTTGGTACCCTCAATCACACTGACATCTTTTAGAGGTGTTACCACAGCCACACCTAGAAAATCAGACACAGCAGAAAAGTATTATGAACATGAATTGTGCTCATTAAAGTTCTTTACCTCACTTGATTATGTAAGCATAAAATTAGGATGGGGGTGTAGCTCAGGGGTAGAGTGCTTGCCTAGCATATACAGGGCCCTGGGTTGGATCCTCAGCACCACAAAAATAAAAACAAGCATAATCATAACCATAAAACTATGCAACACTCACTATAGACAGAGACGTGCCCACTGGTGGAGAGTCCAAGGGAAGGAATGGTGAAGGAGTAGTTTCCAGCATCTTCTTTGGTCATGTCTTCAATAAGCAGCATGTGGGACTGTTTGTCTATCACAATGTGAATCCTATCACTTTGCTGCACTTCCTCACCATCTTTCATCCAAATGCCTTCCACATTTTCTAAAGAGACTTTGACTTCAAGCTGGACAATGTCACCTTCGCAGACTTTTTGATCACTAAGTCCTTGTAGAATAGCAATGGGGCGGGCTGTGAAATATGGGGGTGAATAAGAATGTTATCATTCTTTTTATCAGTAAGCCATAATGATGATGCTGACTACAGGCTGGCAGGAACAGGGAGACTTACGTTTCATTTTAAGTTTACAGGTTGTCTTTTTCCCATCCACAACAAAGCTGTATTCTCCTTGATCCTCTTTGGTTACATCCTTGACTGTGAGGTTCTGACGTCCACGGCGAGATGTAATTGAGTATTTGCCATTGGATTTAAGCTCCACATTATTATGATACCATTTGCCTTCTATGTTTTCTGGAGATACAATGCACTCTAACTCTCCTGAAAATGATTCTGGAACTTCTATGTCCTGAAGTTCTTTTACAAACTCAACAACTGCACCTGAAGTACAAGATAAAGACAAATTAATTTTTCTGGAGAGTTATGCTTCTAGACTTTGAAAAGAAACAATGTTTTGTATCTCTCTTATCTCCTCCATACTACCAGAAATTATATATATATATATATATATATATATATATATATATATATATATATATATATATTAATGGTACTGGGGGAGTTAACTCAAAGCCTCACTCATGCTTTTTAAGCACTGTACGACTGAGCTACAGCCCCTAGCCCATTTTTCCTTTTTTATTTTGAGATAGGGTCTTGTTAAGTTATGCAGGCTGCCGCTAGCCTTGAACTTGTGATCCTCCTGCCTCTGCCTCCCATGTTGCTGGGATGGCAGGTATGAGCTACCATGCCTGGCTTAGAAATATTCTTAATATCTACCTGATAGATAGAGAAAAACTGAATGAAGGAAGTTATTTTAGTTTTTGAATTATTTTTGGAAGCAGAAAGATATGTTTTAAATAAAAATTTAAGGTGATACCTGAAAACGATATTGCTTTAAGAAATTCAAATTGTTAATATTCTTAACTAAGAATATAAATTCATGATTCTTGCTGTGAAGCTTATAACTAATTCCCAAAAATTATTTTTATGAAATAAAGAGGGCATAACTTTATCATAAACTAAAGGTTACTTTAAAACTTAACAGTGAAATCATTATTATCTACCTTCAACAATAAGTTTAGCTGTGGTTTTGATATTTTCATCTTCCACAAGTACACAGCTGTAGTCTTCAGCATCAGATGTGTCAATGGTCAGTACAGAGAGGAAGTGAACCTTTCTGTCAGAGTGCATCCTGTATTTATCTCCCTCGTGGATCTCCACACCATCTTTGTACCATTTCACTTTGACAAATGGTTCTGAAGTTTCACATTCAAAGGTTGCCATGGTGTCCTTTTCCTTAGCAACAACATCTTGTAATTCTTGGGTGAAAGTGATCAATTGCTTGGCTGCAAGAAAAAGAAAAAGAAAAAGAAAAAAGAATATTAAATTCAGTTCTCAGTTTGAGTAATGGAAAATGAAAATTTAACAATACACTAGCAAATATTCATGAACACATAGAGACAGGTCAGTCAAATGAAAGACTTTCGAATTACCTTGGACAAGTAAGAATGCATGACTTGAGGTTTCCCCAGCTATATTGATGGCTTTTACCATGATGCTGGCAGAGTCCTCGGCAGTCACATCTCTTATGACCAATTCACAGACATTGTCTTCTGGCCAATACCAGTAGATTCGGTCAGATCGCTCAATTTTTACACCATTTTTGTACCATTCACATTCAGGGTCTGGTTTCCCCACAACTCTGACCCTGAAGTGAGCATCAGATCCTTGTCCGACTGTTTGGCTTTGGATTCTTTCAAAGATTTTGGGTGCCTCCATACTGGGACTAAGTTCAATTTTGTCAGGTTTAAAAGTTGGAATAGTGATTTTCCCTTCTTCAGCAAGGGCTTTCTTCTCCTCTTCAGTTAACTCTTTGGTCCAATGGAGAAGTTCATCTTTTGTCTTCTTCAGCAGTTCTTCATAGGATTCATCCTTCTTCCGAGACTTGAGCTCCACAGCAGTAATAGCTTCGTAATATCCCTCCTCTGTCCTGCGCTTGAATTTACTGCGCAGCTCTTCAGACTCTTCAGACACTTTTTCATGAGTAATTCTTTCAGCTCTTTTCAACCTCACAATTTCTTTGGTTTGGCTGGTGTCAACAGGCCTATCTACCTTTTGTACTTCAAACTGAAGTTTTCCTGGTTCATGTACATGAAACTCGGGCCTAGGCTCAGGAGCTCTCCTAAGGACAGACCTGAAATCTTCCCTCTGTTGGATCTCTAGTTTCACTTTATGCTCTATCACACCTTCAGGATTTTCGGCAGTGACCTTGACTTCACCTGTGTCATATGATTTGCAGTCTACAATGTCCAGGTAATGAATACCATCATAGCGAACTCTGAATCTTTTGCTTTTGCGGATAAGCTGTCCATTGAGGTACCAATTGACCTTGGGCTGAGGGTAGCCTGTTACTCGGCAGCGGAATCTAGCTGTCTCCCCTTCGAGGACTCTCACTGGCTCTGGGAACAGGACGATGTCTGGCTTTTGCTTTTCTTTTTGATCTGTTGTTACACCAGTAAGTGCTCCTTCGTGAGCCATTCTTTCTAGTTCTTCAATTCTCTGTAAGCCTTTCCTTCCTTCAGGCAACTGAGATTCTTCCACAAGACTTTTCTCATCCTTAACAATAAGGGTAGCAGATGTATGATCAGTTCCATATTTGTTAGTGGCTCTGCAAGTAATGACACCACTGTCTCTAGAATAGGCAACTCCGTAATCAAGGCTGCAGTATCCAAATTCATTAATCATCCGGAGCCTGTTGGCTGCCTCCAGTGGCTTTCCATCATGGAGCCATTCCACCACCATTGTTGGGTCACCAATGGGTGTTAGTCTGCATTCAAAATGGGCGGGACCAAAGCGCTTAAGTCTTAAAGAAGTGAGTTTTTTCTTGAAAAAGGGTTTCTGTTGTTTCTCTTTGTCATAGAGGTCACCCTCTTCCCACTGCTCTTGACCATATCGCAAATGGAGAGGCTCCAGTTCTGGGGCTGCAATCTCCTTTGCTCTGTATGTCCCTCGTGGGATGATTAATCTTCTCTCAGGTTCAGGCTCTGCAAACTCAACTTCAACATTTACTTTGCACCTTGTGGTGTCTCGGCCAGCCTTATTAATAGCGGTTGCAGTATACCAGGCAGAATCTTGGCTAAGAATGGAATCAATTTGAAGGGCAGCTTCTCCCTTGGTTCCTTCAATCCTATAAAAAATGGAAAAAAAAAACAAACAAACCCCAAAACATCAATATGTAAGTAGTATTGCTTTATTGACTACTAGATTTGTATAACAAGCTTAGATTAATTATTTTCAAACAAACTTACCTGATTCTTGGATATTTATGAGGTACAATGATGTCACTGTTTTTCAACCATACAATGTCAGGATTGGGGTTACCCATAGCTCTGACTTTCATTTGAAGTCGGGAACCTTCCTTTATGTTGACATTTCTCAGTTTTTCCACAAATGCTGGTTTTACCTGATGTTCCACAGCTGAAAGAGAAAGGGCATGATTTAGAATGAATGGAGCTGAAATACATGCTTATAACCCGAGTGATAAGGTAGTTTCTTTATTTTAACCTAATTTTATTTTACCTTCCACAGTTAAAATCACTGAAATTGAAGATTTGCCTGCCCTATTTTGGGCAACCACAGTCCATTCCCCAGAATCTTCGGGTGTTGCAGGGACAATAATTAGTGATTGGGTACCATCTTCTTTAATAACTACTTTATGGGTATAGTCATTGACAATTTGCTCGCCTGTCAAAAAATAAGCAAAAATGAAAACAGATTTAAAATTAAAAAAAAATTGTTGGACTCACACAAAAGGATGTTTTTGTGTTTACTGATTCATGATCAAAAACTCATCATACTTACCATTATGAAACCAGAATGTCTCTGGCATAGGTCTACCCACAACCTTTAAGTCAAATCTGGCAGTCTGTCCTTCTAAGCATTTGAAAGAAGCAGGTTTTAACACAAAGACTGGCTTGTACAGTCTCTCAAGCTGTGACTCATCTGTTTCCTCTAGCCTACGTCCAGGGGACATCCTTGCAGGTGACATCCGTGCAGGTGACATCCTTGCAGGAGACATCCTTGCAGGAGACATGCGTATAGGAGACCTGCTCACTGAACGTGGAGAGATAGACCTGAAAAACAGAGGCAGAACAGAATATTTTCATGAGGCATACAGAAAACTCAGCAAAACAAACCTCTTTCTGCTTTATTTGTTAATATTATTTTAGAATTGACATATTGCATGTTCTAGAAAGCACCTCAGACTCACTGGGTCTAAACTAGAATTTATTATTATTACTCCCAAAATTATGTTTTCCCTATAAGTTCAATCTTATTCAGTAATCATTCAACACATCCAGGTACCGAGGAAACAATACTCTTAATGCTGTCCTTTTTTCACCACCAGGATTTAGTCCCCACACCTTCTTGGTTCAAGTACCAAACTATCTTAATAAATGTTGCTTGGTTAAATAAAACAATGAAAAAATTATGGCAAAAGGAAAATGTATTTTATCTAAGAGGAGGAAAAATACAGAAATTAGAATTGTCAACAAAATAAAACAGAACCAAACCTTATATTATAGCCAGACTGGCTTGGATTTAGAATGCTGGTACCACTACCAACTGACCAGATGAACTAAGGCAATTTTCACAGGCTCCCAGAGCCTCAGTGTTCCCATGTCCAATAATAATCTCTATGTTGTAGGATTGTTGTATTAATGAATGATAGCACTTATAAAGATCACAAATAAATATGAGCTATTATTACATTAGGTATGTTGTTGTTAGGTGCTGTTGAGTCAGTGTCTGACTCACAGTGAACCTATGTACAACAGGCAAAACAGTGTTGTTAGTGGTTTTCTGCTATTCATAGAACTTTCAATGGCTGATTGTGTTTTGGGAGTGGATTACTGGGTCCTTCTAAACCTACAGCATCTGGTATTCCCAGGTGGTCTCCCATCTAAATTTTAACCAGGCCCAGCCCTGCTTAGCTTCCGAGATCTGACAGGATCGGATGCCACAGTGGTATGGCTACAGGGCATATTAGGTATAGCACTAGGAAAATAAATTGTATGCTATACTGATGAAAATTCATTGCTCATGTAAGATTTGCTCATCCTTACACAGGGAAAAGACATAAAAACTCTTGGAAATTGTTGGCATTACTAGTGGTAACTTTCTGTGCTTGGACCTCAACATTTTTCCACATGATAGCAATTTGCCACTGGTATATTTAGTGTTTTAAGATGATTTAAAAAGGTTGGGCATGGTGATGCATGTCTATAATCCCAGATGTCAGGAGATGGAGCCAGAAGAATCACAAGTTCAAGGCCAGTTGGGCTACATAGTAAGACTCTGCCTCAGACAAAACAAAACAAAAAAATAGTAAACAACTCAAATTATTACAAGTCTTACCTGATTCTGCTCATTGGTTCTGGTGTGGGTATATAAGTTGGAGCTCCAAATGGTGCAGCAGGCTCCACATACAACTTCCCTGAGCAAATTGCATTTCCTTTAATATTGCTGGCAAATGCAGTATAGATTCCTTCATCTTCTGGAAGAACAACAGGTATACGCAGACTAGCTCTGCCATCTTGTAGAAAGTCCATTTGGTATCTTTCTCCATGTTTGATACGCTTGCCATCTTTGTACCATGCAATCTGCAAAAAATGTTATGCATATGTGAAGAAAATTTGGATATCATAGTTACAGTGTAACTTATTTGTATATTTATTGTGGCATGGAAATACAATAAATGTCTATGTTTTACCTTGGGTAATGGATATCCAGACATCTTGCAATGAAACGTGACACCCATCCCCTCAAGAATTCTGTAATTCTTGATCCTTATATCAAATCCTGATTCAATAGCTTCAGATTCGGAAATGTCAACTGCCATTTTTTCTTCTCCATCTTCTTCAAGAAGTTCTTCTAATGTAGTCTTTATTATTCTGTATTCAATTTCTTTAATAAGTCTCTCTTCAAAAGAAGAAATATGGAATTCCTACACAGTAAAAAGATGATGGTTTGTTAAAAAGATGTAGCCTCACTGGTAGAAATTTTTTAAGGATATACGTTAGTTTAAGAGTTAAGAACTGAAAGAAGTTTTTAACAGAGAGGAGAATGTAAATAGCTTTTTTGGTTTGATTTGGTTTTCAATCTGCATAAAAGTCTGCTAGTAAATGCTGTCACATCTTGAGTAAAATGATATTCCTGGAGTGTAGGTTAAATTTAGGATGTTCATCATACAGATGGAAGGATCTTGGCATTAATGGGCAAGATAGATAGATGCTAACATTTTATATTTCCTGAAAATATAGTATATTAATATGTATTAATCATTATAATATTTATTAATATATATCATGGTCACATTTTGTTGCATATATGCAATCCTTATTGTTTTCACGTTTCAGGTGCAAGATATTATAAAGATTAAGGAAACTTGTTGTTAGGGAACTTGCACCTACAAATAGTTGTCTAACCGTGACCCCATCACTTGAAGATGAAAATATTGAACAAAGAAAAAGGAGGCAATGTGGGAGGAAAGCATAATTTATGAAAGAGTTTAGTTGGTTTTCATTGTTATACTTACCTGGTCTTCTATAAAAGTTCTGACCATTACAGTGTCTTTGGCCATTTTCTTCCTAATTAAGGCCTGTTCTTTTTCATACTCTTTTTCATACTCAGAGTACACAAATCCGGGTGCTACTTCTCCAATTTTGGGTTCCTGAACAAACGCAGTCATTTGTGTCTGGTAAAGCATTTCTTGTTGGGATTTCATCAGTGATTCATAATCAGCTGGGAGGCAAGAGCACAAGTTAATTTTCCATGTTCTTATATAAAAGGTTTCATGCCACTATTCATTTAGGTGAGCCCTACACTAAGGAAAATTGATCACCAAATGCCAGATTTTTCAAATTTTCATCATCAAATTGCTCAATAAGTTTGTTAGATTGGATTTTGAATCCAAACTTATGCTAGCAAGTCAAACCATTGTAGAAAAAATTTTGTTAGTCAATTCTTTGGTATCTACCCTATAAGTTCTTCCTAATATGCTGTGTAGCTTTTAGTAATTCATTTACCTTCCTGAGCCTTTAGTGATATAGCTGCCAAAGGGTGATAATAAAGTTCCTACAAGAGATGTTGAGCAGATCAAATATAGAATGGTCTAGTGAGAATGTGAACCACTAACAGAAATAATGGTGACCAGAGGTACATTTTGTTTGGCATGCATTTTAGTACTTTTTTTCAAATTATGAATATTGAAAACCCTGACTTTTGGTTTTCTTTAAGATATTGGAAGCTATGGCAAGGGGGAGCTTAGTATGCGCTTGCCTGGCAATAGCACATTGGAGGTGGGGAGCACCTACTGTTCCCTGAGGTAAAGTGCATATTCTCCAGTTTGCTGTTTTTTTCACTGCACTCATGCATGTAACCTGCCTGGACCTGGAAGGCAAATAGATTTTGAGTCTCTGCATCTTCAGAGGGAAGAATAGAAACTATCCTTCACCAAACAGAAACTCCTGCTAGGACCTCAGAAGTTTAGCTTTTGTATGGCCCTTGAGGCCATGGGGTCTAAAACATTTTTATGTAGCTGAGGCCAAAAGAGGAGCTGAGCCATCAGAACCAGGGTATTGCAGTGAACTTCAGCAAAGGCATAGCACAGCTGCTTCCCAGCATTTCAGTTCTTATGGTTCACATAGGAACTACTTAGAGCTGGACTCACCTTCTTCAAGTAAGGAAGCAGATGCAGAAGTTTCTCCGTGCTTATTACGAATAACAATGGTATATTCCCCAGCATCATCAGCAAAAGTCATAGAAATCACCAGTCTGCATTCGCCTGTTTGTTTGTTGTAACTCACTTTGTATCTGTATGGGAATGAACAAATAAAAAATCAGTCATAGATAACCCTTCTGAGAGTCAAAGAATGGGAATTATTTGTAAATTGATCTGTGGTATAAAATTCAAGGATCATAAATGTGACTAAGCTCTACCATAGACTATACTTATAAAAGTAATGAAAATTAAGGAAAATGTACAGACATGAGTCATGAGGGCCGAACAACATAACATTTTTATTTAAAGGAATATTTAGGCCAGGCATGGTGGTGCACGTCTGTATTCTGGAATACTTGGAAGGCTGAGGCTGGAGGTTCCCTCGAGCCCAGGAATTTGAGGCCAATGTAGACAACATAGCCAGACCCTATCTTAAAAAAACACTATTCTTTAAAGTAAATTATATAATACTGTTGTTGTTAGGTGTCATCAAGTCAGGTTCAACTTACAGCGACCTTCATAAGGTTTCCAATGGCTGAATGTTTCAAGATTGCTTCTGGGGTGGATTGCTACATCCTTCTGCTATTTATGCAGTCCTGGAGATCAAACCTGGGTCTCCAGATGGTGCAGAGCAGCACTCTACCAATTGAGCTAAACCCCTGCCATATATAATACTATATATGCAAATAAATGTGTTTAGTGTTTATCTTAGCAAATGAGATTATTTAAGCAATAGGCACTTTCTCTGTGTTCATTATTTTGTTCATTATTTGAAGATAACCATGAACTGATACTTCCATTTTAAAAGTCCACCTGTTTGTTTTTTTTTAATTTGTTTTGTTTCTTGTGGGTCTTTGTAGTTGTTTGTTTTTGCAGTGCTAGGGATTGAACTGAGGGCCTTATAAGAAAATGCTCTACCACTGAACTACCTCCCCAGCTCTTTAGCTCATTTGAAGATCAAATGAATAATCAGGTAATAAATTCCTCTAGCTATTTCAGGATTATGCCCCTGGCACACTATATTTCTTATTATTAAGATATAAAATCTACACTTTTAGATTATCAGGTTGCCATTTTTTTGTTTAAAGGAAATTGTAAGAAATTACAAACCAAATTTTACATTGCAAAAAAACCATTAGCATAGATTTTCATGCAAAACTAGCTTTTTTCCTTTATCATAGAAACCCTATTTTTTTTTTTTTAGTAACTTAATGATATGCTTTTATTGAAAACTGTCTCAAATCATTCCTGGGAGAGAAAGAGCAAGAGAGCGAGAGGGCGGAAGAGCGAGAGAGAGAGAAAGAAACAGAGAGACAGAGATAGAGACACCCAGAGAGATTCTATTTCACTAGCATTATCAGCAAATTAGAGTATAAGAAATCCATCTTCCATCCACTTTTGTCGTATAACTTTCTCAACAAAACTCTATATAAAAATGTGAAAAATACCTCTGGACAACTACAAAGGCTCCATAATGAAAGAGCCTACATTCAGGGGGGTTGATAGGAAAAGTAAACTTTATATCTTTTCTTTTTCTTTTTCTCTTTTCTTTTCTTTTTCTTCAGTACTTAGGGATTAAACCTAGGACCTCATGCATGATAGGCTAGTGGTCTACCACTGAGCTGCATCTCCAGGCCCTTTTATAGTTTTCGTCTTGAGTCAGGGTCTTGCTGAGTTACACAGGCTGTCTCTGGCCTAAAACTTGTGATGCTCCTACCTCTACCTCCCAAGTAACTGGGATTACAAGTGTCTGCCATGGCACCCCAGCTAACTTCTACTTTTTTCTAGACTTTGTAGATGTATTATAAAAAGTACAGAGAATGCTATCATTGAGGTGTCAAAATACCTGTATCCAGTGGTGAGAGGAACACCGGATTTTTTCCAGTAAACATGGGGCTTTGGGTTTCCGCCCACCTGGCATTCAAACACAATGCTCCCACCTTCCACCAGTTTCTGGACTGCTGGTTTTGTAATGAAGAAAGGTGCAGCAGGTTCTCCGGGCCCTGCTTGTTCCTCTGTGATGCTGGTTTCAGTCATTACCACATCTCTTGACTCGAGCAAGCTGGAATGAGAATTCCCTTCATATTAGCTGCAGGGTTGCAATGGGCCAATAACTAAAGGAAGGAAACATCAAAACTGCTAGAATGTAGTTAATTGGGAAAAGAATGTTTTACCCTTTCTCTTCTGTGGTAAATTTCTCAGTCATGGTTGTTGTCTCCTTTTCAAATTCTTCTGACACTAGAAGAAGACAAAGTTTTCTCATTGAAGTGAGCCATTTACCAGGCTTCATTAGTGATCTGTGCTTAGCACTGAGAGTTAAATGGACCCCATAATCTACCCTCCAGTTCAACCAAAGGGACCCCATTATGAGGTGTGCAGAAATCAAGTTGTGGAAAGGGATATCAGCATGACCAGTGACATGCCAGTCAAGACCTGGGAAGGCAGCTACTAACCCTGCACAGCTAGATAGCAGGACGTGCTGACTGTCCCCGCCTCATTCACAGCACTGCAGGTAAATTGCCCACTGTCTTCTGCAAAGGCTTCACGAATCATAAGACGAGCAATTCCACTCTGGAAGGTTATCTGGAAATCAATGGAACTCTCGATTTGGTAGTCTTCTCTGTACCATGTCACTTTGGGGGATGGGTATCCAGAGATGTGGCACTCCAAGGTGACAGATTCACCTTCGATGACAGTGACATTTTTTAAGCCCTGAAGTGAGAAGCAAAACAAAATAATGATATGCATGTACATTGATTAACCATCTCTGTGTGTCATAACAATGTAGGGTTTGAACTTGAATATTTTAATTGCCACAGAATGCCTTTTAATCAGGAATCCAGAACTATTAACTGGTAATTGGAATATTCCCAATTTGAAATTAATATAATGCACTTCCAAGTCTATGAGGTAGATTTATATTGTTGTTGTTGTTAGGTGCCGTCGAGTTGATAGCAGACTCATAGCGACCTTACATACAACAGGCAAGACACTATTGTCAGTGCTTCTCTGCTGTTCATAGGGTTTTCAATGGCAGATTGATTATTGGGGGCGGGTTGCCAGGTCCTTCTCCCAAGCCTGCAGTATCTGGTGTTCCCAGGCGGTCTCCCATCCAAGTACTAACCAAGCCCGACCCTGCTTAGCTTCCAAGATCTGATGGGATCGGATGCCACAGGGCTACGGCTGCAGGCAGATTTATATTAGCAGTCTATAATCTGAAAATTAGGTTGTTGTTGTTAGGTGCCATTGAGTCCTATCCAACTCATAGCGACCCTTATAGGGTTTTCAGTGGCTATTTTGGGATTGCCTTGGGAGTGGACTGCCACATCATTCTCCCATTTTTGCGGTGCTGGGAATTGAACCTGGGACCTCAGAGACTGCAGAGCGGTGCCCTACCAACTGAGCCAAATCCCAGCCCTGGAAACTTGGTACCTCCTGTTATTCTCATGTGTTTAAACCTTAATGCAGCTGGAAGGCACAGCAGCAAATAGCACCTCATGAACAAAGCTCTTCTATGTTATCCCCACTTGGAAGTAATCTGTCCTTCCCATGGCTTTTCCTTCCATTGAGGGGCTGATCACCTTCTATATTTTATTATATTTGTTTATGTACATTTTCTCTGATGGACAGGCAAAGGTTTCAAGGAGAGTGGGATTGATCTTTATAGCTCCACAGCTCCTGAAATAACGTCTTATACATATTTGAAGTTTATTAAATCTGTAGAAACATGAATGATGCTTGCTGCACAGAAGTTCTTCTTTTCCTTGCCAAATAGACGATGGTGTGAAAGTTAGCATAGGTAAACTCACTAATGCCCTTTTCTTAGAAGTTGGGAAACTGATCGCAAACATGTTAAAGTGATTTGACCACATACGAATGGGGGGTCAACACAATCAACATCTTCACTCACCGAGACTAAAGTTGGTGGAGTAACAGGGATCTCGGCAGGTGCGGGCACTTTTGCCATTTCTGTTACCTACAGTTTTTACAAAAGATATTACAAAATGCTCATGAAATTAGGCGGAAATCTCATAAGCTCTTAGCCATGCAAAATTACGAAAAACATTTTTGAGAAAAAACAATTTCTGACCCACAGCATGTGGATAAAGTTAAGTTAAAGCACGGTAACAGAGGACGGCCACACTTGTGGCTGGCTGCCCTGCAGTGGCAGAATCGTGGAAGTGGATCAAGAAACAGCCTGAAATCTGGGTACCAACCTTGGCTTCGCGTTTGTGGAGTACTTCCAAGTGGTCTTCACGGACCGTTCGGCCAGTAATGCCCACCCCTACTTCCTTTTTCACTTCAATGCCAGCTTGACTCTTGTAGGTATCTGGTGTGTCGGCAAAGGGAAACTGAGGCAAAAGGATGGGCTCTGCCCTGACTCTAGTCTCACCAGGCTTCACAGTGGGAGCCTTCACCGATTTGGTGATCTT
>VMDO01000489.1:97706-135927 GCA_007922755.1 Pedetes capensis
ATCATTTAGAAGTGCTTTGCCACTAGTATTCCTATACTTTGTCACTAGTATTCCTATGATGAATCTCAGCCTATTATCTCTATGGTCTGTTTCTTTATTTCTTTTTAATTTTTTTTTTTTTTTTTTTTTTTTGGTACTGGGGGTTGAACCCAGAGCCTCCCACTTGCATGCTCTGCAAGTGCTGGACCACTGAGCTGCACCCTCAGCCTATTATCTTACTTTTTGAGACAGGGTCTTGCTAAGTTACGCAGACTGCCTCTGGTCTCGAACTTGCGATCCTCCTGCCTCCACCTCCCGAGCTGCTGGGATTACAGGTGTGCACCACCACGCCCTGCTGTTGTTTTTTTTGTTTTTTTTTTAAATACCTTCATTATCACTTTTATAGTTAATGAAAAGTCAGAGATAAGCCAATTAGAAAGCTCTTCATCACTCCTGTTAGTTTGAAAACTAGATTTTAAAATATCTTTTTAAAAAGAGTTGTATTAATAACTTCAATTTACAACTCTTATCATACAAAGACTGAGGTTCTTCTATAGCTCTTCACTTAACCCTCCTGATGAATGCTACATTAGAAACTACTGTAGTGAGAAATAGAAAAGTCAAGAAATTTTTAAAACATTTGGTAAATTCTTAAGAAACACTTTGAAATTGCACATTTGGGTTTTGGCTACAAGTCTAGGTAAAAACTGAAAATAGAAACAGTCAGAAAAATATTTTAATGGCTTCCTTACTGTTATCATTCTTTTGCTGTCTATGGTTATTTGGTTTTGATAGAAATCTGAGACTGCCCCAAATAAAGGCATATGCATTCCTTACAATTCTTTGAAGGCACAGGTTTGGATTCTATTTCTAAGATAAATTCTTAGAATAAGAACAATAGTAGTTACTATTGAGTGAGGATTATCATGGACTGTCAACTGCTAAAATTTTTACATACTTTACTTGTATTTTTACTTCCCTTGATGACAGAGCTAATAGGGAACAGAAAGACACTAATTCCAGAGATGCTTCTTGCCACAGTTCAATTCAACCACCAAACAGGTGGTTGACCTCTCCATTTTCTATGTCGAGTATACGAATCTATGACTTCTCAATGTTTTCCATTATTATTAAAATGCATTCACAGGCTTCTCTGAAATGTTGCACAGCACACGGAAAACTACATTGAGTAATGCACTACTGCCCACAAAATCATCGGACCACTATGATCAAAGCAGTAGGGCTGTAGCTATCCCTGACATGTGAAACAGAGAAGCCTGTATGGCTTTTGTCTTCACATTGGTGTAAGATACCCACCTACTCCTCTAGGCTCACCGTCAGGGACAAGCTTCAGAAACCAACTCAGGGCACCTGTCTCCACCGCACATGCAGACAGACACTGTCACCTTAGTTTACATCATGTGTTAGATCTCGCTTTGAGCTGACCATTTCTTTATCATGCCCTATCTTACCTCATATCCATGTTCTGTCTTAGGAACAGTAATTTTTGCAACGGTAAAGTGAGGGCTTGCTGTGCGGGGGCGTTTATCCACATGGACTATTCTTTCAGTTGTGAGATCTGTAGTTTTCTTGATCTACATTAAAATAAAACTCAGTGACATCACTGTTCACCAGATGACCACAGCAGTTGAGGTTGTTTTCTAGACAACAGTATGGAAAACCAGCAGCAAAGACTCACCTGTGATGATATATGCATTCCCATTTGATCAGTAGTTTTGATATGAGTCTCAGAAGGAGCCTGAATCACTACAGGCTTGACTGCTTTAGGGACAACATGGGGTTCCGAGGCTGGGCGCTGGGGATGCTCAGGTACCTTTGTGGCAGTAATGTGTTCCTTATATCCATACTCCAAAGTGGTCTGCTGAGCATATGATTCTTCAACATGCCCAGGCTCTCTGGGCTCTCTCACACGGGCCTGGTCTACTGCAGCAACTACTGTTGCTACAGCTTCAGCCTTTTTCCCAACGCCCACCTGAAAACAAGGTTTTCAGAATTAATACACAGTACTGTCAAAGTCAGGCTGGAACATCTCCTCCCAGGGACATACTCCTCTGTAGAACATCTCCTAGTCATTCAAGACAGACAAATGCCTAAAGGCATGATAGGAGATGGTATCCATGTTATACAGCAAATGTTAAAGTGTCCAGAGATGTAGCTCAGAAATGTTTGCAGGAATTTACTATCTCATTAATTATCATATTATGCAACCATCCGTTTAAATATACTCTCTAAATCTGCTTAATCATGCTAGATATTAGATTACACAGATAAAACATAGGACAACACAACATATACATATATAAAATCATAAGGACATTTTGAATTTTTCTAGCAATTTATCTAGGCAGTCAGTCAATTAGCAATTGGGAAATCAGGACTTTGGAGCTGGTTATCTTCATTGATTATTTCTATTGTCTTGTCAATCATTTAGCATGATGTTGATACGGTGGCAGCAATGATAAAACCACACTTAAATATTGTCATTATCCCATTATCCCACCCACAAAAAGCAACTGATGTAGAATTATATGATTGCATGCAAATGTGAGATAACGTGAAAGCTTATGATCACAGAGTGCGCACATGGGTTTACTTATGATTCACTAGGGATAAGATTTGGTTAATCTATTAGAAAAACCTCTTAAATCACACAAATGAAAATATTGTGATTAAAATGAAAATGTTATCATGTTTGGATTCAAAACAATAACTTTTCACCTTGAAGTTCAATTTACTTTTAGTTTTGCTGGGAGTTAAAGCAAAGAAGGAAACGGAAATATTATTTTCTCATTTCTATGAATCTGATTAACATGAATGGGAATGAGATTTGCAAAGGAGTTTCTTTTAAAGAGCAAACAAATGATATGACTGGAATATTATGATTCTATGCAATACATGGAAACAGCCTACCACAAAAATCTCAGTCATGTCTATACAGTGTACTTTAAAAATAAAGCTCCGTGATTTTATTAATATTCAGTTTTCTTTGTTGCTTCTGTGAATAGGATCTAGTATGCATCTGAAATGCCTTTTAAGAATGCTACTTACTTATCTTTAAAAATTATTCTCTGAATAATTTAAGACATAAACAAGGCCTTTCAAGATGGACTTGGGCCTTTAATGGTCATGGGCTTAATCCAGGGCTGCTTTCCAGAAGGCCACAAACAATATAACCTGCACTGAAGAATTGCAAATATCTTCATTTCAGATTGCATTTTAGAAGAAACTATCATATATATATATGGCTTAGGTGAGTTAATGTTTTTAATTTATTATTTGTTTCTTTTTAAAAAATATAGGCAACTAGTTGACTTTCATTTTACAGATGTTTTAAATGTTTATCTCTGACAAATAACACACACATATATATGTTTATATATTTATTACTTTGCTTGTAGAGAGATTGCATTTTCACTGTATCTCAACCAGTCTATGATATGAGTAATCAGGTAAAATTTTACTTTTATTTAATGAGAAAGCACAGAGAAACTGTTAGTTGACTAAAAATCACACAACTGTAGTATATAAATCTTATGCCAAAAACCTTAAGGATATTTTAAATTGAGGAAGGATGTATGTTTTCCTTAAATTAATGGGCACCAAATCCAAATAACACATGGTTTTCAGTGGACAATTATAGATGAGTGCTCAATGCTAGTAGCTGCTTTTATTTCTTAGTGGATCCAAATATCCTTTATATTTTTGGAACCCAGAAAGACAAATTGGATGAGGAGACCCCAATTTACACCAGTTAAATGCTGAGAATTAATTTAGGAGACACAAAGAAAACTGTTATTTAATTTGGCTTTTCAGAACTAGCAAGGCTAACTGTTCTGCTGGAGGATCTGGGCTGAAACTAGTCATGTCTAATGTTTTGTTGATCAGTAAAGCAATTAAATGCAACACTAGGAGCACATTGACTCATGATGGATGAAAAGTTATGAGAGCTGATGATGAAATGGGATGAAACAATGCTTTTCACCTCCACAGCATCAGTTTTTATCTCCTCTTGAAAAAGAAGCATTTGTTCCTGTTTAATAGCAAATCCTCCTCTAGTCCTTGGCAGTGTGGCTGGTTCAGTAGGTTTTGCAGCAGTAACTATCAACTTAGATATAGACATATCCTCAGCTTCCATCCTTTGCTAATATTTAACAACAAAATGAAGACAGTAAAATTTATGTGGTTTAGGATAGAAACAAAAATTAAAAATTAATCATTCCTACTCTGGCGCTGTGGTACATACCTATAATCTACACACCTATAACCCAGTGACTTGGGAATTGAGCCAGAAGGGTTGTGAGTTTGAGGCTAGAGGCAGCCTGAGCAATTTAGGGAGACTTTGTCTCAAAATTAAAAGTTTATGAAAGTTATCAAGGGTACAGCTCAGTCATAGAGTATTTGTTCAGAATGTGCAAGCCTCTGGATCCAACTCCTGAGTATCAAAAAAAAAAAAGTAATTCTTGAAGTATATTTCAAAGTAAAATATCTGTTATCTGTGACACATCTGAAAAGGCTGATATGCCATTAAATATTACACTTGGATGAAAGTTTAAAGTTTGTCATAAATCTTGTCTTAGAAAAAATGGAAGATGTTGAGATAGAAAGCAATGTTGAAGGAAATACAGAGAAGACAACCCGTGATGCTAATGAAACCGAGAAATTTTAGTTGCTGATCTCCAAATACTCTATTAACAATAAAGAATAAATGTGGGTAAATAGCTTGTTTGGAGCAAATTAATAGTTATGGGAAGTAGTTTAATTCATGGAAATTTCATAGCTACAAATAGATACAGTAACCTTTTCATGGCTTATGTGTAATTGTTCTGTTTGAATACTGCCTTGAATAGACTCTATTACTGCATCTTGCTTTGCTTTAGTGGGAGCTGCTACAGCAGGCACTATAATTTCCCCAGTTTCTTTTCTCATCTGATATTTACAGGAGAAAAAAGTTAAAGCTTCATGGGAAGAAAATTATAGGTAATTTAGTAAAATAAATCCATACACTAACATAATATACTGAATTTATGGCTCTTCAAAACACACATCTTCTCATCAGTAAAATTCATCACTTACTTGTACATCTCACTTTTTAATGTTCATAGAATCTCTTAAAATTAGCCTGCATGCAATTTCAATCAGCTTCTGGAGGATTTCTACATGTTAATAATAAAAAGCTGAAAATGACAGTAAAAAGATAGTGGAGAAGGAAATATGTAGTAATATTATTGACAATAAATAATCTGAGCTTTTAGTTTCCAATTACTTAGTTACCTAAAAAATAAATGTGGTTAATAATGTCTCATACATAAAAATACTGATGGAGTTTTTGGTATTAATGTATTATAATAGGGTGTTTCACATGAGATTTGGTATTAATATATTATGGTTGGGGATTTCACACTTGGAATAGCATAGTCACCTTTCCATGAGTAACTTGGATTTGTTCTTGTCTAGTAGCCATTCCTTCTCTAGTTCTCAGAATTGTTTCTTGTTCTTTGGCTTTAGCAGTAGCAACTGCTATTGTAGACAAGGCAGTTTTCTCAGCTTCCTTTCTCATCTGATTATTACAGTAAAATCAAAGTTTAGGTTGTATGGAGCTTCAGACACACATGATATGACCCTTCCCCCCTTCTAGTGGGGATGCAAGAGGAATTTATTCAGGGTTAAATACATGAAAGAAATTAATTTTCACTTGGCAATATTTATATGTAATAAATCAGAATCACAGAATTTAGAAATGTTAGCTATAAAACATTCTAGATGCAGGCTGGGTGTGGTGGCTCACACCTATAATCCCAGCAACTCAGGAGGCAGAAGCAGGAGGATCATAAGTTTGAGACCAGAGGCAATCTGTGTAATTCAGCAAGACCTTATCTCAAAAAGTTAAAAAAAGGGCTGGGGGTACAGCTCAGTGGTACAGCACTTGCAAAGTATGCAAGTGCCAGGCCCTGAGTTCAACCTCCAGTACTGAAAAAAAAAAAAAAAAAAAAAAAAAAAAAAAAAAAAAAAAAAAAAAGAAAGAAAGAAAGAAAGAAAAAAAGAAAAGCTAGATGCCTCCCTGTATGATTGCTTTTTAAAACTCAAGCTAAAAATGCTAATCTTCATGCAAAGAATAATGGTGAATAAAATGGATTACGAATATTATAGCTGGTTGAAAATAAAATGTGTAGAAAAATTAATGGTAATCATCACATATCTACAATTTTTTTAGTTACAAATTTTAAAAAGGAAAATATAGATTAATAATTCGTGTTACATGTTAGTTAATGGTTTGCTAGAAATTATTTTAAAGATGAACTTTTTATATCTCAAATATCTATATTCACCTTTTCCTGAGTTATTTGAACTTGATCTCTTTTGGTAGTAATGCCTTCTCTAGTTCTTGATACTGTATCTTGTTCTTTGACTTTGGGTGTGGCAACTATGACTTTAGGTACCACTGTTTTCCTAGTTTCCTTTATTACCTGGTCATACAGTATTTGAAAAAAGGTGAGAAAACAATCATTAAATTTCATCATCCTCTAATAAATGAAACAAGCCAACTGAGAAAGGAGGCAAAATTTTTCTTCTTATTCATAGACATTTTAGTTACATATAAGTATATCATTTGGGCTGCTTTGATCATCCACACTGTCTCACTGGCAAAAATATCAAAATACTAAGACAAATTTAAATGCAAAAACAATGTGATGAAGAATAAAAGACTAACAAAAGCTATTTTTCTTTTTCATATTATTCTTATTACACCCTATACGAAGTTCTAGTAAAGCCCCAAATAGTGCATAATTTTGCTTATTACCAACTGACTTGTATGCTGGGGTCTACTTCAATAGGAAGATATTAAAACCAATTATATCATATTAGTAACAATCCAAAGAAACCTGAAAGTTAGGAATGAGAGGTGACAGTGAGAGGCAAATGGATGGCAGAGGCACAGGAAAGACTGTAATGTGATTTTCTGTTAATGAGAAGAGAGGAAGTGAAGAAGTGATGGTTCAGACCCATGGTGAAAGTGCAGGTGGCTTGCAAATGAAATGGTGCAAGAGTGACTTTCACATTGGCAGGAAGTCATCACCTGTTTATGAGTGAGATGCATTTGATCTTGTAGCATGGCAATTTCTTCTTGAGCTCCCACAACTGTTTCCACTTTTGTGGACTTTGCAGTGGCAACTACCATCATGGATGCAGCCGTTTTCTCAGTTTCCTGTCTTATCTGATTTTTAGAGTAAAATGGAGATTTGGGTTTCAAAAGATACAAAAGAAATGGCAAGACGGCATTGCTACATTCAGAATACAGACAGCTTGGTGATGAGGGAGAAAATGTCATGTTCCCAATTTAGTGGTCTATGCTTGTGCTTACAACACAGACTTTTGTTTTCCTGAGGAATGGACTTTTTCTGCCCTCTCTACTCCTTAACAAATTATCCTAGAACTGAAAAGGTCTCACCTTTGAGACATGTTGACATGTTAGGAACTCTATTAAGTTTTCCAGCTGATAAATGGCTGGAGCACTACAGGCTGGCTGAACTTGGCATTGGTAATAGAGATTCACGTGCCCTTGACTGTATCAAGTAGGAGTCTTGTTGCATTCAGTCTCTCACTTTGGACTACAGAGATTTCCTAGGTGAGGGAAAGCCAGCCAGCTGCCTTGAGCTAGCCTTTTGAGTGTACAGTGTTCTCAGTGGGATATTTTTTAAAAAGTAGTTCTGGGATGAGCCAAGAGCTTGAGGTGAAGAAAGGCAAGGACAGGTGCCCTGTAACCCCCTGCACACATCAATAAGAAAGAATTAAAAATAGATGCCTCTCTCCTTTAAGGCTTGATTTCACACAGTAGAAAGAAGTGGATTTGGGCAGCACTGAAATTGTCTTTACATGTACAAAAGCAGCCAACACCTCTACCTCAGTGTTTGTCTTGAAGAAGCAGTGGTCTTCTCTGGTGCCCTGTATTTCTTCACTTCCCCTTGCTATTTAGTTGGAGTGTTTGTAAATAAGGTGTGTTCATGTGTGTGCATGGGTATGCACAAACATATGGCCAACATCCGTGTAAGGGTGGAGTATTATGATCTAAGTGAAAGAGGGTTCAAGCTATGCATACAAAAATGGCTATACCAGTAGTACTGGATGGACAGAGGTGATGAATGCCTTCCATTTAGCTATGCTCTAGAAAGTTCATGGATATGCTATTCTATTGACATATGCTCTCCCCAGAACTGACCAAGTGAATGGAGATAGTGCACTGAGAACAAAATTTCCACCATGGGACAGTTTCAATAACAGACATAAAGAAATTACAAAAAAACTTATATGACAAAGACTCCATTTGAAGCTTTGGTTATAAGGTACATGCAACTGAACAGAATGTGATATCTGTCAATAAACCACAAAGTATTTACAAAATTGGACTTACTGTTTCTTGAGTTATTTGTTTTTGTTCTTGTTTTGCAGTAATTTCTCCAGTAATTCTAGTTTCTTTTTCTTTGGCTTTAGTTGTGGAAATTACTACTTTTGGTACAAATGCTTTTTCAGTTTCTTTTCTTATCTGCAATCAACGATAAAAACAAACTTTATTTTATCCTGATCTCTGTGGAAGTAACACAATTTTATTGTTATTGTTGTTGTTAGGCGCCATTGAGTCGGTATCTGACTCATAGTGACCCTCATAGGGTTTTCAATGGCTGACTCTTCGGGGATTGCCTTGGGAGTGGATTGCCACATCCTTCTCCCATTTTTGAGGTGCTGGGAATTGAACTCGGGACCTCAGAAACTGCAGCACAGCACTCTAACAACTGATCTAAATCCCAGCCCCACAATCTTATTAAATACAATATAATAAGCATTTGAAGAAGTATAATTCCTTTTTTGTAGATGTCACTAAGTAAAAGAAATAATTTCATATTTATTAATATTGGCCATCCTCATTCTCTGACTGAACCAAAAATTAAGGTGTTTAGAGAAAACAGTTGAATTCAGGACTGTATGTTTTGAATTAGGGAACTGCAGTCTCCTTTAAAAAGACTTTAAATTTTTATGAATGGATATATGGTAATATAATTTATGCTAAATTTATCATATAAAGGTAATTTTAGAGCATAGAATATTAGAATGGAAGATCTGAGAAGTAATTTTGCCTCACCCTCTTATTGTATATATGAAAATTCAAATATGGGATAATTTATAATCTACATTTCTACAATATTTTGTTTTTTAAATTTTCCTAAATATTTTGATAGCTTGGAACATCAAGAATTATTTTTCTAGCATTGAGACACTACAGAAAGAAAAAATTGGCATATATCGTAGGCAAAAATCTTTCCAAATCCAAATGCTGTGGTTCTATCTGGATGCCTAAGAAGTGTGTCCATGCAGCGTGGAGGAATGGGGTTCTCCCCTTTGCCCTTTCTCATCCTCAGGTATCACATCCCTGAAACATGGGATCTCAGGGTTGACATGGACTTGAAGATTTATCTTCTCAAACTACCCAACTAAAAATTGGCACCACTGGCCAGTAGGCCTACTGACTGGCCTTCTTGGATCTATACTCAAGTGGTTCCAATCATGGGACTAGCCTCTTCATCTTATCTGGTCCACCTATGGGCAAATGTCCTCATAAGGTATCAGGAAACAGTTGCTAAGCTTTTAAAGTCAAGTGTGCTGAGTGTTCTTTCCCACTCTTTCTTGTTCCTTCCTCAGCATCTACTTCTCCCTCTTGCTTTTACTTTGGCCTTTCCCTTCCCCACAGTCCCATGTGTAGTTACGATCAGTGTAGGTGTTCATAAAAAAGTGGGTGGAATCCATTTCTACTCCCAATATGAACATTCACTGACTCAAAGGGACGTTTTTTATCTAGTACCCAGAATATACACATGACAAGAGGATTTTATCAGTATTACAGACATATGCCCCAAGAAATAACACCCTTCATACTAAAGATTATCATCTATATTGACACATTATAGCATCAATGAATTTCAAATTAAAAAGCATTTTTACCTGCTCATGAGTTATATGCATCTGCTCTTGTTTTGTTGTGATTACTTCTCTGGTTCTTGTTTTTAGTTCTTGTTCCTTGGCTTTATCGGCGGCTACTACTACCTTAGTTATAGCAGTCTTCTCCGCCTCCTTTCTTACCTGATTTTCAGAGAGGAAAGAAAAGAAATGCTTTGTATAAAAAGTTACAATAATACATCAGGATTAAGGCATAAATGTCATATAAAAGAGGGTAAGGAGGAAAGCTAGAATGATTTTAAACTTTAATAAAATCTATTCAAATATGAAGTGGGAAATTATCCTGGATTTATAACATGCTTTAACCATGAATCAAATGTCCCAGTTGTTTTGAGGAAAGTAAAAGCAAAAGTCCTTCGGGGAGGCTCAGAGAAATCTAATGTCTGCCCTGAAATAGTGGTTTCCATATCGGGCTTATAGAGCAACTGAGCACTGGATTTGACAAGAGGATTTCTTGTTTATCTCACCTATTCCTGCCACCCTCTGCCTGCTTCCATCAGGAGTCCCTGATACCTTTTTTTGAGCTGCCTGATATAGTCCAGGTAGTTCTTCTGACCTAGTGTGTTCTTGTGATATTTAGAGCTTAAACATGTTTGGCATCTTAGACCACCTTTTTCTAAGGAAGTGCTAAAAGTCTGGGCCATGCTGGGCTTGGTGCTGTCTTCAGAATGATTTGACATAGGCTCCTTATGGGACCTGAATATGCAAAGCTGAAAGCAGTGGGGAGTGTTTGAGCGAATATGCACTGGAGGACGTGGATCTATGCACACTCGCTGGTGGTGCTGCACATACCTGTTCTTGAGCAGGTTGGATGTGCACAGCAGTCGTGGTTGTCCTCTGAGCAGTCTGCTCTACAGCACTGATAACTGGTTCTCTCACTCTGGCCATATCAACAGCAGCAACAACAGTTGCAACAGCTGCACTCTTGTCAGTCTCTTGTTTCACCTGGATTAAAAATTAGCAAGCACAATACTTTTCAAAATAGCGTTCCTGGTACAGAATGTATAGGCACAATGGAAACTGAGCTACCTAGGGTGAAATATATTTGTATGCAAGCATTTACAAATGCCAAGAGATGTGAGGTGTGCATCATTAAAATCCACTTATGTAAATCTCACACAGTATATAGCCTTTGTCCCAATTAAAGATGCTTTCACAAAGCAAGACAACCATACTTGGTCTTCAGTTCCTGTTATATGTTCCTATGCATTTTCCCTCCAAAATCTGAAGACTGAGTTTTGTGTCAGAAATCCAGCCAGAGGAACCAGAACGTGAAATAAGGAGTAAATGCAGTTCTAATAGTACCTCCTTAGCATCAGTTGCAACGGCTCCTGCCACAAAGGAAGCACTGGCTGACACGCTGGCAGCAGCGCCCACAGCTCTGCTGGTGGTCACTTGCTCCTGGACACCGTATCTTCCTTCCCACTTCTCTTCTCTCCTGATCTGAGTAGAGCTGGTCATTGTGGTCTCTCTCATCTCAGCCTCAGTTGAGGAGGCCACATAGCCCTCTTGTTTCCAAGGAGGAGGCACTTCGGGGCCTGTGGCCATTGTGGTTGTCTGGGTCTTACGGACGAGTAATGGTGACCTAACAGATCTGATGGGGGATGTGGAGATCCTCCCTGCTGGAGACACAGACCTGAAAACCAAATGGCAGAGGTCAGAATGCCAAGGTGAGGAACTCCAGTAGGCATAATTGGATTTGGATAATGGGATAGCAATCTGGAAGTGCTTTAAGACAGACTTTTAAAATGTGTGCCTCCACAACCTATTCAGAGGGTAAATAATACACTTGAAAGTAATTTGTTTTAAATCTCAATAAGCCTTATTCTTATCTACTATAACCCTATAAGGGAATCAGACTTAATTCTAATTAAGCTAAAGAATTTTGTGCCCTGTCTCACCTTCCTACATTGACAAAGAAAAAAAAAATCAAGACAGAAGAAAGCACTCCCTTAATATATCGCCAAAGAAAGAACATTGCACATCCAGTAATTATCTCTAAATTTCTCTGTAATCCCTATTCAGGCTGGGGGTGGGGAAGGGGGAGGATAAAAGGCAGACAGGTGTTAGATGAAGAAAGGTTTCTGAAATCAAAGTGCTTGTGCCAGCCTAGGCTAAAAAAGCCAAGCCAGCTTGCTTCCTTCCTTCCTTCCCTCCCTTGCTCCATCTTTCTTTCTACAGATTCCCCAGTCTTTACCATAACTGTATCATGTGAATTCCCAGGCCAGGAAGCAGCTTTTTTTCTGTGCTTGTTGTTGAAACTTTTTGCGTACAGCCTGTGCAATGCAGTTTGGCAACTGCTATTCTAATCAAGTGAGCTAGGGTTTAGCTCAGTTGGTAGAGTGCTGCTGTACATTCTCTGAGGGCTTGGGTTCAATCCCCAAACAATCAGCCATTGAAAACCCTGTGAGGGTTGCTATAAGTTATATGGCACCTAACAACAATTCCAGTCAAAGTGTTTGTTGTTGTTGTTTGGTGCCATTGAGTCAGGTCCAACTCATAGCAACCCTCATAGGGTTTTCAATGGCTGATTGTGTTTTGGGATTGCTTCAGGAGTGGATTGCCACATCCTTCTTCCATTTTTGTGGTGCTGGGGATCAAACTCTTTTTAATAAGGAAAACTATATTTCCATAGTTATTTACATTCCTCATAGTATTGTACCAAGCACTTCCTTTAAATAACATTAGAGTTACTTTGGGAGTTAAATAATTTGAAACCTAATGATCCTACAGTTTTTGACTAAATTTATTGATAAACTAGCATCTTCCAAAATAATTTTCATTGTTTGATTTTTAGGTATATACAAAGTGCAAATAGTGTAAGTTGAAGGTATGGGTACTAAATACCATCATTGATAGCCCTCCAAAATAGTTTTTGATCTATAGCAATAATTCTGGGGATTCATCAACTACATAAAAAAATTCAAAATTAATTTAATTTTTAATCAATAAGGTTTATTACATTTTCCCTGTAGGTGGCAGTATTGCCTCATCATTGCATTTTTTAAAACTAATTCTGCATATAGAAAAACATTTATGAGTATATTCTGGCACGACAGGATATTTAGTTTACACTGATCATAAATGAAACAATTATCTTAAGTAAGCTCAAAGTACAGTTGATATTTGCTCTAAATTACAGAGCAACTTAACATTTCAATATTACTGTTTTATAAAGAAAAGTTTAATCATTTTTTTGAAGGTTTTTTTGTATGAAAATCAATTTACATTTTACAAATAAAATTATAATAAAACTAAAGGGAGATTCAACCACTATCCCTCTATTCTGAAAACAATTGCCTTGGAAATATAACAAAGACCAGGTTAGAATGATGGAGGGTCTACACCAATTGAACAGAAGCAAAGAGATGTACACTTCCAAGTTTCCACTTATGCTTTGTTCTTGCTGTACCTAGTGAAGCGGGTTTAATTCCAAAAGAGTTAAAGACATGATTACCATGACATGAGTGATTAGCAGCAGGCCACAGGTAAGCCCATAACTGTGAAAATCAATGTAATTTGAGTTATTATAGGAAAGTGGTTATTTCTGTGTGTACAATAAAAAATAATCACTGGGTCACAGCTAGATACAATGCACCTTATCCAATGAAATATGTTCTCCTTATGTGCAACAAAAATCAAGATTAAGCTATGAGGCATTTTAGGAAGTAGTCTATTTGGCATAACCATTATTTTTTCCACAAGTTGACATTTATATTTTCTAATAATTTTAAGGCAAAATTTGGGGACTAAGTAGTTGGATGGTTATTAATAAACTCTCAAAATGCTATGATTGCCAAAATGCTCTATGGATCAGGGAAAGTCTGTAACTCTAAATGACCCTTAGGCTTCTATTGAAAATATAATAAGGTTGTTATCTCCCCCAGAAATTGCATTCAGCCTGTGTTGTGATTTCATGGTGTGCAAACATGGAGTTAGCCTGAGACTGGACATTTTTTTTTGTATTATTTCACTACTAGATATGTTTTAAAAATTCAGCTTTTTGTTCAAGATTCTGTTAGTTTTTGTGAATCTTTAATTTTTTAGGTGGCCAAAACAATAAAGGTTGGAAAATATCTAGCATTTTTTCATATACTTACTGAACATTTACATTGCCTCTTTTGTGAAACACTTGTTTGTGCCTTTTTCCATTTTGTCAAATTGTGTTGCATGTTTTTTCTTTAAAAATTAATTTGTGGACATTTTAATGCATTTGGCATATTAGTTCTTTATTGTAAGTGCTGTTAACACTGCCTCCAGATTTGCCTGCATTTTGCTTGTTCAGAGTCTTAGCCAGTACCAGTGTACATAGATGTGCAGATTAGTACCTGCTTCTGGGCAGGTACTGACCATATTTTAGCCATTTTATGTTTATGATGATACTTTGTTGGCAGTGGCAATGAAGTCTCTTGAAGAAGGCACACCTTTAAATATTTTTTCACAAGCCGGACATGGTGGTACACACCTGTAATCCCAGCAGTTTGGGAGGCAGAGGCAGGAGGATAGCAAGTTCGAGACCAAAGGCAGTCTGTGTAACTTAGTGAGACCCTGTCTCAAAAAGTAAAAAAAAAAAAAAAAAAAAAAAGAAAAAATGAAAAGAAATGGGCTGGGAGTGCAGCTCAGTGGTCTAGCTTTGGGCCCTGGGTTCAACCTCTAGTACTGGGAAAAAAAAAATTTTTTTTCACAAATGTATATTTGGTCAAGCAATGACCTTACTTTTACCATACATATATTTTTTATTTTTATCATGCATCTACAAACCTATTTTAAAAAGTTCTCCCCCATAAATGTTTCCTCCAATTTTTTCATTTCTCTTTCTCGTTTTTATTTTTTAATTTAACACTTTAATCAAAGTGAGATTTATTTTGTAAGTGGTGTGAGGTAAAGGTTTCCACTTGTTTTCTTCCAAATGGATAGCTAATTAGGCCAGAATTTTTTATTACATAAAATATCTTCCCCCTTCCTCCAAATGACAAAAGTCACTTTGATTAAAAACTGAATTCTCTGTTAGTTGAATATCTTTCAGTGCTCTCAGTTCTGCTTTCCTGATGCATTTTTCTACTTACTCACTGTTTTTCTTTTTCTTTTTTCTTTTTTTTTTTTTTTTTGCGCATGGTACAGAACCTGGGCCTCACACATACTGGGCAAATGCTTTTCTACTGAGCAATACCTTGGCTCCATCAGATCATTTTGATTGCAATAATTTTGTAATAAGTTTGAATATTTTTTGGATCAGCTATCTCATTATTCTGCTTTAAGATTTTTCTTGTCTAGAGAACTTCGTCTACATTTTTTTTTACTTCATTTGAATCCATCAAGTTTTTTTTATTTGTTCACATTTTACAGACTTTTCACTTCATCATATTAAAAGCTTCATCCTGTTAAACTAAATGCCAAAGTTCCAATTGCTGTGGATAATTTGCACTTGATTGTATAATTTCTGAGCCCTGATGATACAGGCTAACCTCTTAAAATACCTGCATTTTAACTAAGCATAGAAATTCATCTTGTTTCCTAGATAGAATAACAAACATATGAAAAACATCTAAAAGGTTTTGCTTATTGCCCGAGTATAAGCCCACTTATATAAGTATTTTCTGTTTATAAGGGGAAACTTCAACAAGTTCTCTCATTGAATTGTTAACAACACATCCCTGCCCCTCCGCCATTGGTAATTTTTAATGTATGACTTATTGGATCTCATTACATTTCCACAAATGCATTTCATTTTACATTGCTCATATTCACTTCCGCCTAACCCTCTCAAGACCCTCCTCTCTTTTCCCCTCCCTCCCACCAATGGTCTCCCTTCTACTTGCATATCTTTTTTGAGTGTATCTATCTGTATATGTACATCCTGCTTTTGCTATAAGGGCAACATACATGATATTTTCTTTCTTTTCTCCTATTACCCTTTCTTCTTGCCCCTCACCCTTTCTTTAGCCCATTATCTTTCCCTACTTAGGGCCCATCTGCTTTCATGATCTGTATGTTTTTAATAATGAATATATATTAAAGTAGCCTGCAGCCATAGCCCTGTGGCATCCGATCCCTTCAGATCTCGGAAGCTAAGCAGGGTCAGGCCTGGTTAGTACCTGGATGGGAGACCGCCTGGGAACACCAGAAGCTGTAGGCTTGGGAGAAGGACCTGGCAACCCCCTCCCGAAAATCAATCTGCCATCAAAAACCCTATGAACAGCAGAAAAGCACTGGCAATAGTGTTTCCCCTGTTGTACAGAGGGTCGCTATGAGTCAGATACCAACTCAACGGCACCTAACAAAAACAACAACATATATTAAAGTCTACTATCCACATATGAGAGAAAACATGCAATGTTTATCTTTCTGGATCTGGCTTATTTTGTTTAAAGTGATGATCTCTAGTTCCATCCATTTTCTAGCAAGTTTTGTCCTCCTTTATGGCTGAATAAAACTCCATAGTGTACATACACCACAATTTCTGTATCCACTCCTCTGTTTACACCACATCTTGAGATGATTCTTGTTGTGATTCTCTTCAATTCACAAAGGACACAACTAAGACCTTGAGCAAACTAATTTCTTTGGCTCTAGTTACTTATTAGTAATATCTGGGATAACAATTCTTGGGGGTTATGAATATTTAATGAGGTGATGGATGTAGACTGTCAATCAAATGTTTGACATAGAGATGGTGATCAGTATATAGTAGTGATTATTTTATTACTAACATTACTGCTATAAGTTAAACTGTTAGCAAGTGTCTGGCTAATTGAGTTATCATTTGTAGCCCTAAATTCTGTACTCTTATTTCCTTGTATCATTTTTTTTTGCTACTAAAGCATATATTTGTTAAATGGAACATAAATAAGAATTAGAACAAGAGTGTATGAAGTTCCTCATCTGTTGACAGTAAGGATTTGTGAAAATCATATCCAGTAACTTCTTGGTTTACCTCCTTTATCACATGATACATTTTTGATTGCAGGAAACCTGATTGACTGACTGATTGGTTACAATATGAGGGGATTGAAGCCAGGGCTTCAAGCATGTCAGGGGAGTGCTCTACCACTGAGCTACCCATTAGGCCCAATTTTTATGTTTCATTTTGAGACAGAGTCTAAGTTGTGTAGGCTGCCTCTGGCTTCGAACTTGCTCTCCTCCTGCCTCAAACTCCTAAATTGCTGGGATAACAGGCATGTGCCATGGCACCTGGTGACAGAATCTAATTTAAAAGTGAATAATAATTCATTTTATTGAAAGTTTTACCTGACAGGAGATGGGGTCGGTGCCCGCACATGTCTGACCGGGGAAGGGGAGTGTCTGATTGGTGATGGGGACTGCTGTCGAGCCAGCTGTGCTTTGGCAGCAATGGATGGTGGTGTTGGAGACCTTGACTTTGGCTTAGGAGGTATCCTGGGAGGTGTCTTATGTGGCAGCTGTTGTCCAGCGGCACCATCTATGACCATCTCAACTGTTGCAATTGACCTGGCATCAAAGTGGGCTTCAATCTTCTGCAAAAGATTAACACAACGTCCATATTGAGGAGGAATAGTTGGGAAAGCAATACCTGAAAGGCTGAGAAACAACTGTGTAGAAAAATACCTTTTCAATTCGAGTTTGTCTTGTTTCTGAAATCTGAGCAGTCGAAACAATTGTCTTTGTCTTTTTAGCAGGTACTACTTCTTCACCTGCAGAAAGGGAATGAGGAATATTTTAGGAGTGGAAATAATGATCTGTTTAAAGAAGGATTCTGTTAATAGTGAGTACAAAGTCAATAAAATTTTCTGGGTGCCCCAATGGGGAAAATGCAGAAAGTTTTGGATTTTATGTGAACAGAAATTAGATTTAAAAATAGAAAATCATCATTAGATAAGGATTTACTTAGAACAATTCATTTTTCAAAGTTCCACTATTGACCAATAATGTGAAAGTATACATCACTTAACTGAAACACTTTTTCGGTTTATTATATTCGGGTTAATAACTGCAGAGTGTTTCCATACTGAGTTCCTGCCTAGAATCTCAGAGACTTTTTTTTTCCATGAGGATTGAAAAGACAACTTTAATTCCAGCTCGCACTGTTCCCAGGGCCTGAGTGGAGGCAGGTGGACCCCTGACCCCATGTGGTGCCAGATCAGGCCTCTCCCCTTCCTTCTCCTACCCTCCAGGACATACCTTGAACCAGCAATTCGGCAGTTGAAGTAGCTCTTCCAACACTATTGGTGGCATTTACAGAATAGGTCCCGGAGTCTTCAGGGTACGCTTCTGCAATCAGTAAGCTGTAGAGGTCGCCTTCTTGTGAAATTTGAAAATCAAGGGAGCTCTGGATTTCAGCTCCATCCCGATAGAACTTCACCACAGGTGTAGGGATTCCTGTCACTCTCACTTGGAGTCGCACTTGGCTTCCTTGTCTCACGGTTAGGCTCTGCAGTCGTTGAGTGAAATTGGGTGGTGCTGTTTCTGCTGCAAGGGGCAGAGAAGCAAATCAGGCCCAGGTGCCAGATAACTCTCAAGAGGGTATTTTTAAACAATCACAGCTCTGATTCCAAAACCAGGCAATGACTTGCCAGTCCAACATCCTTGGCTGTCCTTGAACCCAGCTCACCCAGCAGATGACAGCAAGAATGGAGCCACGAGATCACAGGCTAATCTGCTACCATATTTCACTTGCTTTGCTAAGCAATTCTAGGTCACCACATTTTTTTGTTGTTGTTGTTGTTTTATTTTTTTAAAGCACAAAGCCTAAATCTTGTTATAATAATTCTAGAGAATAATTTCAGCACTTCTCAACTTCACATCTTGCACTGTATTAATGTGTTAATGCAATTTTGCATACTTCAATAAGTTGCATTAAAATGAATTCTAGTGGCTGGTAAAATGGGTGCTCTTGTGACTTACAGCATTAAAATTTAATTCATTAAAAAAACCCTAAATCTTCTCCAACTTGATTGGAATTCAGATAATCCAAGTATTTACTTGCATTTAAAAGGTTAATTAAAATAATAACATGATTTCATGTTAATTATACTATAGAAAGGAGGTTTTTGTCAATTATATTGATATAAATGTTTTAGAAAGATATGTGTGGATGGTGAATAAAATTAGCTTTGACATGTTTTTGAGTAATAAACAGTAGATGTTCTCAACTCTGTACTCTCCCATTTCTGAATTTCAGGATGAATGTTAAAGTTCATGCCTAATCTTACCTGGTGGACTTTCTGTTTAGTTCAAGTATGGTTTTATACATGGACATCCAGGAAGGTATGGTTCACTGGGCAAACATATGTAACATATAGTGCACGATATTGTTACATAATGTGTAAAGTAATTCGTATTCTGGGCACTCAGCTTTCACCAGGTTGAAAAGATGGAGAAAACAGAAGCTACTAACATTGGTGATAACATTTCCACAGAAATAGTGCCATATATTTGAATAATAAGCATTTGTCTTTTTTCTGTGTATGCTTACTGTGTAATATTTTTAATGTCTCTTAAGTGGCTGCCTAGCCTGTGGACCACCTGCATCAGACTTATCTAGAGGCTTGTGAAAGTGGGAATTCCTGATGATCACTGGAATATATCATATTCCTTGCCAGGCTATGAACAAGGCTCCAGCATTTCTACCTGCTGAGAAACATGACTTTTAATATTTCCTTAATATAGTTTTGAATGTTTAATATGTGTACAAGACACCGATTCTCAGACATTTTTGTATTATATTTTGAAAGGAGAATAAAGTTCCTTGAGGCAAATAACTGTCATAAATCCAGCCTCTAGTGAGCCCTTCTTTAGGTTGGGAGCTGCCTCTCCTTCTCCTCATAGCTCTGTCTGGACCCCTCCCCATAGGTCAAAGATGCTCTCTGGAGCAGCAGAGAATAGACAGGTCCCTACCAGCCTACCTGTCACAAGAAGCTCAGCAGTGCTAGTCGCTTGTCCAGATCCATTGGTGGCTCTCAGGGAGTATCGTCCACTATTGGCTTTTGTCACGGCGGGGATCGTCAGTCTAGCGCGGCCATCGCTAAAGGAGATCTGCACGCCGGGCAGAGTGGAAGTGGAAATCACCTGGCCATCCCTAAACCAGCTCACCTCAGGAACTGGGAAACCTAAAGAGCAAGCACAGTTCATCTTTATGTTGGAGTGCACACTGCGAAGTCCTCTGCTCTTCCTCATCAGGTTTATTGCCTTGCCCTCACCCATAAAAGCTAGCAAGAGTGGAACACCATTTAGTGCTAGTGATAACTGGACAGGTGGGTGACAGAAGTATACATTGGCAGGGCATTTGGAATACCCCCACGGTTTGTATAGAGGTCAGTACCTTCATTCTGTCAAGAGGGGGAAGTGAGGTCAAAAGAGGCTTAATGAATTTTCCAAGGTCCTTCAGCCCACAGTGGTACAGAGAGCACTAGAACTTTTGCCTCCCACTTTCTGGCCCAGGGCTCAATCTGATGAAATTCAATAGATATCATTAAAATCATGAAAATGATTTCTAAAAGTGGAGAGCCAAGGAAACTTTGAAATAAAAGTGACTGGTATTCTCTTTGAAAACAAATGAGGAACAAAAGTAGTGAAGGGATCTAACAGTTCTGCCTGACAAGGGCAGGAGGGCACAGTTGTCTTCTCCTGTGCAGTTATAGGGACACTTTCTTCCTGAATGCTCTTGCTTTCAAATGTGCCGTAACATGGAGATGCAGTGTCTCATGTAAGCGACTAAGCCAAATCTAGTCTTTCAGAACAACACAAAGAGTTGGACTTGCAGGTAGAAAAGGCAATTTCTCTTTACTTCCCATAAACTGTACAGCAAAGAACTATACGTCACTGGTTTGATGTTTTAAGTATATTAAATCTCAGTGTATTTGGAAAGTAAAATGCTAGTTCAGGGAATGGTTTACTTTGCATTTGACATAAGTGCTAGTGATCTATCTCCTTGAGCTATGTGCTAAAGTTAACTGAAAGTTCACTCTTCCATGGCAGAGTGAATAGTTTATCAGACTAATTGATAGGTATCAAATATTTTCAGTGGTGAATTTCTGAGAATTTATTGGCATAGAGTGAAGGAATATGAAGCTATGAAGAAGCCAGCTTCTCCTACTGCACAAGGAGGCAAATTTCCATTTATGCTGTGTTCTTCTCAGTTTAGAAGTTACCAGGCATCCCAAGATAAATAATTATTTGGAAGTCAGTAAGAATTCAATGTATAATAGGACAATTGAATTGGTCTCTATACAACAGAAAAATAAGTTATTATATGGTATTTATGCAATGTAGAATGAAGTTATCCAGTTATGAATAGGATGGGTATATAAAGTTAAAAAGGAAATGAAAAGGAAATCGTATTTTATGTCTTTATTACAAGTCATACAATTAAAAGACAAAGAAGGACAATGTACCATGAAGATTCATTAAATTAAGGATCAAGCATAATTTTCAGTTAATCCACATAATCTTATACAGGCCAGTTACGATACTACAGAAGGAGATATTGATTAAATAATTTTGAAATTTATTTACAATTTAGTTCAGAGGCAACCCTCATCTTTTCATAAGATAAGTTCGAGGAATCATGCATTTTCTGTAATCATCCCTAAACTGAGATATGAAGGAAACAAAGATGGCAGAAAAGAAATAGATGAACTTCCTTTTAAATAAAATTCTAGGGAAAATGTTTGCTTCCCTTTAATAAAAGACCAAAGTGAAATATAGTATTTTTTGTTATTTCAACATGATCATAAAGTCTTTAATTTACTAGAATCACTTACTAAAGATTGAAAATAAAAGAATAAAAGAATTGGAAGTTAGCTCATCACTGATCAGTTCTGCCTGTGTATAAGGGTGGATACATTGTTATCTTCCATGTGAAACTGAAGTTGAAGTGCACAGACTACCTACACAGCAGCTCTGTGACTGTCTCCTTTGTGCTGACAGATTGGCCTTGCATCTGAACCCAAATATAGAACCACCAAATTTTGTCCTACTTAGTTAGCTGGATTCTGACAGCAAATTTTAATCTAATGCTAATTATTTTTGCTTTGTGGACTTATCAATATGAATAAAACATTTTCAAGTTATTATACTGTCAGATTTTGTCAGTATTCTATGAATGGTGTAACCTTAAAATGACCCTTCCGCAGTTTTGTGCCAATTTTACAAAGAGAAAACAAGGCTTAAACTTGCCTCAAGTGCTACAACAAAGTTACCTTACCAGAAAGGAGGCAAGGGAAACAAGAGCAGGAATGTGTGGGCTTACCACTAACGTGAGCCTCAAAGGTTGCGGTACTACCCTCCAGTACCACAACACTTTGTAACGGCTGCGTAAATGTCGGTGCTTGAGTCGTCATCTTTTTAGGCACTCTGAAAAAGAAGAGAAAAGAACAATCAACAAGGATGTCATTGCCAACAGCCACTCTGAACTACTTTGTAGATGACAGAGACATGTATTTCTCCAAATTGATTGCTCCATTGGCATCAGTGGCCCTACAGTGATGGGAAGACTCCTCTCTTGTGACATGAAGTTGAACAGTTGACCTCTGAGTTGATTTGAAGTCTAATCACAAAGCAGCAAGTTTAAGGGGAAATGGGGGAAATTTTGGCCAAACAGAGGAAGGAGTGTCCCCTAGAGGCCAAAAAGGGAATTTAGTCCTACCAATGGTGAAAAATCAGGTTGAGATTTGAAGAAAGGGCAAACTGGAATAATAGAGCGGTAGTGAAGAAAAATTAAAGAGATCAAACGTAACAAATGTAAAATAAATCTCTTCATCAACGTAATGTGTAAATGACAATTACTTAAAACACTTTCTTCCCCTTTGTGGAATCTATGTCTGTAAAGTACATAAATTCAGGCATTGCCTGATTATATAAAATCGTCACCAGAACTAAAAAGTTGACCTTTTCAAATTTTTACTGACTTGAAAAGTGTTGGCAAGATTTATCAAATACACAAACATTTTGGAGACAATGTTGTTATTGTTAGGTGCTGTCGAGTTGGGTCTTTGGAGACAATATAGGGTGCTTTCTATTTCTTAACATTTCTTCACACTGTAACTGTGCAATTACTGTTGCTACTGCTGATGTAGTTATTCAGGAAAAAATTAAATTTAATAGGCAGTCCAAAATTTATTATAGATCTGAAAGAAAAATGCTGGCTTGAGTTCTTAATATGGAACAATGTACAAACCCTGCATAATGGAAGGCTGGTGGGAAATGTAGCTGAAGTAAAAAGACCCATGCTTTATTACATGAAATATTCAACAAAGAAATGAATATGATTTTTGCAGTTAAGTCCTTTTTTAAGTGGAAGTACTTTGTCAATCAAAGGTTATGGGGAAATCTTTCTGATGCTTAAATACCTAATTATTTGACCTTATTATTCCACTATTCTAAAATAAAGAGGCAATTTCTGAATTGTCATTGCTTCATTATTTTTCATAAAATTCTTTGTTCACTAAAACTTTATGTAACAAAAATCTTCTTAGTGCTAATGCTATACCTTACTGTTATTCTTTACTTAATTAAAAAGAAAATGAAACCAGTATTTTCTGAGAAAAAATTCACATTTGGAAAATTCAGATAGTATCCAAAAGTCTTCATGAAACTTTTGTCAAGAACTCTTTCTTGTAGCATATTATCCTTAGGATGAACACATTTTTGTGTTTAACTTTTCCTGTTTATGAGCTAGAGCATATTCTAAAAATAGCTATCTTCTTAGATATATAGTGCATAACAACATATCTATGGGTTATTAGGCATTTACAATTTGTAATCTAATTACAGGAAGAGGGGAAATCAAAGTGTATTTAAAACTTAAAAGGCTTTCATTTCTTACCTTTCTTAGCATTAACATGTATCTTATATCATATAATTGGATTGTGAGTTGAATTACACTGCATAATAAGATTCAGAGTATTTTAGAAAATAATTATATAGCCTTATTCCAAATTTCTAAAATGTCACAATTAAGTGGCCTAAATTAGTTTTATATTCCTATTGTCTAGCTGAATTTTGTTGCTTTAGCCCCTGATTTTCAGAGGCCTTTGTCTAATTAGGCCTTAAGGTATGCATCTAAAATGTCATGCTCCCAAAATAAACTCTCCAGCATTGAGTGACAGCCGGCAAGTGTTGTGTCACTGTCCTGCAACTGATACCTCAGCAGTTGATTCCCTTAAAAAGTCATCAGGGTGTAGCTGATACCACACACATTTTATCAGAGCTATTCTTGGTGTGCTTCACGCTATCAGTGAGTAATATAACCTTGAACATTCTCAACAGACACAAAGTCTACAAAAGAAGCAAACATTTCTATCACTATTTCAGGTCCCACGTTTTAGAATATCTAGTGCATTCAAACAATTTGAATTATTGGCTGTGGTGATAGGCCAAAACATTTCTTTTAAGTTCACACATTTGAAAACTAAATTTAATAAGCAAATTCAAATCAGAGGTCAGTATCAGCAACAAGTAGTTACACAAACACTTCTACAGTGCGCGCCTTTAGCGCGCAAAAATAACCCTCAGCTAGAACCAGTTAGAAAGTCCCTCCACTATTAAGAAAAGCTTCTGTTTACCCACCTGATTTCTCAGGAGTGCCCAAAAAGGGTGGGACTAAGCCCAAGGTTGCTTCTAAAACGACGTCCTATGTAGAGTTGGTTTTGCTGACCATCTCCGACATGAATTGGTGAGCCTCTAAACCCTTTCTATGCAATCCCTACACCCGAGGCGAGGTGGGAATGCACGACTGCTCCCGAGCCAGGGTCTGGCCTGCCCTTATATTCACCAGATCTGCTGACAACCCCGCATCCCAGGGCAGGGCCATGGTGATTGGCTCTCTTAGGAAAGCATGATGGGAGAGGACCTATTTGGTACGATCACATACCACCTGTTTTCTGATTGGCAGTGCTAAATTTAGCCTCTCAAAAAGGCTTTAGCAAGGAAATAAAACTGTATTTAAAAAACAGCCTTGTGGAGGCTCAGAGAAGAGCAGTTATTGCCAATGTTAAAAATCTGTGAATGCGAGTCTAAAGCAAGCATGTGGCAATAGAAGGCACCTGTGGGCAGTCACGTAAAACAGCCCTAAACCTTAAGGCTTTGCCTTGTGAGTTGGGCCCTGCTCCTGTTCCCTGCCCCCGAAACACCAGCCAAATGGACACGTCAATCATGACAGCAGATGCGGAAATTTATCTCATGCATAAAGCTTCATATTCTCTGAAGAGTCAGTTCCTGTAAACTTTAACATTGACGAGAGTTCATTTGTACTAGCTGCATTCTCCAGAAACCATTTGTACTTTGGGAAGAGTTAAACTAATGTTAATGAGTTAAGGGTTTCACCGCCCTGAGAGAATTAATGTTGAAAGGCAAAATCCGTAGTTGGTTCAGATTTAGTCTACATAGGACAATGACTTCACTTTTGTCAGATTTCATTTTTGTCTGGCATTAACATTTACAAATATTGCACACATTGCTTCTCAATGAGCAGTCAAATCTTATGTTTAAATCACCCATAGGATTCTTTTTCCTGGCACGTGAAGCCTGCTCTACTAATCTCTGGAGTTTGCTATTACTAATGGGAAGTGGTTAGGGGATGATATAATTGCTATTTTAGGACTGAATTTAATTTCAAGTAAGAGATATTTCAAATACAAAAGAGCATACTAAAAGATTTTTATAATGGCTCAGCTGAGAGATTTGTAAAACTTGAGGGGAGAAAATTGTCTTATTGATAATGGAGAGAAATTTTGTCAATAAATTTGACTAAAATTGTAAATTTAAGTTAAATTTCTTTGTGTTTTAATGAAAAATTTTCCCCGTTATGGAATAAATTGGCCTTGCATTAGGATTTTCTACTTCCTGAGTATTTAATACCTTCCAGTTACTTATAAAGTGATTAATTTGTTAGCATTTAACAGAGCTTAAATTTATCAACAACTGATCCAGTGCAGCTATACCAACAAGCTGACACAGCGTCCTTATTTAAATATTCCTCTCCTTTATTTAAGTGGTGCTGTCTATATTGGTGACAACAGCCCCTCACCATAGACTGCATCTACCATAATTCCATTTCATTGCTTTATTCAGAAACGAGTTTCATGTTATATGCTTTGCAAATTACTCCTGACAAGAGAATTGCAATACAGGCATCATGTGAAGTAAGACCAGAAGTGTATGAATCTGTTTGGAAGTGTTCAACAATTGGCTATCTATTTAAAATACACTTGTGCACATGTTTATGTGCATGTATGTGTGTAGTGTGCAAATAAATGTGCATTTTTAGGTTCATTTGGCCGAATGTGGGACATGTTAATGTTGTGTTATGTTTGTTGGAATTAAAGTCAAACTACTCGACGGCACCTAACAACAACAACAACTTTAATTCTTACGAGAAGTGGAGGGAATCAGTGAGTAGAATACTGAAGCTTGTGTGTTGTTGACTTGACACAATTCAGGGAGCTCAAAAGCCATGAGAAGGTACAATATATTACAAACATAAAGTGAAATGTCCATCTTCCCACTCTGCCTGCCTATTCACTGTTCTCGGACTTTTGTAGACCTTTCAATATTTTCAAGATCCTTGCCTCTGGACATTGCAGTTAAGAAAAGAACGAAGAAAGAAAGGAAGAGGAAGAAAATACAAAAGGATAAGTAGTGACACTAATATACTGCTCTGGAAAGAGGAATTGTGATTGGATTTATGAGCAGTATTGTATGGTATGTAATGGTAATGATAAGCATCAAAGTTAAATATGCCATAGTTGGAAGTAGTTAGAGTAGAACTGAACTACTTCTCAGATTGAGAGAGTTTGCTACAGTAAGCTCTCCATTTAGTACCCTACTAGTGGGCAAGACCTACATAGATAATCCAAAACAGCTGGTAATTCAAATATAATACCTACTTAGTTTTGGAATGCATAGTGTGATTCTCTTTGAATATTATACTCAATGCAATTCAATAAATGATTATTAAGTATGTGCTCAGTGCTGAACACTGCTATTGTATTATTTTTCTGGATTCCATTATTGTTCACTGATTCAACAAATACCTACTGAGTAGTGACTTTGTGTCGGGCATTGAGCTAGATGATGGCTAGATAGACCTAGAAAAGACAGCCAGGTTGTTGAGTTCTTGGGGTTCCTCATTTGTATAAATTCCTAATAAGTTCTCATTAATTTGCGACTGAGAGGGAGACTAGGAAATGTGCAGAACTCAGGCTGTAACTCCTTCTACATTGCTGTTGATGTCAGACTTTGTTTACATGATGTAGAACCATGGGCCAAACTTAGGACTTACTGGGAACCATTTGAGAAATGGGTACAATTTTTAAGGGTACTTTCTGAAAGAAAAGAACAAAATTAGTGCCTCTTATAATTGGCTAGAATTTATGTGCTCTTACTATGTTAATAGCCTGCAGCTGTAGCCCTGTGGTATCCGATCCCGTAAGATTTTGGAAGCTAAGCAGGGTTGGGCCTGGTTAGTACCTGGATGGGAGACTGCCTGGGAACACCAGAAGCTGTAGGCTTGGGAGAAGGACCTGGCAACCCCCTCCCAAAAATCAATCTGCCATTGAAAACCCTATGAACAGCAGAGAGGCACTGACAATAGTGTTTCCCCTGTTGTACAGAGGGTTGCTATGAGTCGGATACCGACTTGATGGCACCTAACAACTACAACAACTATGTTAATGCCCCTATGTGTCTGTCAGCTTGTCATGTGTGGGGGCTTGTGTGTTTCTGTGATGCTGAAAGCTATGCCACTTGTATTTCTGATACCAGCAGGGCTGCCCATGGAACAGATTTCAACTGAGCTTCCAGAGTCAGACAGAGTAGGGAGAAGGACCCAGGAGTCCACTCCTAAAACAATCAGCAATTGGAAACCTTATGAATAACAGAGAAGCACTGTTAAATATAGTGCCAGAAAATTAGCCCCCCAGGCTGGACAGCATTCAAGAGACAACTGGGGAAGAGTTTCCTCCTTAAAGCAAAGTCGACTTTAATAACAGAAATGGAGTAAATTCCCTGGGTCCTCTAGTTGCTGATGTGGCACGACCCAAATGAGAAGAAACATAGTGATTGCAACAATGGGCACAAACATAAAAAGATTGTGTGCATGGCACAGTGTCAGGGAGTATTTCATCCTGTTGTACATAGGGTTGCTATGAGTGGGACCTGATTCAATAGCTCCAAACAACAACTATATTAAACACTGTTTCAAATGTTGGGATAATAGCAATGCACAAAAGAGACAAAAATCTCTGCCATCCAGAAGTTGCAAAATAATAAGCATAGTAATAGCTATTCATATAATTTGTGCACAGTCCTTCCTACTCAAAATATTTCAAAGCTGAAATATAGGCACATGCAGAGCTGTTTACATACAAGGAAGCAAAACAATGCAAATTCAAGAAGTGCACAGGGAGGAAGCTGCTGAGTCAATCATCATGCTTATGGAAGGCGGTCTGTGCTCCTTGAGTGACAATGAAGGCAGACAAAGCTACATGGGAAGAAAGGGAGGCAAGAGATTGCCACTTAAAATTTGGGAGAAAATTTTTGATCCTATTTTTCTATACTTAGTTATAACTGCTTTAATGTCAAGATCAAATGAATTGATTTCCACAACTATTTACCAGGGCACTAATGATCACTCACATATTTACTGTCATGTTAAAGACAAAATGATTATTTTAGATATTCATAACCAAAATAAGAAAGATCAAACAGTTAAAGTCTTGGTTTCTCACTAGCACTGACTCTAGGGCCACATAGAATTCTGTTCCTAAGCTAAATGGGTTTTAGGTAACTCACTTGAATTTCTGAGTCTCAGAATCATAAGTTGTGAATTGGAGATTGTACTATCCACTTCAAAGGACTATGTTGTTGTTGTTGTTGTTGTTGTTGTTGTTGTTGTTGTTAGATGCCATTGAGTCTTGTCTGACTCATAGTGATCCTATGTGCAACAGATGAAACACTCCCGACACTGTGCTATGCCTGGCACTCTGTCAGTGCATCTCTGTTATTCATAGGATTTTCAATGGCTGATTGTTTCGGGAGTGGGCTGTCAGGTCCTTCTCCCAAGCCTACAGCATCTGGTCTCCCTTCCTAATACTAACCAGGCCCATCTGGTGGGATTGGACACCAGGGTAGTACAGCTGCAGGCTTAAAGGGTTATTGGAAGACTAAGTGACTGAATGTGACAATGCCAGGATAGTGAGAAATATGACCCATGATAGACATTTTGGTTTATTGCTGCTGTCAAACATGACACAAAGAAAGTAATTTCAGTGCTTGGTAATACTGATTTGAGCAATTATCTAACTACCTGGTTGAATATCCAGGATAATGTTGTGTAAAAAAATCATTGAGAAGTCCAAGAGTGAGCTCATGAAAACACAATATGCTGTTAACTGAAGGATCTGAGAAGGTGACATGACATTTATATGTGGATTAAAGCAAATCTCAGGCAATACCAGAATCTTAAGGAAGAAATAAACTTGATTTCTGGAAACCTGGAACAGGGAACCATAAACCAGATCAGACCCTCCCTTTGAACCTAAAATGATGGTTTGTGCTCATGTGGAATCGTGAAGATTGTGTATCTTTTGTATCTTTTGAGGAGATGTGGGCCTCTTCATCTCTGTTTTATCCCATCTATTTCAAATTCCTGGGCTGCATTTGAGCTTATAGCTCTGTGCATTCTGAGGCCCTGGGTTCGATCCTCAGCACTGCAAAAACAGAAGATGCTCTCTGGAGTTAATATTCTGTCAAATGATAAGCTTTATGCATGTTGAAGGGAGGCAGCCAGGCTCATTTTGTCCAGTAACCACTTGGAAGCACAGGACCTGGGAATAAGGGGTCTTTTAGGACCAAAAATGTGTTTGGGAGCTAAGAAATAAATTTTGGTCTGAAACACCAAAAGAAATCTGCAAAAATGAAAATGATGAATATTTCTTGAATCCCTACAGAAGTGGATATGTCAATGGGTCAACTGCATCTAGGATAGAAATACTTTAATGTGTGTCGTATGTTCAGGAATAGGTCCTCCAAAAGTAAGAGAACCTGCATGGGACAAAAGTCTAAAAATGACCTTGAAGGCAGCACTACTGTCTCAGAGAACAAAGGAAAGCCTGGAAATATTTGAAGACCCTCCCTTTGAACCTAAAATGATGGTTTGTGCTCATGTAGAATCATGAAGATTGTGTATCTTTTGTGTCTTTTGAGGAGATGTGGGCCTCTTCCTCTCTGTTTTATCCCATCTATTTCAAATTCCTGGGCTGGGCTATGAGCTCATGGCTCTGCAGATTCTGAGGCCCTGGGTTCGATCCTCAGCACTGCAAAAATAGGAGAAGGACCTGGCTGCACACTCTCAAAATAATCCTGAAAGCAATCAGCCACTGAAAATCCTATGAATAGCAGAGAAGCACTGACACAGTGCCGGGTATGGGGAGTGTTTCATTCTGTTGTATGTAGGGTTGCTATGAGTTGGACTCCACTCAATGGCACCTAACAACAACAATTTCAAATTCCTAGTTGATCTCCCTTCCCTTCATCACCTAACCTAATCATAAATATAGAATTCTTTTGAGCAAACCCTTAGCGTGAAAGAAAAGTATGAGTGCTACCATATTCTCTGGTTGCCCACCACACCCTAATCACTCCCTACCTGTTTCCATCCCATTCTGTGTTCCCTTGCCTTCTGACTTCTCGTAAGGCTCAGCCAATGGGAAGTACTGGCAGGAAAGAGTTTAGGGTCTTAATCCCTTGGCTCTCTCCTGCCTGCTGTAGTTGACCATGACCTTCCTCTACTTGTGGCCATGCTCTTGTCAGGGACCCTTTTTTTGCTAGTACTCTCTTTGGTTCCAGAAACCATTCCTTTCCCCAGTGTTTCTAGCTAGGGCTCTGAACTCTTGCTGTCTCTAAGGTTCTTCACCAACCTTGATAGTTTTTAGGAACTCTGCCTGTCTCTTATAATAGTTCCTTCATTAAACTTTCTTTAGTTATGCTTTGCAATTGCACATGCTTCCTGCTCTGACTACAACCTGATCTACTTTGATGAGGAAGTCATGTCCCATGTCCTGTGTTGTTGATGTTAGAACCAGCCTAGTAAAGCTGACTAGTTTGTCTCTGAAACAATCATAACACCTTCTCGCTCAAGCTAAACCAAGTCAAGTGTTTGCCTTCATTGCTAGGTAATTGTTTGATTTCTAACAGACTTCTTACTTACCCTTTCTTCCCTAGAGGCAGCTTGTATTTTTAACATTTAGTTCCTTTTATTTCCTTCTCAAGTGATTTTGTAAGTGTCTTCAAAGAATCATTGAGAATAAAGAAGATGCAAGTTCTTGCAGCCTGCAGCTGTACCACTGTGGCGTCTGATCCCACTCTTGGGATCTAAGCTCTTGGAAGCTAAGCAGGGTTGGGCCTGGTTAGAACTTGGCACATGGGAACACCATATACTGTAGGCTTGGGAGAAGCACCCAGCAACTGACTCCCCCAAATCAGTCTGCCATTGAAAACCCTATGAATAGAAGAGAAGCACTGACAATAGTGTTTTTCCTATTGTACATAGGGTCACTATGATTTGGACACTGACTGCATGGAACCTAACAACAACAAGAACAAGTTCTTCACTTAGGCATAATTGGGAAAATAAGAGAGCTATATAAAAATCGAAGGAGAGATGAAAAAGAAACACTCAGGAATGCAGAGATGCAGGAAAACAGTATAGGGTGAAATAAAAGCAGAACTCAGAGAATAACTGGAATTAGTATTTGCATTTCATTCAATGAAAGAATTGAGACATTTTATCAAAAACACATAAAATATGATTAAAGAGAAACAGAAGTAAAAAAGCAAATGTCAATGAAAATAGAAATAAAATAGGAAAACCCGTGTCAAAGAACAACATAAGGTTACAAACCAGGAAGACCACTATATTTGCTAGAGTTGCTCTTCACATTTGGTGATGAGCTTCATGGAAGTTAAAGGGAAAAAAAAGGCATAATTCTCAATAACATTATGCAGCATTCCAATTCCCCGGGGAGGTGCAATTTTTTAAGTACCGAATTTAAAAAATATATCCTGCCAGCCCCCGTGGTGCATGTCTGTAATACCAGCAGCTGGGGAGACAGAGGCAGGAAGATTGCAAGTTTGAGGCCACAGGCAGCCTGTGTCATTTAGCAAGACTGTCTCAATTTAAAAAAATAAAATAAAAAAGGGGCTGGGGGTGCAGCTCAGTGGCACAGTCCTTGCAAAGTATGCATAAAGCCCTGGGTTCAGCACCCTGTACTGACCGGAAAAAAAAAAAATCCCGTCCTGTACTATTATTATTGGTAGAAGTTTGTAACAAAAGTCAAGGGCATGACACTGACAGGCAACTCACTGAACGCAGTTGAATGAAGGGCTAAGGAAATACACTTCATGTGAAAAAAAAATTAAGAATGGGATTGGGGCTCCCTTCTGATCTACAGAAAGGATTTTTATAATATAAAAATGATATTTAGTGACTCTCACCTCTCTCAGGGGCTCCTTTGTAGGAATTAAAACTGAAACTCGAGTCTGCACTTTGGCGGGGATTCTGGTGCTCTGGGCAGTTGATTGAGCTGTGATTAATGTTATCTTTAAGACAGTTTAACAAAGTTCCCATTCCCTGTTGTAATATAAAGTTTTCCATATTTTCCCACAGACCTTAACAACAATGATAACTTAATACTCACAAAGTAATTTATGGTTTTAGAAGTAAATCCAGTTCCAGTTTGGTGATTATGCTCTTGGATTATAGACTGCCGGTATTAGAATGGTCCTTAGAGACATGGAATGGATTTACCTTTTCCTAATGTTGTAAAAGAGGTCAGCAAGTATCCTGGGGAAAGTCAGCACAAAGTTTAGCACCAGCTACATACACTACAGCTGGGATTTAGCTCAGTTGGTAGAGAGCTACTCTACAGTCTCTGATGTCCCAGCACCGCAAAATGGGAGAAGGACTTGGCAACCTACTCCCAAGGCAATCCCGAAACAGTCAGCCATTGAAAACCCTATGAGGGTCTCTGTGAGTCAGATTTGACTCAACGGCACCTAACAACACCACCAACAACATACACTACGCTTCGGTGAGTTCATAACACAAAGGGCCTTTGATGAGGAAGCCATGTCCCATGTCCTGTATTGTTGATGTTAGAACCAGCCTAGTAAAGCTGACTAGTTTATGCTTCTGTTTCTAAGACTCCTATGTAAAGGAGATACTTTTAAAGCAGAAATTACTACTAGAAAAAGAAATACAGAGGATTAGCCAGTTTAAATATTGGATCTTTAGGAAAAGAGTTTGTATCTCCGCTGGGTTAAGGTCCTACAGGTCAGAAGGCTGAATACCAATAAAATAAATCAATAGGGTGCAAATTATTTACACAGAAGATCTTGTACATTGAAAGATTCAACATTTGTGGATTTGACACACTGTGAATAAGACTATAGAGTCATAGCACTTAATTTTCAGTAGGCAGGAATATGAATTATATGTACAACACAGCTGTGTACCAGAGCTAGTTCCCTGTCTACCAAATGAGCTTATAATGGATCAGGGATGCATTAGTGTGTAGTTTTGGTTCTCTACTTGTGCCACACAGAATAAGGTTAAATGATGAAAAAAAATTGTTCTAGAAATTTTTAATACAAAATTTAAATAGGAAATAACCTAAATGTACATCAAGAGGGAGTTTTATATACTGATATGACAGAATATTAGGGAACTCTTTAAAAATAACAGTGAGAGGGTGCTTACCTTATTGGAAATTACAACTTACCATAAAACTCCAGCAATCAAACTGTAAGGAATTGACACAGTAATAGCAAAGCAAATTAGTAAACAGAGAGTCCAGAAACAGATCAAAGAAAATCTGAGGAATTAATGTATGATAGTTTGTTCACAATAGTGCAGGCATATTTGGGTATTTATTCAGAAGAAAGCATCCCAAAGATAATAAAATAAAACAATACAACATGTGATCAACAAATATGGTGAATGATTAAATTTTAAATATTTATTACAGCAAAAGACACATTGCCAAAATACTAGTGCTCTCACTGGCTTCTGACACACTTGTCCCATCATTCTTGCCACTTTCTGAAGCAGCTCTGGAAGTCCATTTTTGTGTCTTTCGTTTATCCTCCATCATGATAATGCTCTATGTCACACATTGCTTCTGGTATGAGAATTTCTATCAAATAAAACATTATGATGTGACCTTATCCACCTTATTCACCAGATCTGGCACTGTGCAGCTTCTGGCTCTTCCCCCAAGGCAAAAGGATGATGAAAGGTAAATGTTTTGAATTGATTCAGGACATTAAGGCAGCTATAACAGTGTAACTAAAGACACTTAAGAAAGACAACTTCCAAGACTACTTCAGAAAGTGGCAAGAATGGGAAAAGTGTGTTTGAAGCCAGGGGGAATATTTGAGAGGGATTAATGGCAATGTATCTTTTACTATAATAAGCTTTTTAAAATTTAAGCATTCACTGTATCTTTGAATTACACCTCATATAAGAAAAAACACAAAGTATGAGCAAGGCCTTTGTGTTTTGCCACTGATCTGTACTCCCAACCACTTTTTATTTTTTAAATTGAGACAGAATCTCAATTTTAAAAAGACAGTTGTTCAGATTGCCTCTAGTCTTGAATCTGCAATCCTCCTGCCTCCACCTCCTGACTCAGTGGGATTATAGGCATGAGCCTCCACACCTGGCTCCACATTTTCTTATAATACACAGATTGTTGGGATTGAGAATAATATCCATTGCATGTCATTCTTCAAATTGCTTTTCACCTACTGTCATGGCCATATTTCTGGGACCATATATGGGTCTAAATCATAATCTTTTATTGCTAGATGATAGTCATATCATGAAAACACTATAAATCATTCAGCATTTTCCTGTTGACTGACTTTCAAGTTGTCAAATGTTTTCCACTTCAAACGAAACAATCTCAAATAAGCATCTTTATATCATATCTTCATGTGTTGAGACATCCAAACATTTACCGACATAGGTACTGCATATACTTTCCTCAAATCTTTTGAGTTTGATTAGGGTAGTTTGTGCCATTCATGTGGCACATCATTTACAAGGTACATTCAGTCTTTTTCTAATGGAATCTGAGTGTCTAGAGTTGCTTAAGATAGTACCTCTCACCTCTGAGAGTCCACATTTTCTTTTTTTCTTTTTTTTAATTTTCTTTGTGGTACTTAATTCATATTCTTATTTTCTTATTGTTTGGTTTTGTTGTGCTGTTTGCTTGATTATCTGATTCTCCTATTGGGCTATTACTCCAATAAGAAAGCAACACAATTTGTCTTGTTGTTGTTGTTGTTAGGTGCCGTCGAGTAGGTATTTTAAAACTCTGCCTCCAGGTACAGCACTGTACTAGACAGAAGAAGCTCAGTTAATGAAAATTCACCAACATTCATTAATTCTTCAGATTTTCTTGGATCTATTTCTGGACTCTGTTTACTGAGTTGTTTTTCTTCAAAGGAGGAGGTGGTGTGCAAAATAACTGAGAAGAAATAATAGTAGGAAATGAAGGTGAGAGTGGTACCAGGAAAGTCAAAAAGAATGAGTGCTAATGTGTCAAGAATGAGGGACAAATGAATGGTTGCAAATGGAGCTAGAATGTGTCCTTTGCATTCAGTGTCACTGTTAACATTGAGGTGATCAGTTTCCATGAATTGGTATAGGATGAAAGAGTATAAATTTCTCCCAAGAAATTTCTTTTGTGAAGGAGAGGAAGCACATCGAAGAGTAGCTGGAGGATTCTTTAGGCTCAAATTGATTCCTCCCAGAGACATGTGATAATTCAGCATTTAGACTATGATGAGTGGATTTGTGTTTATCTCAGGTGTTTAGTTCACATTTCACATGGAATAGCAAGAATGTCAGGGGTATACTACCCCAAGGACAAGACATAGGGATGTTTGAATAATAATACACTTCCAAAGGTATGCTACTGAATCCAATCGGGATTTTAATTGGGCCCTTGATAACAAATGAGAATGAACAAATGCTGGCTCAGTAATGCCCCACCGGTAGGGTTGTGGGATAGTGACAATCTGCCTGGGGGACTGGGGTCATACAATGGCAACTCCAGAATGTAAAAATTAGAGAAATAGTGTTCCTGGATGACAATTAGACTACCATTCTTGAACGGTAAATAGATTTTCAAAGTTACTTAAAAGAGACAGAATGGCTTTCAGGCCAGAGTAGCATGGAAGAAAAAGAAAAAATAGTATTTGAAGTGATAGTTAACACTTGTTGTTGTTGTTAGGTGCCATCGAGTCATGTCCGACTCATAGCGACCCTCACAGGGTTTCCAATGCCTGATTGTTTCGGGATTGCCTCAGAAGTGGATTGCCACGTCCTTCTCCCATTTTTGTGGTGCTGGGAATTGAACCCAGGACCTCAGAGACTGCAGAGAAGCACTCTACCAACTGAGCTAAATCCTAGCCCCCATTTAACACTTAAGCACTCCATTTTCTGGCTAAGAACCAAAATTTGATTAGACTTCAGTTTTAATCACTTCAAAAATTAGCTGTTAGGTTTCTTTTCAGATCCATTTAAAAAATTAACAGCTTTAGTTTTTACATATTTTTATTTAGTTTTTTGGACAGCTTTAGGTGTATAGGAGAATGAACAGAAACCAGTGAGCTCCCATCTACCCCCTCCTCAGTTTCCCTTATTATTCACATTCAATAATTACATTTAATTAGTGTGGCACATTCTTTATAATCGATGAGCCAATATTGATATATTAACAACTAAAGTTGATAGTTTACATTACAGTTCACTCTTGATGTTCTACATTGTATGGGTTTTGACAATTGTATGTAATGGTATGTGTCTGCCATCATAATATCATACATAATAATTTCACTGCCCTAAAAATCCTCTGTGCTCTGCTTATTCATTTCTTTTTTTCCAACTCTAGGCAATCACTGGTCATTTTTATTGTGGACATACTTTTGCTTTTCTCAGGCTATAATATATTTGGAGTCATGTAGCAGCCTTTTCAAATTAGCTTTTTCACTTAGCAATATGCATTTAAGACTCCTCTAGGTATATTTGTGGCTTGATAGCTCATTAATTTTTTATCACTGAATATTCCCTTTTTGTTTTTCCACAGTTTGTTTTTCCATTCATCCACTGAAGGTTATCCTGATTGCTTCCACACATTGACAATTATGAATAAAGCTGCCATAAACAGGTTTTGGTATGTTAAAAAGTTTTCTATTTGTTTAGGTAAATACCAAGGAGTGTCACTATTGGTCACATATGGTAAGAGTATATTTAGTTTTGTAAAAAAACTGTCAAGTTGTCTTCCAAAGTGGCCATGCTATTTTGTATTGTCACCGTGATGAACAAAGACCCTGCTGCTCCACACCCTCCTCAGCTTTTGGTGTTGTCAATGCTTTGAGTTTTGGCCGTTCTCATAGGTATGTATTCTGAGCCATTTTTGATCAGAATAAATATACACCTTGGAATGATTAGTGTGTATGCCACCATGAGAACAGAATGATGGGAAAAAGTACCCATTGTGTTGCAGCTCCTGAGCAGCAGACCAGGGTTACTTCCTAGGTAAATGAGTAGTTTCAATATACTAGCCTCTTAGGATAAGATTAAAAGTTGAGCCTGGAGGAGATCAGACTCAGGAACACTTGGTTACTCATTATTAATGTTATGACTCTGTGTTAAAAATGTGTAATGTATTTATGACTTTGAAATAACAGCTGTAACATTTAAAAAGCAGTAAGGTACAGAGTATTCATGTAGGCTATGAGTATCTCCACATATGAAGACTTATACTTAGAAATATGGTTACCTCCCAAAGAGACTCCAGTCCCTGCCCCTCACCCAAGTGTACACAAGTTCTTCCTTTAGTACTTTGGTTATCTCTTTTGTCTCCTATTTATGTTTAGCTTCTGCCTGAAATGTGCCAGTTGTTTCTGTCTTTGAGAAAAAAGATCCTTATTACCTGTGGGTAAGCATTTGATTCATTCATGTGTTGTGTACCTGAGAATAGAAGACTTCAGCTGAAACTACTATTTGCACAACAGTAGACTCCTCTTACTTCCTTATTCTTTTTTTTTATTAGAAATTTTTAATGTACATCATAATGTGATTCATTTTGACATGCTTTTCGTTGTGACAATTTTCATATATGCAATTTGATAAGCATTATTCATATAGGTTACCCCTTACCCTCCTCTG
>VMDO01000489.1:136027-297880 GCA_007922755.1 Pedetes capensis
CCTTTTAATTTGATCTGACCTTTGAGTAGGATTTTTCCTTCCTGTAATTTTGAGTCAGCTCTCTCATATGAATGAGAACATACACCTGCATCTCCATGTTCAATGCAGCGCTTTTCACAATAGCAAAGATATGGAATCAACCAAAGTGCCCTTCAACAGAAGAATGGATAAAAATCTATGGTATATATACACAATGGAATATTATTCAGCAATCAAGAAAAATGAAATAGGGTCATTCGCAGCAAAATGGATAGAATTAGAGAAAATTATTTTAAGTGAACAAACACAAGCTCAGAAAGAGAAACAACACATGTTCTTACTTCCTTATTCTTGATACAAGTACTTCCTGGAACCAGAAAGGTTCCTGCTCCTTTTCCATGGGTTGTTGTTGTTGTTGTTAGGTGCTGTTGAGTCGGTATCCGACTCATAGCAGCCGTCATAGGGTTTTCAATGGCTGACTATTTCGGGATTGCCTTGGGAATGGATTACCAGGCCCTTCTCCCATTTTTGCAGTGCTGGGAATTGAACTCAGGACCTCAGAGACTGCAGCACAGCTTTCTACCAACTGAGCTAAATCCCAGCCCCTTTCCATGGGTAGTAACACCTAACTGTTGGATCTTCACTGAGAAAAGTAAATATAGAAAAACAAAGAGTAAGGAAACACAATATATTATTCTGATAACAGGGAGAAACCACATAATGTACATTAACATCTCAAGGTACCATTTGGAAGTCATCTTTGAACAAGTGGTCCCAACCATCCAGTCACTTTGCAGTGTGCAATAAAATCTTCTTCTTCCTGAAGGGGGCTAAGTCCAACACTCTCTAGGAATGTTGGAATTTTTCCTTGTACTAAAAGGAAAACAATATTTGAAGTTGCTAATATAAGAACATATGTGCAATATTTTAAATGTGTTTTCAGAAGTATTTATAAACAGTGTCAATTTTCTTTCTCCTGGAAACTTACCAATGTCTAATATCTACCAACAACCAATAGTTCTTTTGACAAAAACAAACAAACAAACCCAAAAGCAAAAATCAAAAGCAAAACCTATAAAGCTGACTTTTTATCAAGACTCCTAGGCTAGGCATGATGGCACACACCCATAATCCCAGCCACTTGGGAGGTGGGGGCAGGAAAATCACAAGTTTGAGACAAGATGCAGCCTGTGTAACTGATGGGGGCTCTGTCTCGAGATAAAATGCAAAGAAAAAATGGTCTGGGGGTGCAGCCCAGTGGCAGAACATTTACAAAATATGTGCAAGGGCCAGGGCTCATGTAACACACACACACACACACACACACACACACACACACACGGATTCCTAAATATCATCATCTTGTTAAACTCTACTTTCCTCACAATTAAGGAAGAAAGGATCCAGTACAAGGAACTTGTTCTTAAGCTACCAAATCACCACTTTCTGCTGATCAGGAGCTTAAGGGAGTTCAATGGGGAAAAGTTGTGTTCCTGGAGACCAATCTATAGACCCAGAGTCAAACAGAATATAGATGACCCTCAGAACTATTACTATTACAGCATTGATTGTACACATGTTTAGGCATCATTTGCTCATCATTTTCCTGACAAATTCCAGGAGAATGTAGATTTCAAGCTGATGAATTTTGTTGGATTTTTTTTTGATATATTCAATTGAAATCATTATAATCATCTTATTGAGGATGCAAGAAGTTTTAGATGTCATAAAAAAATCTGTTCAACTATTATCTATGCAACCCTTAACTGGTATTGTGGGGTCAAAATAGAACCACAGGCAAGTGCCAGACATGAGGTGCTATAGCACTTACCTAAGCACAGATACATGCATTGTGGGGTCATATGCAACCCCAGGAGTGTGATACCAGTTAAGAGTTAAGATAATAATAAGCCACTGAGGATGAGGAGCAAATGAAAAAGGCTAAATGATGAAGAGAAAGTAAAATTGCTTTGTGAAATCCACATTAATTGTTGGATTTTATTTTCTAAATTTTGTTGAACAAAATATCAGTGTTGATACTAATAAAGTCTCTGCTATAACCTTAAAACAGTGGTTCTCAACAAGGAATTATTTTCTGCCAAGGGATATTTGTCACTATCTGGGGATATTTTGGGTTATTACAACTGAGGGTGGGGGTGCCAAACACATCTAGAGGGTGAAGGTCTTGGATGCTTGGACCACCTTTCAATGCACAGGACAGCTACCCACAATAATATTTATCTGGCTCCAAATGGCAGCTGTGCCAAGGTGGAGAAAACCTCCCTTAGAGAAATATGTTACAAATACCACATTTTCCTCATTGTTAAGTAAATTTAGTAGATATCTATCTATCTATCTATCTATCTATCTATCTATCTATCTATCTATCTATCTGTCTATCTATCTATATCTCCTATAGTACACTTATCTCAAAATGCAAGGCAAATAGTTTTCATGTAGAGCATCTTCTGGTCCTTGTGCACATAGCTTAAATATCTTCAAAAAAGCATGCTACCACATTAAAGGATATGGGAATATGTTTATTGCATATGCTTATTAAGTATCATTCACCAAAGAAAGCACACTAATGATACTTCTCTGTGATTGTCTGACACATGACCAGACATTAAGCCATCACTTACTGCAGCTTATGTGCTGTATCAGGGCAGCTGACCAGAACTATGGAGTTACTTCTGTTTGGAAATATAGCTGTTTCTCTGCCCTCTGGCTCACTTTCAAAACTGCTGGTTCTGAGTGCTGATGGGACTATTTTTACCCTTCTTGTTTGGCCCTGTCCAATGTGACTATATTCCTGCTTCTCATTTTCTTTGGCTTGGCCACCCTAGTGGAGAAAGGCTTGAGGGGTGATTACTTCACTTTCAGTGTTGTATTGATTTTGAAAACCAGAATTTACAATGTGACAAAATCAGATTTTCCTTTTAGGTACATGTTTTTAATTAAACATATTGTCTTTTCCTATGAAAATGGTCTTTTAAAAAACTGTGGTAATATCTTATTATGTTAGGCATTTAATATTTTTGTCTATGATTAAGATTAATTTGGAAAAGAATTGTCCTATTTGTTATTACTGTAGTTGTAACAGAGAGATATTATTTTTAAAAAGTTACTTAAATGCAATTCTTTCTCCTTAACAGAGAGCTAAAGTAGATCAAAGTGAAATCAAAGAAATTTTCAAAAGCGTTAATTTATATGGACATTCAGAATATATTATAAATGTGTAAGAACTTCTTCCAAAAGGGATCATAATAGAAAAATAATTTGACTTCATTTTCATATAACAAAGGCTAAGCTTTTTTAATTATCTGAAACTGGTACTGAGCTTGTCTTTAAGGCAGGTACTGTGTGGGTGGACAGGTCAATGGATCTGTCTTGAATGCCACACTCTTAGGAAGTTGCATATCCACGAAGTTCCTCAGGAATCCACACACTAAACACAGCAACTCGACTTCGTCTATTCTATGTTCTATTATACCACTGCATATTTTTATTACTCATTGTATGTAAAAAGAATGTTCAACTAGGATTGCATTTCTCTAGAGATTGAAACAACCTATGCTAACTAATGTTTTTCTAACACAAGGATAAGTTTTAATCCGCTATTTGTGCTAATGTTCTCAGTTATTTTATCATTCAAAGGAATCATAGGCTTCCAACAGTGTTATTATATTAAAGGGCTTTGAGGGTAGGATTTTTGGAGGCTGAATAAGAGCCTGACTATGTTTGAATACACCAGCTTTTTAGCTGGCTGACTCTATTTGAAATCCATTGAATAAAGAGAAAGTTTTTATGATTGCCTTGAAGTATACTACTCCTAGACAAAAAAAATAAAAATAAAAAAATAAAAAATAAAAAAGAGGCCTTGTTTTATCTGCCTTTTACTTCCCAGGAAATTTTCTTTACATTCTGTTCTAAAACTTGGCTGATGTTTTGGTCATTTAGCCCTAAACACCAAATCCTTGGAAATGCCATCTCCCTGTTCCAGTGAAAAAAGCCAAGAATGCACTGTGTATTTAATGCTCCTTAGAGATCCATGTGAGTTAGAAGCACTTTTAGGTATAGTCTAATTTATATCATCATTCACAGGCAAGGAACATGAGGGTCAGAGACTTTAGTTGCATACATCTTAGAGCTCTTTTGTAGGAGACATAGGATTCGAATTTAGGTGTTTAGCTTTTCCCAATATTCCACTTTAAGAGGAGTAATGTAAAATAGTACATTTCTTTAAAGTAAGTACTCATTTCTGTATGAATATGAGATCAAAAAAGGTTTAAATGCACATTTTTATTGGAAATATTTAGTGTACAATTTAATGTGTTTGATTCTGACATGTATTTCATTGTGACATTTCCATATATGCATTTCATTGTGCATTACTCACATAATGTCCCCATTACCCTCTTGTGCCCCTCCTCCCCCATCTCCCATTCCCCTACCAATGGCCTCCTTTCTACTTGTATATTTGCTTATGGAAATATTTATCTATACACGTGCATCCCAATTTTTATTTAAGTCCAAACTTTTTTCTATGGTGATCTATCTTTTTACATTGTCAGCAGTATTACATGAATAATCTAGTCCGTTTGCATTATTGCCATCCTTTGGTATTGTTGGTATTATTATAATTATTTCCCGAACCATTAAAGTTGGGCTGTTTACTTTGAGGCCCCCTCTCTCTCATTCCTCGCTCCTCTTTGGCCCTCCTCCCCCTTCTGTCTTCTCCCATCATCTATTCCTTTTGCTAGATCCCTCCCTCCTTCTTTCCACTCCTTAAATTGTCCCTTCTCCACTAAGTTTACATGAGCTTTTTATTATGGTCCAAATTATGCATAGGATTTTTCCTTCTTTTAAGTTTGATTCAGTTCCCATATATGAGTGAGAACATGTGGTATTTTTTTGGGGGGGGGTGGCTTGTGTTTGTTCACTTATAAAATCAATGTTTCACCATTTTAATGAGCATTATTTAAAGATCTCAATCAACTCAACAAAAGGTCTATGTTTAGCCAATTCAAAGAATGCAGATGCCTCATTAAAGGTGCTATTTTATCTCACCTGTTATATATATAAATGGCAATTCTATATTACATATGCAAAGGATATTAGTCAAAGAAAATAAACAAAATCAAAACTTGGCTATAATTTATTTCCAATATGTACACAACCAGTGTCATATAGCTTAAACATCAGTTATGTTCTTATTTCAAATATATGTCAATGTTATTGAAATAGCCATGTAAATTTTTCACTGTGTATAGATTCTGTTTGAGCCAATCTATAAAATTGATAAGATTAGTAGAAGAGTCATTTCTGTCTGTCCACGCATGGAGACCAAAAATCCCATGCTGAGAAGCGAGTACATTTGACTTTAGAAAACTATCTTCACTTGCCTTGATTTACTGTCCTACCACAAAACAGACTACTATTCTGCAACAGGATATTTAATAGGAACAAATATCAACCACTATGTTGATTTTTCCTCTTCAATTGGAGAAATTGTATGTATTAAGGGCATTTGTGGGTTAATATTCATACAGGAATAAGCATATTGCATCTGCAAAATGTTGAGGAAGACTTGTTGTTGTTGTTGTTGTTAGGTGCCGTTGACTCGGTGTCCAACTCATAGTAACCCTCATAGGGTTTTCAATGGCTGACTGTTTCGGGATTGCCTTGGGAGTGGATTGCTAGGCCCTTCCCCCATTTTTGCGGTGCTGGGAATTGAACTCAGGACCTCAGAGACTGCAGTGCAGTGCTCTACCAACTGAGCTAAATCCTAGCCCCCATGAGGAACACTAGGTAATAAAATTACAGTTATTATCTTTAAGGGCACTTAACATTAAATTACATTTTAAAGAACTCTCAGTAAAGCTAAGGATCGGGTAAGTTCTGTTGTTTCCAGATATTTAATTGATACATATTTCATTATCAGCATAAAGACCAATAGCAATAAACAAGAGATGAACACACAAAACATTTGCTCCTTCAGTAATTAGATATGCTTTAATAACCTTGAGAAATGACCTGAGGGGGAATCTATCATTAAGGCTCTAGAGTCAATACTTCTTATGGAAAATTCAGGGACTGGGATTTAGCTCAGTTGGTAGAACATTGCTCTGTAGTCTCTGAGGTCCCCATTTCGATCCCCAGCACTGCAAAAATGGGAGAAGGATGTGGCAATCCACTCCCGAGGCAATCCCAAAACAATCAGCCATTGAAAACCCTATGAGAGTCGCTATGAGTCAGTCAGACATGACTTGACAGCACCTAACAACAACATGGAAAATTCAAATACAATGGCCAGTCAATTAAAAAAAAAAAAACCAACAGCTGCTTCTCAAGTAGGATTTAGATGTTGTTATTACATTAAAATAAAAGTAACCTCTGAGTTCTATTTGCAAATAATCCTTTTTGGAATGCTGCCTATAAGGAATTTAAATGGATTTCTATTTGGAGTCGATATATGTATACACATACCTTAACAATATTTCCCCCTTCCAACAGCTGTCTGGAAATCTTGCTTTAAATAAATTGGTATTAATCATTCACTTTAAATCCTAGAGCACGTTGAATATTTTATCTGCAGCATGCATGTAAGTGTCTCTGTATTATACTGCTATTACATTAAGAGAAACCCTATCGTTATTAGCTCCTAGTCATCAGTTGCTCATGGCATGGGTACCGTCAGCATGAGATGTTTTTCTAACCTGACAACATACAACATGAGGGCATTTTATGTGTTATTGAAGTCAAACAGATAAGAACTTAAACTGAAAAATAAAGACACACACACACACACACACACACACACACACACACACACACAATTTGTAGCACCAAGATCCAAAACTCTTGATCCAAAATGTTTCTTATTCATTCTCAATGATAGTAGTGTTGTCTAATAAACTGTTACATAATTGTGATTAAGCCAATCAATAAAAATTCTTCATAATTAAATAAACCATGTAGAAATTTCTAAGTCTGAGGTTCTCTGAAAGATGGCCCCATCCTTGTAACTGAATTTTTGCCTGTTATAAGTTAGAGTCAGAGCACAGAGGAGTGAGAATCATTTGACAAAAAAACGTAACACACAGCTGAGGACTATCCCTGTAACTTAGACGATAGTCAGGACTTGAATGTGGACCTTCTGTGAAGTTTGGGTCATTTGTCATGGTGTTCATGATAAATGAACACCATAGTATTTGTTTTGTTTTGTTTTGTGTTTTCTTTTGCTGTGCTGGAAATGGAATCAGGGCCTTGCAAATACTAGGCAAGCACTCTACTACTGAGCTATATTCCTAGCCCTTGGATTTTTGAGACTTATACCCTATAAGTCAGGCTGGCCTCAAACTCAGGATCCTCTTGCCTCCACCTCCCAAGTTCTGGGGTTACGGGTATGTGCCACCATGCCCACTGCCTCATGATCCATTATTAATTGTAATAGCAAATAAGTATCTGTTCAATTATGCAATGTGCTGCCAAGGATTTGAGTAAAATCTAGAACAAGTACTTTGTTTGCATATTCATTTACAAGTCTTAGAAAGGGCCTTTAAATTACTTCACTGCTCATATGATTGTTTTCAAAAAGTTTAAAAATACAAGTCTAATGCTTAGATTTTCTGCCATATCAATGAGTTTTCTTTTAAGTTATATAGTCCAGTACCATTCTGCTTTAGATAAATGCTATAAAGACCAAAAATTACATTCAAGAATATGTTTAATGAAAACAAAGCACTTATGTTTGGCATTTAGATTGTACAAAACAATTAGCCTCATTGAAAAGTTACTAGTTAATTTTAAGTACCAAAGAAGCCATTTGTAGTCTGTCTTTTAATTAACAGGCCAAAGTATGACTTTATGAAACATTTCTTTTAAAGTATAATAAAATGGGTGGCATACTTTGGCTTAGATTTCTGCCAAGAAATATTAGAAACATTACCACCACCAGTAGCAACCTATCCTTACTGTTCGGTGGGTACTTACCTGTGGGAGCTACATTCATTCTCACAATGTTACCAGTTGATAGATCATCCAGTCCAGGAAGTGACATCAGAGGCCAAAGAAGTTTTCCTCTATTATGATTATGTTAATTGTTGGAGAAAGCTGATCTCTACAATGCTATAATTATAATTTCATAAGACTAGAAGCCCTGGATAGGTGTTCTGATTTTCTAATTTTTCTCTTGTGATCTGTTGATAATGACAACGGCCAGTAAGTGATCCAATGTGAATTATAGTCCACATCAAGCATTCCCTTGCTCTGATGAACACTGTCTTTGAGTAATTTGTATCTCTCAAATCCCCACAGAAATCACAGGAAGCTGTGAGGAACAGCAACCGTGAGATGCTGCAACTTGATTTCAAGTATCTCTAATGCCTGTCACCAGTTTATGGAAAGATGACAGTTGCCTGCCTTTGTCATGGTCTCTGAAGATGCCTGATTCACTCTGACACATTTATGGACATCCCTTAGCTTCTATCTTTCTCCTGGATGCAATGGTTGCAAGCCTTCTGCTATGTGTGACCTGACTTATACTCTCCAGTTCCAAGAGTTTTTTGGTAGATTCTGTAGGATTTCCTACATAGAAAATCATGACATTTGCAAATAAAGTTTTATTTCTTCTTTTCCAAACTCCAATAACTTTTATTTCTGTTTCTTGTCATAGTCACCCATGAGGGTTTCCCATCTGATATTCAGTAAAGAGTGGTAAGAAAGGACATCCTTGTTTTGTTCTCAATCTTATTCAGTCCCTCACCATTAAATGTATGGTTAGTTACAGGTCTTTTATAAATGTTCTTTTTCAAGATGAAGTTTTCTCTGTTACTAGTGTAACAAGAACATAGTACGTCTTGGCAAATGCTTCATGTGAGCATGAAAAGTATGCTTATTCTACTGTTGGACAGATTATTCTGTATGTGTCAGTTGGAGTAAGTCAACTGATGATTCTTAGGTCATGTGTTTCCTAATTTTGTGTTAGTAATCTCATTTCTTAAACTTCTCTCTTCATTCTTACACTGTATTACACTGCACATTCCTATTTAGTTATATTTCTAACCACAACTTCCCTTTGTTTTCTCCCTACTCAAGAGTCCAGTTTTTCTCACTTTGTCTACTGATTTGTTTTGTTCCTTTCTTGTTCTTGCATGTGTGTGATTATCAAGCAAGTAGTATATCCATGTTTTGAAGGTCTTTTCCTTCCCTAGAACTCTTAATACCATGGTATACTTAAGGAATGATGTTCACATAGAAGGGACTGTTGACTGGTTGGAGACGGACCAAGGTGACCTCCCAAATCAAGAAGAGAACTGAGGCATTCCAGCATACCTTAGGAGTGATGGTTTGAAAAGTTGGTGAGTATCTATTAATGAAGGTCTCCAGGAATTTTATTGCCAAAGAAAGACTTAAATTGACTTTTTTACAATAGGGTATTTGTATCAGTAGCTGCTGGGATTTAGCTCAGTTGGTAGACCACCACTCTGCAGTCTCTGAGGTCCTGAGTTCGATTCCTAGCACTGCAAAAATGGGAGAAGGATGTGGCAACCCACTCTCAAGGCAATCCTGAAACAATCTTCCATTGAAAACCCTGTGAGGGTCGCTATGAGTCGGACACAACTCGATGGTACCCTAACAACAACAACAACAACAACAACAATTTGTATCAGTTCCCTGAGGCTAGTATAACAAAACATCATGAACCAGGTGGCTTAAAACAACAGAAATTTTATTCATTCATAGTTCTGAAGGTTAGATATCCAAAAGTACAAAGTACAAATCAGCAGAGCCATGCTTTGTGAAGTCTCCGGAGAGGAATGCTACTTCTTTTAGTTTTGGATGGTCCCAATCTCTGGTGTTCCTTGGCTTGTAGCAGTCACACAACTCCAATCTCTTCTTCTGAGGTTACACGGCCTTTCCCTTTGTTGTCTTCTGTGTATCTCTGTGTCTGCCATATCTTCTTTACAGGGATGCCAGTCACTGGATTTAGGATCCACCTGATGTTATTCAACCTAGACATTCCTCTAAATAGGTAGCAAAAATTGTCATGTAGGCACATTTTTATTGTTGCCTCTAACTTCCTTTCAGGAAGTTCTCTGAATACATCTCTTGAATTTGTAGGAAATTCACACAGAGGGAAGATGAAACCCAAAGCTGACACTCAGTGTCCTCATCCTTTTGTTTAGATTTTTTTTCCCCTTTCTGTCATACATTTCTCAAACTACCACTGTAAAAGGGGCACAGCTTACAAATCTTTCAAGTTCCCATCCATATATCCCATTTCTTACTAGAGTGGACAGACCTTTTTATTTTTTATTTTTTTGTGGGAAGAAAAAATATTCCCATTTAATCTGATAACCAGAATATGATAGGAAATCTACAGTCCTTTAAGAGTAATAGAAATTAATAAGTATCTTAAGAGGCATCTTCTGGAGCTGCATTAATCTGATCCAATGGCAGGCCTCAGGGTTGGCATGGTAGCAGCTGCTACCAAAGACAGTTGGGAACAGATGGGCATTTTAGCCTTTTGGATCCTGCCATGTAAGCGCTTCCTACTTTGTCTGTATTTCCACCTGTGCCTATTGCCAACAGTTTGTTTGTGGGTAAGCATGATAACCTGTTACAAAGAAAGGTGACTCTATCAACATTAGAATAATATATGTTATAGACTATTTGCTATTGATAAGGTATATTCCTTTATATTTCATCCTTTGACTTTTTACTTTCAAGAAGGTTTACTAGATGATTTTTAATGGTAACAAAATACAAACCATTTTGTAGTTGTTTGGATCAATAAGGTTCTTGGAAGAAGAACAAGTTTTGAATGACAAAGGGAAAGGTTATTTCATGTTATCTAGCTCTGGAACTGTTATTTCACAAGTATTAATATTTAAGTGGGTTCTAAATGGGAGGAGAGCTATGGCAGAGAGCCATCCAAATACAAATTAAAAATTTCAAATTATGTTACTGTTATTGTTCCAGTTTAAAGAAAAAACAGATTTGATCAATATTTTCCAGCTACGCCTATGGTTAAAATACATTTTGATTTCACCCAATTTTTATTGTGTTAACTGGAAATAGATACATAAAAACATTCTCATCTATATAATTCTCTTTGGTTTGTGGTTCTTAAGGAAGTTAGAATGTTAATTTTATAGGGTCCAAAAAGTAGAGTCCAAAGAATCAGGTTTGCCATGAGCTGGCTTATATTAATAAAATTGCTACTGAGTAAAAAGAGGAGGTAGGTGGCCAAACACTTGAACTATAAATCAAAGAATTTTTCACTAGGAAGACTGTCTTACATCTGACCTTCACCACTGATGCTTGGGTGGTTCAGGATATTGTGTAAACTCTCATCAACCCAAGAACAGTGGTGTGGAAGCTCAAGGAAAAAGGTCAAATTAGCAGCGTTGTGATTTCTGTTTTGAAGCTGAATTCATACACGGCAGATAGCATTCAAGGCTCAACTCCTGTGATAAAAGCAGAGATTTGTTATTGCTTTAAGCAGGACACTGTTTCATTTATTGAATGCAAATCTTTTAGCCTCCTGATATAGCTCAAGATTCTGCTTATTATAAATGGAAAACAGTCTGTCATGGTTTGGCATTTGCCTTGACACACCCAACATCAGAGCATCCAGGGAGGAGATATTTTATTTTGTTTCATCCACCTTATTTGATGGCTGCACTTAAAATACTGTATGGACAACAGAAATGTCAAAAGCTTCAGATACTAATTTTTAGTGAGGAATTGTCATGAATAGAGACAAACACAAAACAGGACAAAATTCAATATTCTTTCCTTATTTCATTTGGAATTCAAATATTCTAAGATTTGGGGTTTGGCTTTTTAGTATTTACAAGTATGTATGAAATGCTGGTTTCAAATAAGATTGCTCACAATCAGGTTACTAAGCCCTAGCTACAATTAAACATTGATAATTTATGTAGTGTTCTAAAGAAGTACACAAATTTGGGTTCAGACTGTTAGGATTTAGTCACTGAGAATGGAGACACTATGTCCCATTTACATTTGATGGTGATTTATAATACCTTATTACATCTGCTTTAAAATGTTGAGGGGCTAGGGTGCAGTTCAGTGGTAGGAAGCTTTCCTAGTATGCACAGGGCCCTGGGTTCCATCTCCAGCACTACACACAACAAAAAATGTTGAAACAATGATTCTGACTCTTTTCTCTGCCCTCCTTACTATTATTTTGACCCTAGGAACCAGGATCTATTTTCAAGTTTAAATTTTCAATGAGGGTCCAGCCCAGAGGGACTGGAAGGGACCCAAGAAGTTTTGTAGATTAGGCAGAAGTGTTTCATACATGCTCCTGGCTAGAGCCTTATTTGGACCAGCTCATGTCCACAATAAGGAAGAATAATCTCTTTTTATATTTTCCCTCAATCCCTCCAAAATGATATTTATTAATATAAAAAGCTGTTTATTTTTGTTTACATCTGACAACAATTCAACTCAAAAAATATTTATTGAGCTTGAGTATGTCTTAGGTGCTAGGAATATAATGAACAGGGCTGTCATGGATCTTGCTGATAAGGATCTCACAGTCCAACAAGAAGAGACAGATGCTCAGACATGCAGTTCTGATATGATGTATTAAGGGATGTGGCACGGACTAGATGCTGACACTGCACATGGCAGGAACACCTACACTGGCCTTTCTGGGTCAGAAGGCATCCTGGTGTCTCAAATGCAACCAGGGATAATAAGCAGGAGTTAGGCCACAGGAAGTCAGGGTGGAAAATCACAAGGGAGTTGCAGGAAGAAAGGACTAAAGAGAAGAAGAGCATAATAGCTTAAAAACCTGAAGCAAAATGTTGTTTTGATAAGGGTGAGAAGATGGGGAGGGAAGGCCGGGCAGTGAAGGGCCTTGTGTACTTGAAAAAATTTATATCTGCTGTAATCTATTTGAAATTATGATTTTCAGATATTTTGATTTATAAAAGACTCCTCAATTCAAATGTAAGGGTTCCTACAGTAAATTTCTCCTGGAATTGAGTGTGAAAAACTATCACCAAATATTTATACATCCTTTTATTGGCAAATCAGAACTAGAAACAGTGATTTTGCCTTATAGGAAGCTCAAACCACATTGTTGCATTCCTTTGAAGTGTTAAGTATATATAATTTTTAATCTTTCTTATGTTTTAATTTGCTTATAGAAAATATTTTGATATTGTTAACTGTGTAGAATTTTCTCTAGGGGTAGATGGGTATAAATCATGTATATGTCTCAAAATAAAAATGTCACTTGAATTTCCTAGATCTTACATTTTAGCCAATAATTTCAATACATTATTTCACAAGGAGAATTCTTTGGTAAAGATAGAGATCCTATCCGAAAGGAAAATCATACTTATGTTTTTATAATTAAAATATAATCAGAAGAACATAGCTTACCACTCTTCACTGATGTATGAATAATCAATCAGTAGCCCAGATGGACAGATACATAAAAAGCAATTGAAATTATATCCTCAGTGTCAACATGGTACTTTCCCCCAATACCTGAACTCAAATTATATAAAACATATATATATATATATATATATATATACACACACACACACATATATATGTATGTGTATTTATATGTATGTATGTATATGTGTGTGTGTGTGTATATATATATGTTGGTTATACATCATGGATGAGTATATATCCCATTCTGTTTCCCAAAGGACTAACATTAACTGGAATGCAACAAATTGATGAAATTGGAAAGGAGATTTCACCAAATTAACAATAAAGAGAAAGTGTGAAGAATCTTGTCTTTCCTTTCTCCTTTGGACAGAGATAGGTTTTTCTCTTTAACTTCCACATGGGCACGAGCAGTTAGGTAAGTCATACCAAAACACTTGAAATGGGACAAAAAAGATATGAGAGTTAAAAGACTATGAGTTTTCTAGGATGCTTTAGATGTAAGCTTTTAATAGGTTTCTATCAAAATTTGGAAGAAAATGAAGAGTTTTAATTTTTTTGTTAAGTTGAATATGCAGCACAAGAAAGAGTATGCCAACTTTTTACTTGATTAGATATTTCACATACTCAGATCATATTCAGTAACTTTTTAATGTCAACTTGAATATATTACATTTAAATATTTTGATTATTTATAGGCAATCTTCCAGCAACATAATTAATTCCCTCCCTTCATCAAAAATTTGTAATGAATTATTCTTTCAAGTTGAGATTTTGCCATCGCATGTCAGATTATGTTTAAAACATAAAAAGGCCTCTCTTATTTTTTAAAGGAACCAAAAAGACAATCATCCTTTCTGAATAATGCATTTCAAAGAGGCACAGAACATTTTTCAATATTATAGCATTAATTGTAAAAAAAAAAGGCTAAAATTCATCCTATGCCATATTATTACACAGTTTCCACCTACAATATACTACATATAGCTTCCTGAGTTCAATTTCAAGTTTTTGAAAATTATAGTCTTAAGAATTAGAAAGAAATTTAAATTTTAATTCATAAATTCATCATTTCCCCTAAGGGAATAGTTAGAAATTACATATTAACAGCATTCCTTTAATTTAATATTCTATAGAAACAGCATCTGAAAGAGAAATGAGAGGCAGCCAATGTGATGACAAATTAAACAATATACTTAGCTATTATAGCGTGTTTTCCATCTTCCAGATCATTATAAGACATGAAAAATAACTATCAATTGCCAAGAGGTAGATGAGCCCATTTTCCAGAAAAGAAAAGGAAGCACTCAGATGCCTTCCTACAGACTATATAAGCAATCAGCAGCAGAGTCAAGATTAGAAAAAAGAGGACCTGATTGCAGTTGTGTACATGGGTACCCAATGCACATCAGTGGAATGACAGGTATAATGTTGGTCCATTCTCACAGCCTGTTTTCCATCTTGCTATATGACATACATTGTGGATGGAGGATTGAAACTCCATTTCAAGTCAATGGCACATCTATTCTCCAGTGTCAAACCCGTGAGATCAACATGAGGAATGATTATTTAGTGACATCCTCAGGCTCAGGAATGTAGTCTATGTTGAAACTACATAAAATGTATTTCAGTAAATGAGACCAAGACATGAAAAACAAAATTAAAGGACAGATAGCACAATATTGAACATCACAACTTCAGTTCAGTATTTCTACAATTATGCCCTACAAAGAGATGCTCATGAATACAGTTAAAAATAGATTATCAACTAATTACATTAGAAATTTAGCTCACATATCTATGCTGACATGAGCTCTTACATGTCCTTAAATTAGGAGGGAATAACATAGTATAATTTTGCTGCATGTTATATTGAATACATCTCATTCTAGGGTATAAAAATATACCCATATCCATCACATATAATTTACCAAGCTGCTCAAATACATTAAACACTAAAGAAAATTCAATTATTTCATCTAGTAGTAGTATTAGCCAAACAAGCAAGATGGCCAGAGTGGAGGTACATTTGGTGGGGGATGCTTTGTGAGAGGTTACAGAAAATAAACAACTGTATCATCCTTTGATCTCATAAGAACAATGCCCATCAATGCCAGCATCACAGTTACTGTATGAGTAGCCAGTACATTAAGGACACACTAATATAGATGACACAGAGCATAATCCAGTTTATCCTTGTGATTGGTGGCCCGACATTACCTGTCACATGGAGGATGACACTGGAAGATTCGGTGCCACTAGAGTTTTGGGCCTGAGCCACATAGATGCCTGCGTCTGCCTCACATACCTTTGGAATGAACACCGAATGCTTTGTCTCCTTGTGTAAAACCTGTAAGTGCTCATCTGCAGACAATTTCTGGCCCTTCTTGTACCTAAAGCAGAGAGTCAGTTTTTAAAGTCAGATCACTTTATTGACACCACATTATTTCCAGGTTCAACCAACTATTGCAAATAGGCCCACTTCTACTCCAATATTCTTCAGGAATATTGCAGGAGCTTTGTAGCTACCACTGATCCCAGTGAGGCTGATTATCTTTTTGGCAGAAGTTGGCAACTGGTGGCCAGAGAATTACTTATATCATGTTTGTAAAAAATTAAAATTTTTGACAACATTTAACAAAATAGTAATATTAAACAGGAAAATTCAGATATCCAGCTATTCTTATTCATCTGGTCATACTGGGTCACCTTTTGCTTATGATAACAATTACATTGAGTGTGAAGTAGCTCCCTCATATCAGCCTCTTCATCCTTTCTGCAGCCATGGAATGGTGGCTATGACTCCATCTTGGAGTCTATATGGGATTGCGACTCATCTGCCCTTCATATCCACCCAGCATTCCAAATGCACCGTGTTAAAGGAAGGTACTTCATTTTCTGGTGAAATTAGTTCATTTAATTTTGTGAATTAATTTCATCAGAAGATGACTTCTCTTATAAAAGGCATTTATGTAATTGGATTTTGACTGTTAATGACATATTTCTAAACATTTTCTATGAACATGAGCACTTACCTGAATTTTTTATAAAGCAAATATTTTGCTTATTTTGTACATTTTAGATTCTTGTTTATTTTCACACACTTCCTCGCACACATGGACTGATGAAAACCCTGAATCATTTTTAGTTACAATTGCCTAAGTGATAATTTTGCATTTTCACAATGCTAAGAATGCATAACTCCCTGATAGCTTGTCAGTTGTTTATTGAAAAAAATTTATAAATCCAACAGCAAAACATTTTTCACAATAGTTCTCCAATAATATCTATGTTGCAATTGTTCTTCAGCCATATATACTAACAAAGCCATTTATTTGTGTGGACAAAACCAAACACTTAGACAACATTTTTCTTTTGAGTGAACTAATATTTAATAATGAATTAAATACATTTTAAGTTAATAAATACAAAATTGTTGATTTGTAAAAAACATGCAATTATAAAAATAACAAAATAGAGCAAAAAGGCATAAATGGCTGCACTATACACAAGTGCAGTCTCTCTCACTAATTTGAGAAACCAGTTTTCTTGTCAGTTCTTTGTGTAACTGGTTCACAGCTCAAGCACTGTCAATAGGCACACACAATAATTGAAACTGTTATTTTAATGCCTACTGAAATATTCTGATAAATAAAAGCTGGTTGATTTATCTTAGTTTATAAATTTGCTGTCACATATTTCTTATTTTGCCCTCATTTAAATCTACTTAAGAACAATTTCTTTCTTTCTTTTGTTTTTGTTTTTGTTTTTGTTTTTGTGGTACTAGGGGTTGAACCCAGGGCCTCATGCTTGCATGCTCTGCAAGTGCTGGACCACTGAGCTGCACCCTTAGCCCATTTTTTATTTTTTTGAGACAGGGTCTCGCTAAATTATGCAGACTGCCTCTGGTCTCAAACTTGTGATCCTCCTGCCTCTGCCTCCCAAGTTGCTGGGATTACAGGCGTGCGCCACCGTACCTGGCTGAAGAGCAATTTCTAAAGGTTTAAAAGTAACCCACATATTAAGCTTTTGCTGTTAACAATGGTTGGTGCTTCAAACAAATAGGCTAAAAAATAATTATGTCTCCAGAGTGAAATCATATTGTTCATAGCTCAGTTATTATACCACCTTTCAAAAATGAGTTTATTATCTGTCATTTGGAGTAACTGTGAAAGAAATATATTTTACCTCTCACACTGAAGATATCTATAAAAACAAATCTTAGTAAACCAAACAAATATTACAAAGGCAGTATTTGTGACTCTGTGGGAAAGAGGGAAAAGATGAAACAGGTAAATGAAGTGAAAGGAAAACCAAATTCTTAGTTTTTTAAAAATTACATTAAAGGTATTAAACCAACAAATTTTATGCTTAGATTGAAATAGACAATATGTAAAGTATTTCAAGCCCTCATCTTTAGAAATGAGGGAATGACAAAAACAAGCAGAATCAACTTACAGTGCTTTTGGAGTTTGTTAAATTATTTTATATGGATGCTTTTCTTTCCTAAGGGTATTAACCATGCTTTTACTAACCCAAGAGTTGGGGGTTTGATGTGAGGTCAAATCATGCAGAGCTGCAGCGCTATAAAGCATTAGTCAGCTACCCTAAACCTTTATGTTAGTGCACACAGAACGATATTCTCAGTGGTTCTCACTGTGTGTTTATGGCTTTTCATTATAGGCTACCCACCATGTCAGTGTAGGCTCTGGAAATCCTGTTACTTCAACTTCCAAAGTTACTGGAGAACCTTCCATGACAGTTACATTGGACAGGAGCCTGGAGAAATGAGGGGCTTGGCCAGCTAGGCTGACCACGCGGTTCTTTGTGGATGGGCTTTTCATCTCTTCTCGGGGACCTGTTTGCCTCTGCTGCCCCTGGCTGGTGCCTGATTGGAAGCTGAGGTCCGGGAACACATCCAGGGAAGCATGCAGCCTGGCTTGGGTTTTAGTGACGTTATCATCAGCATGCATCTTCGGGGTCTCTAGCAAACTTCCCTGAGCCTGGGGGTGTTGCTGAAAAGCTCTCTCATGCACTTCACTTGGCATGCTCTCGGGATGTTTAGCGCTGATGCTGGGTAAGGCGGTTCTCATTTCCAGAATTCCTCCAGAGGTTAATAAGGGCTGAGCTTGGAATGGGGAGTAGGGCTTTTCAAAATGGCTTGAGCCTGTGTCTCTCTTATCCTCGCACTCATCAGCAAAGGCAACAGGTGGTGGAAGAACAGATGCCTGGGCTTCCCTTGGATCACCAGTCCCCATCTGCATCCTGTAGCTGCTGACATGAAGGGCGAGGGCAGAGGAGCTGGGGGGCTCTTCCACCTCCATGTCCAATGGTGCCAGGGGGGACTCGGGGCTTCCCAGAAGTGGAGGCAAGATGTCATCAGGTGAGACACACTTAGATTCTTCCCCTGACAACACATCTGCAGGCAGCAGCAGGTAGGGAATGTGACTTTCCTTGGTGGTGGACAGCTGCCTCAGGTAGTGTGGAAGCCCATCTTCCTTTGTTCCATTGATGGCTGAGACATTGGCCTCCTGTACCTGCCCCTTCAGAGGAAAGCCAAAGCCTTGTTAGGCATGTTTCTTTTTCCAGGTTCCCATCCAGTGAAATTCAATACAAGCAGAACAACTTGAGAAAACCTACAGTGAGTTAAGGCTTGGCAGGTTGGTACCACTATAATGGAACTTGAAACTGTTAGTCTAACCCAGGAGCCATCCCATCCTATAACTTTGTTTTTAAGAATAGTTAAATTGCCCTCAAGTCTCTGAGTGAAATGCAATAGGTCTTGTAAACTGGGAGTGAGAAAGCCCAGCTCTCATCTGCAACAATGGGGCGGCACTAGCTCAGTATCTGTCAAGTTATCCTCTGATAAGTCTCTTCAGTTAGCAAATTCTGCCCTGATCTGCTTGTGTGTACTCTACATGAACACAATTTCTAACCATCAGACATTCTCATGCACTGATCTCTCAGGCCCTCCCAGAATAACCCCTATTCTCTCTTGCGAAAGCCATTATTCATTATGAAATTGTGGTAAAATATACATAAAATTTGACCATTTTTATCTTCTTTAAGTACATAGTTGAATGGCATTAGATGCATTCACATTGTCATGTGACCATTACCACCATCCACCTCTAGAACTTTTTCATTTTTCTACACTGAAACTTAGTACCCAGTAAACTATAATTCCCTATTCTCTTCCCCTAAACCCCTGACAATCACCATCCTACTTTCTGTCTCTGAATGTGACCACTCTAGGTACCTAATATGGGCTGAGGTTTAGCTCAGTTGGTAGAATGCTTGCTCTGTGTGCTCTGGTTCGATCCCCAGCGCTGCAAAAATGGGAGAAGGACCTGGAAGTCCACTTACAAAACAATCCTAAAACAATCGGCCATTGAAAACTCTATGGATAGCAGAGAAGCACTGTCTGATATACTGCCTCTTTCATTCTGTCGTACATAGGGTCGCTATGAATTGGACTTAACTTGACATCACCTAACAGCAACAACCTCAGGCACCTAATATAGAGAAACCTGCTGTTTTGTAATCCAACCAGTGGATCTGATTTGGTCTCCTAAGGCTATGCAGAGGAAGTTCAACTGCCCTTTTATCAGCTCTGCCTAGTTGGAAAATTGTTCTTAGAGCTTTTAAATCTCTTTCTTTGTACTTGAAATCTCTAGGTTTTCTTCTTTTGCTTTAACTCCTGGAACTTTCATCATCTTGGCTTTCTTCGGGGCTGACCCCTATAATCTACAGCAGGGACAGTTGTTGAGCTGAGGGCCATCCAGAAGTAAACAACTCCTTAATGACTTTTTCAGGTAACCTATGCCTCTAGACAAGATCAATGCTTTAAAATTGACAGAAAACTTGCAAGATTAGATGTGTGAATAAAAGTCCAAGCCAGTCTCCTCACTCTTCCTCAGTCTCTACTGGGAAGAAAGTAACTAGAAATGGAAGGAGCTGAGCATGTTCAGCTCTGTCTCTCTCAGGCACTCTCTTTTGGATTTGCTTTCCACCTAATGGATATGTTCAGGCTGACTCTCTGGCATGAAAGCCCTGCTAGGGGAAGCTGTGATTGTCCAGCTCTGCAAGTCTATCTGTGGAAGGTATGAAGTGTTTTGGGAAACCCATTAGAAAAGTCCAAGCCAAGTCCTCTAAATCAGCTTTTATCAGCTACTGATTCTCAACTCCAGTATCTGACTTTCAATTGGTGCCAAATGCAAGAAGGGAATCCAAGAATATTATTTTTTCTACTTCTTATAATTCCTGAAGTTAAAAAGAAAGTCTTTTCCAGAAAATAATGTAGATAATTTCTACTAACAATAAGAGGGAGAGAGTTTTCTCAAATAATTTTTCTGGAACTATTTCAACTTATTAGCTAATGTTCCCCTCTAACTGTTTGTTTATAGGATTTATGTACTTTCCAGGTGGAAAAGAATCAGTGGAATCATCATATCCTTGATCTATGTGATATGTTTTTACTAAAATAATTGAAATACTTTTTGTTGTTGTTTTTATAAGAATCATTTGGGACCATTAAGTCATACTGAAATTTTAGCCAACTAAAATTTCCTATCTTCTCTGTCCATTAATACCATTGATAAAAATCTTGGCTATTAAAGAGCTTAGAACAAAGCCAGATATCTCCCCAAGGCAGACTGTCATCAAGTTTGATACTAACGTGCTACTTAACACTCGTGGATGCAATTAGCACCTGACCAAACTCTCATTCAGTTCATATTACTCTACTTATCTTAATAGAGGTATCATGAGTCTGTTTACAAAATGACTTTCTGATATCCCAGTAAATTATGCCTATGACACTAATCTGGACTTACCCATTAAGTAATCATTTCAACAGGCAAAAAAAGTGAGTTTAATGTAAATTTTTTAAGTCCATTTGGTTTTTCGCACTTCTGCCTTTATTTTCAAATGCATACAAGCATGAAGACTTTAAGTCATTATGGAATTTTATAATAACTTTTAAAATTCACTGAAAGATAGTATCCTAGAGTTATATGGTTTTCATTTACGAGGAGTATACCTAAACATTCACATATATACCAATACTTTTTCTATTTTTTTCTACCATGAATTCGTCTTTGCTGTTAGGAAAAAATAGTGTATGTGTGTGTTTCCAGAAAGGGGTAAATAAATGTATATATTTCAGTATAGACAAGACATATTTGCATCAGTTTGACGAATTCTGGTAAAACAGCTGGGAAACTCTGATCTAATTTGCCAAAATATAGTTCTGCTTTAAATTTTTCTTATATCCTTCACTAGTCTTTATCTTTTTGCAATTCTTTTTCTTTTCCCATCTTCTAAACATATGGATGACCTATGGTCTTCTATTTAAGTTCTCTAATCTTCTCTACACTTTCCTAGAAGGATCTCACCCACTTTCATACTTGAGGATCAATAGACTTTTGATTAATCCTAAATCTATAGCCTCAGATCTTATCTCTGTCGTGATTTCTGAACTTTCATTTTCACTGATGGACATAATCACTTAGATTTGCAACCATGGCCACATAGGCAGACCTAGTATTTGGAAAAGAGATCATAATGATATTCTTCTCCTATCTACCTAAGTGGGTAGAATCAGTTCTCATAGTACATTGAGTGAGGAGGTATCCATGTAGTAAATTTAAAGGAATACCACCAGACTTTACCTTCTAAAATATCTCTACAACAGACAGTCTTACTTTAGGATAAATCAGATTTCATGAAGGTGAGTAGGGAGTGAATAAAGACACTGGGTACAGAGTTGGGTCAATGAAAGGCTTTCCTGGAGAAAAGGCCCTTACAGGGAGCTTTGGCAGCCAAGTAGTAAAATATCTTTGGATACTTGGGAGGAAAAGGTAAAAGACAACAGAATGGAAATGTGGAAAAGAATACTTTGTTCCCTCTTAATTTTTCCAAGGCAAACATCTCTTTTAGAACATCTTCCCCAGTCTAAGAGCACACCATTGAATCTTTTCATATAAAGCACTTCCATGCTATTCTATTATTAATTCTTATGCAAACAGTGGGATAGAACAAGAGGAAAAGTTTGACATGGACATCTATAGTGTCATTACAAAACAGCTTATTTATATGCATCAGTTCTGGGAGGTCCTCTTTGGTCTAACGGAAAATGTACCTGGCTGAAATTCAGAAGAACCAGGCTGCCTGCACAGCTTTGACACTACTTTCTGTGATTTTTAGAGGGCAAGATATTTAATCTCTTTTGGTCTCAGTTTCCTCAACTGTAAAATGAGATTTGATCAGATGGTTGTTAAATCCTTTCTAGCACTAAAATTCTATGATTTTAAATGCTGGCATCACAAGCCCTCATCTTCCATCAAATAGTTCCAAGATTTTAGGCAAGTCTCTTAATAGTCTGTGCCTCCATTTAACCTTAAGAGTTTTCAGATACTACTGTGCATTTAACTTTAGCACCCACTCTGGGGAAAGATAAAACACCATCACTAATCTCTTAGCAGTGCTATGTGCATTGCATTAACTGAATTGTCTAATTCCACCTGCTGCATTTTGGGGTTAGAAAAATGAGAGGCACTTTGCTATCTCTGGGAGAAAATTCCTGTGATGAATATCTTCTAAGAGTAGTTTGATAGAAATGTTCTTTCCAACTCAAATAATTTCCTGCAGAAGATTAACACCATTTAAGGGTATCAGAATTGAATGCAATAATTCCTAGACAAGTTTTTACTCAGTACTTCATGGTATCTGCTCACATGATGCTTTGGAGAATCATTACATCTGACCTATATATAAATAATAGAGACAATAAGAGGGTAAATGTGATAGAGCTGCTTAAAAGTGAAGATTACTGCTACCCTTTCATTATGCTGTCTGCACCAACTGCACCAGAATGTGTATATGAAATGATGTCAACAAGAATTCCTGACAGCTATAATTGTGGGCTTTCACTTTCATTCTAAATGACTGATGATCTATCATGTCTTTTAATTATTTTAAGAATAAAAGTTCTTAATATAAAGTAAAAAGTAAAAAGTAAATCTTTTTCTTTATTTAAAGGGATCTGTTTCTTCTAATAAGAAAGTAAAAGATAAACAACATTTTTACTAAGTATAAATGAGTGTGTTTGCTTTGGTAGTAAACTTCTGTATCTGAGTTTTCATTAAATGTGCCTGGTTCATAACATAGGCAAATATGCAGAATTTTTAAAAGTTAACAATATGATGCTGGATTTAAAATGCTTAGAAACTTGGTTAAGAAAATGTGGTATATTTAATACTATTTAGTATTTCAACCAGTTGTTCTTGTTCTCTGGATCAAGGGGTGATTTTGCTCCTCCTGGGGCATTTGGCTACGTCTATAGACATTTTTTTAAATTGTCACAGCTCAAGGGGGCAGTTGTGATATTGGCATCTGCTGAGTAGCAACCAGAATATTTTACAATGCACAAGTCAGACCCCTGTCCTGGCCACAGCACAGCATTCTCTGGCCAAAATGTGACTAGTGCTGAGGTTAAGAAGCACTGATTTGGAGTAGAGTAACCAAAGACCAGTTGATGTACAACTAATGTCCAAGAAGATGGCCAAGGTTAGACAGCTTTTCTGTGACTCAGAGAGAACCCAAAGTTTAAGGGGCTCAAGGATATACTACAAAAAAGGCAGCTTGTTTAGTGGTACTTGTTGTCTGGGGGTTGTATAATTGCACTGGGCTTTGACACAAATTTAACCTGTAGAAAAGGACCTGTAAAGAAACTAGAGGCTGGGCACTGTGGCGCTCACCTGTAATCCCAGAGACTAGAAAGGATGAGGTAGGAGGATTACAAATTTGAGGTCAGTGGCAAACTGCATAACTTAGTGAGAACCTGTCTTGAAATAAAAAATTTTTTAAAAATTAAAAGAGGCCAGAGGTGTAGCTGAGTAGTAGACCACTTTTCTAGCATGTGCAAGGCCTGAGGTTCAATCCCCAGTACTGAGGAGGAGGAAGAGAAGGAGGAGGAGGAGGAGGAGGAGGAGGAGGAGGAGGAGGAGGACCACAACCACTACCAAGAAGAATTGTGTTGACCTTGACTGCAGAGAAAAATCTTTGTCCATGAAATAATTGCAATGAATAAGAAGTTTTTTTGTTTTGTGGGGTTGTGTTTGTTTGTGTGTGTGTTTAATTCTGTTATCACAGAAGTATATTTTATTAATTTGGAGACTATTGAGAATCATGTTGGGTCTGCTGTTCTTTCAGGAAAGAAACATTGGGAACAGGCATGTTAGCAAATCAAGAATTAAGTGCTAATTATAATCTAGCAGTTATGGACAGAGTGAACAACTTATCCCCAAAATCCATAAGGTTGTTGTGCTTTAAATAATAACTTTTTGAAAGAACTTGTGTTTTTTGCTACATGCTTTAATTTATATGTGAATGTCTGGGTTTTAAAGTAATTTAAACATCTCTCTAAATACTTTAGTATTTGTATTTCAACTGCATTCTGTTTTAGTACAGGTACCTGAAAATATCATCTATTAAGTCTACTAAATCTTGGGAGCAAGATAGAATCTAACTTCATGTACTAAGATTTTCAAATGGGCAATATAAAACAATTTTTAAAAACCCACCCCTGTGATAGTAAGGAGAAAAGTAAAATTTGAAGTTGGATTGAATATAAAAGGACAGTGGGAAAGGCAGCTAGAGATGGGAGGAAGAGATGTGGGTTGGGACAACATTGTGTCTGCATGGACATCCCAATGCCATTGTGAAATGCTATAGTCCTAGTACTCAACAGGAGGGACACAGAGGGACATAGGTGTTGGGGATTTTTAAAGTTATATTTCTCAGCTAGGGTCCCTCATAACAGCTTGAGGGGCTGACCCCTAGTTGACCCCAGGGCTCATCTCACTCACTCAAAACAGCCCCTCCCATCAAGTGAGCAAAGATGGCCCCCGGCCAGCTTGACCAGCCTTAACCACCTTAATTTTGATTGGCTCCCCTCACCACCTTGCAGGTAATAACTGTCTCCACTTGGCAGTTATGTCTGTTTGCCCACTGTATCGGCCAGCTGTGTGTCCCGATTGGCTGAACCCCACCATGTGACCCCTCCAGGACCCTATAAAAGCAGGGCTCCTGGACCCCATTGGCACCCTATTGATCCCTGTAGCACCACCGATCCTCACCTCTCTGACCATCTCCTGAACCTCATCACCTGGACCAGTGCTCCCTACTCCAGCAAGACCATCTAGCAAGCCGGTGAGATCAAGCCCAGGGGCCCCGAAGAGCCGAAGGCATCTTGCAAGCCATGAAGAGCCTCCCAACTCCTCCCATCCTTGGGAAGGAGGGGGGTAAAGAAGGCGAGCCGCGAGAGTCAAGACCATCGGACTTCAACTGAACACCAGCGGCTGTGGCTGTGCCTTTAAGGCTGAGCTGTACCAGCACTTAGCCTGCAGCGTTCTATGCTGCAGGCCTAGAGCCAGCACTTAAAGGGATAGAGCCTTGCTCTATAGGGGCTGCTTGCTCCTTGCTCTCCATAAGGAGAGCACCCCAATAAACCTTCCCTGTCCTTCTCCAACCATCTGAAGGTCTCCCGAGGTCCTTCTTCCCCGACATCGGCCACGTTATTATGTTGAGGGTTTGGCTCTAACTTTAGCCGGGCTAGAGCTGAAACCCTGACACATAGGAAGAGAGAAAGGAAGACTAAGTAAGTGATAAGATGTCAGGGATGAGGAAACTCACATTAAATTTATATTAGGAGATTTGATTTGGATAGACGGCAAGATTTCAGTTCACTTTTTTTTCAATGCACAAGAGTAATCTCAAAACAAAAGTAATGAACAGCTGATGTTAAGCAGCTTTCTTTTTCTTTTCTTTTCTTTCTTTCTTTCTTTTTTTTCTTTTCTTTCTTTCTTTCTTTTTTTTTTTTTTTGCAGTACTGGGTGTTGAATATAGAGTCACACATATTTTGCAAGGGCTCTACCACTCAGCTGTACCTCCAGCCTATTGTTTACTTTTATTTTGAAACAGGGTCTCACTAATTTACACAGGCTGCCTCTGGCCTTGAATTTGCAATCCTCCTGCCTCTGCCTCCCAAGTCACTGGGATTACCCGTGTATGCCACCAAACCCAGGCTGCTAAGTACTTTTCTTTACCTTATTCTTTTCTTCATTTCATAGTGTCTGCTTATTTCTTGTTGGCTCTGTTAGTAGGTCAATACAATTGTCATGGAACTCCTCTAAATTTGGATTCATCTTTAGAATGTCTCCCTGCTGTATAAAGCTACAGTGAGAGCCAGGGCCAGCCATGTAGGAGAAACAGTGCCACATGCTAACCACTTGGAAGAAAAACATAAGCCATTTGCAACCTTTCAGAAATGTATTCTACAGGAGACCCATGTACTCCCATGATATGAGTTATAAAATTACCACTCCAAGATCACAGTTCCCCTCTTGCCTCACTCCTTTGATAAAGTTCATTGCCAATAAAAATCAATTGCTCAAAGGCCCAGCAGGAAAAAAAAAAGTAATTGTTATAATAGGATGCTCCTGCAGGTGCATTCTCAGCAGTCAGGAATCACTAAGCAGAGCAGTTTTAACCATTAGGAGAGTATGGGGTGCCTCATTGAGGTAAAAGTGATTACAGATCTGTGGCAGAGCAAAAAGGAAATCCAGAGAATCTACACAAGCAAACACTTTGGGGGAATTTTGAAAAGAAGGAGATATCACTGAGTATATAATAAAAGAAAATGACAATTGAGAATCCAGCATGCCTTTTGAGGCAGATGAAATCTCGTTCTGTGATTTCACGAGGCTTGAGTTGAGTCAGAGGTAGTTGTCATTAGGTGATGTCTATGGATCCAACTCAGGGGCCCTATGTACAGTAGAATGAAACCCTCCCTGACATTGTGCCACGCCTGGCACTATGTCAGTGCTTCTCTGCTATTCATAGGGTTTTCAATGGCAGACTGTTAGAGGGTTATATTGGGAGTGGGCTGCCAAGTCCTTCTCCTGTTTGCGGTGTTGGAGATGGAACCCAGGGCCTCAGAGCACAGAGCAGCACTCTACCAAATGAATTAAACCCCAGCCCATAGAGGTAGTGGAGGGTTGCAAATGGTTGGGGAGACAGTGTAAAGACCAAGGAGATTTTGTGAAGATGAATGGAACCACTAGTCCCCAAAATGGGGTTAGGAAGATGATTATATTTTATCAGAAGACTCCATTCCATATGGCTCATGGCCATTGGACGGGCCTTACAGGTATGGGTGTACTCACCACAGTGCATCTGCTAGTCCAGCTCAGAGGAGCTGGGGGACCCTGCTGAGGAGAATCAGCTTTTACTCTCAACTCTAAAATGAGACTGGTTTGTTTTGCTGTATGAGTCACTGCCTTAGTACACAACTGGTATCTAATTCCACAATGGCAGCTGTTATGGAAAGAATGCTAGGTTTTAATTTGATCTAAATTCAAATTCCAGATCCACTACCACTGACTGTAGGACCCCATGGAATTCACTTTTACCTTCTTTGGACCTGTCCTTTCACTTGCAAAACAGGGAAAGCAACCCTTGCCTTATTTCCATCTCAAGGTTATTTGGAAATCACTGAAGATTATATTAAAATCCTTTGTAAATTACTAAACAGAAATGATTTTTATCACTATTTTAGCTTTGACTGGAATTTCATATCTACTTTTTAATAGCTCCCGCAAGAGAGTCAGTGTCAATCTGAAAAACGTAGGAACTAGAAATTTATGCTTTTCATATAAACATTTGGAAAGTGTTAGCAAGCATTCTTTGATGAGCTTTCTTTAAGGCTGTTATGATGCCTCTTCTTCTTGCCAGAGAGACTCTTCCTCATTTCTGTATCCATCCACCACAGTCAAATATTTTTGAGCTACTGAATAATTCTTTGTATCAATCTTTTGGCCATTTACTAAAATTGCCAAAAGTCTTTCTGAAGAACTTGCTATAAAAGACAAAGCATAGCATTAAGTGTTACATGGAATATTAAACTGAATAGAACCAGAGTTTTTCCCTAAGTTTAATTAAGCAGAGGGTTGGGGTAGTAATAGCAGTGATATGTGAAGAATGTGGTACAGCTATGGTCTAAATGTTTATATCCCTTCAAAATTCATGTTGAAATCATCAACCTAAGATGATGGTTTTAGGGGTTGGAGCCTTTGGGAGGTGATTAGGTCACAAGGAGGGGTGGAGTCCTCATGAATGGGACTAGTGCCCTTGTAAAGGAGACCAGCCCCCTTCTATTATGTCAGAGGACAGATTGAGAGGACAGATGACCTTGAGGAAGTGAGCCCTCACTAAGCAGCAAATCCATCAGTGCCTTGATTTTATACTTCCCAACCTCCAGAACTGTGAGGAGTAAATTTCTGTTGTTTATAAGCCAATGTAACAGCTTAAATAGACTAGGACATGTAGGAAAGAATACAAGTGCCATGGGAAATCAGGGAGGGAGTGGCATGGGAGGGTTTTTGGAGATGACAGTATTTGCATTTGGCTTTGAGAGACAGTACAATTCTGATAAAAAAAAGACAGAAGCTTATGTGCTTGAAGTAAAGGTTTAGAAGTAAGAAATGCCAGTGAATGTGGAAAAGTAATCAATATGATAGGGACTTTAATAAATATAGAAGCACAGCAGTTTGACAAGATTGATCAGTCTCAGAATATCAAAGCCTTGAATTAGATCTTTATTTGGTGAGCAATGCAGAGTTTGTAGTGAAGAGTTCTGAATATGATATGATATGAGCAGAATTGCATTCAGAAAGGTTAATCTAGCTAGGTAGATAAATAGAGCTTCTGACTAGTGCAAGGGAGAATCCAAGTGATGGGTTGGGAATGAAAGAGGCTGTACAATCCTGGCTATAGTGAATGTCGGCAGAATAGGGAATGGGTAAGTGGAGGCAGGTTATGTAAACAGCCCTTTCAGAAATAATAGTCATGAAGGTGAAAAACTGGAAAGGAACAAAATTTGGAAAAAAGTAGATTTCAGTAAGTTGAAGATGTGCAACATGACTGAGAAGGATTTATAGATGATGGAAAGCAAAGAGTCAGAGGAAGCAGTGATTTTTGGCCAATGCGTGGAAAACAGAAGCAGCAGCAGATTCTCAGGGGGTGAGGTAGAAGTGGGGAGGTGGGGTTTTGAAAAAGACAACAAAAATTATATGATTCATTCATATATTACTAACATTTATGAAAAGCATTTGACATATCTATTAGAAACATCAACAACTTTATACCTGTTTTCCCAAAACTGCTTTGGAGAATTATGCGTAGGTAATAATACAAATACAGAAAAATGCTATCCACAAAGATGTTCATTGTAATGTTATTTTAAATGGTTAAAAAATTGAAAAAAATCTAGATTCTCAATGAAAGGCAAAAGATACCAAAATTTGGTTGGGTATACACTGAATTTAAAGTCTCACAAATTATTTGAATGGAATAGGCACTCAAACTTGTGACATATAAGTTCACACAGAAGTAAAACAGTTGCTACAAAGTAATTCTGCCCTGAACTGCAAGACCACTACTAGGGCTAAATAACAACAATGATCACAACAATATTCTTGAGTATCTTCACATTAAATCCTCAAGGCCTCCCTGTGATCTATTTAGTAGATCAGGAAACTGAGCCTCAACAAGATTAAGTAATTTATCCAATTTGTGACATCAAGTCACAAATCCAATAATTTAAGGAGTTGATACTTCAAAGAACTTATATTTTAATTTAGAGCCTATGCTATTAATTACCTGACTATTCTCATCATCCTCAATAACCAGTTCTTTCAGTTAGTTGTAAAAATAGCATTAATCAAACCAGTTTCTGAAATGACACAGAAAAAACAATACATACATTTTTCCTTTAACTGGTTTGTGCTTACAGGCACAAAAATTTTCTATATATTTTTATCATCAATTTTTTATTCCATGAAAGGTGATAATGGTTAGTTCAATATTTCCATGAAGTTAAATATTCAATGAATAGAATACCTAACTATTAGTTTTATTTTCTCTGGTGTCACAATTCAGAGAAAGAAAACCATTACATCTATTATTTATGAACACAAACATAAGGCTACTTAATATAGACTTTGGTTTTAACGGCACATATTTCTCCTTTAGGATATGAGCCATGAAAATGTAAATGAGACACTTTAATTGTATTGAGTCCTCATTTCCAGCAACATTTTTCTCTTCAGTGATGGGAAGCAGAATTAATTATCACAAACACCCAGATAATTATGTTAGAAAGCTGTGAAACAAATGTGCACATGATATCTCTCGAGAATTTCTATTTGAGCATCTTTGCACCAAAAGACATTTGATCAACACATTTTTATTTATATTGTTTGAAAGTATATATTCTGTCAAGAAGAATTTACCTTCAGTTTTTCTTCAAGCTCTGTGAGAGACCCACATAATTCAGTAACAGATTCAAGAATCTCTTTGTGTCTTGCCACTATTTTCTCGGTGTATTTCTGCCCTTCTTCAAAACCTGGGAAGAAGAAAAGATAAACTTATCTTTAAAGGCCAAATTCTTAGCAGCAAAATAAGAGACCCAACATTAATTTGTCCCACAAATGTCTACTGTAAGTGTTGGTAGATGGTAAGTTCTTAACAAATACTTGCTGAACAGATAAATAAATGAAGAAATTATGTGAAAAGTTAGTGTTGTAGTTTGGATATGAAATGTTCCCTGGAGACTCATGTGTTGAAGGCTTGATCTCCAATGTAATGTTCATAGGTAGAACTTTTGGGAAGTGATTGGGTCATGAGAACTCTGACCTAATCAATGCATTAATCCACTGATCAATTCATAATTGAATGGACTATTGGGCAGTGGGTGGAAACTATGGAAAGAGGGTTGGTCCCTGAGGACATGACTCTGAAGAATATATCTCATCCCCAGCCTCTTCCTCTCTCTTTCTGCTTCCTGCCTGCTAGGAGGTGAGCAGCCTTCTCTGCCACATGCTCTTGCTTCCATGATATCCTGCCTTGCTTCTGGCTGCAAGCAATGGATCTAGGCCAAAATGGACTGAAACCTCTGAAACCATGAGCCAAAATAAACTGTTCCTCTCTTTTTTTCCTCAGGTATTTTGTCACAGTGATTAAAAAAACTGACTAACCTACCAACTATTCTAAGGAAATGGTTAAATTTTCTACACCATGTCACTTTTATGTAACTTAAGTAATGTTGCTATGCTAATATTCTTAAAGTTCAATCCTAATCAGCTTCTCTTACTCAGGACACTCAGTGATACTTCACTGCTTAGAGGGTAATTCCCCCAGGCTGGTTTTTAAGGCCTTTCATCACATGGTTTCAACCCATCTCTCTCATATGTATAATATCCTAATTTCTTGACATATTTTATCTCTGCCAAATTGAACTAACAATTCTTCCCTCAAAATTCCCACAACTGAAAATTAGATATTTGCATGAAGAAGGAAACTAGATCCCTATTTCTCACCAGTTACAAAAATCAACTGAAAATTTATGTTTCTAACTTTAGATTTAAGACCTGAAATTATCAAACTACTAGAAGAAAACATGGGGAAATGCTTCAGGACACTGGCATGGGAAAGGATTTTTCAAAATATTAGATCTGCACTCCTATGTTTATTGCAACACTATTCACAATAGTAAAGGGATGGGAACAACCTAAATGTCTATCAATAGATAAATGGATGAAAAAGATGAGGTGCATATGCACAATGTAATAGTATTTATCCAAGAAAGGAAGAAATTCTGTCATTTGTGACAACTTAGATAGAACTAGAAGACATTATGATAAGTGAAATAAACCAGGCACAAAAAGGTAAATACCACATGATCACACCATTATGCGGAATCTAAAAGTATTGATCTCATAGAAGTTGAGAATAGAGTGGTGGTTACCAGGGACTAGAGAGGGAAGGGGAGAAGGAAAAATGGGGAAACAATCAGTGTGTATTATTACAGTTGTTGTTGTCGTTAGGTGCCATCATCAGGTCTAACTCATAGTGACCCTCATAGGGTTTTTGATGGCTGATTGTTTTGGGATTGCTTCGGGAGTGGATTGCCATGTCTTTCTCCTATTTTTGTCATGCTGGGATTATTACAGTTAGATAGGAGAAAAAAGTTCTGATGAGCTGTAGTACAGTAGAGTGTGATTTATGGTATAATTCGAAAAAGTTAGAAGAAAGGATATTGCATTTTTCACTATAAAGCAATCATATAGTTGAGGAAATAGATATGCTTATCCTGATTTGAATGTTATATAATTTTACATGTGTTGAAACATCACAAGGTAACTTATAAATATATATAGTTTTATGTGTCAATTAAAAAGCAAAAATAAATTAAAAATTAAAAAGGACCCATATCCTCAAAATTCCCACAGTCACTAAGTATTCTTTCCTACATTGGGAATACTCTCCAACAACTTCCTATTTTTGCTATAAAACCCCTACCTACATCTTAAAGTCTATCTCAAACATCAACACCTTTGTGGAAATGTTCTTAATCTTTCACAAATGATTTTTTTCTCTTCCTATTGGAATAATAAGAAAAATAGTTACCATGTATCCAGTGTGTATTATTTGCCTATAGCTAGGCACTTTCTATTCATTATCTAATGTGATCCTTAAGTGGATTCTATTACTACTCATGTTTTACAAATAAAGAACCTGATGATAAAAGGAGCCTCTTCAGGTGACCCAGACAATAATGTAACAGGGTTTGAACCCAGGACAACCTAACTCCATATCCTAGACAAACTCTACTGCACATTGTTATGCGTTGAGTTGTGCCCCTCCCACAGCACAATGCAAGCAGATTGTCTCCAAATTCATTTGTTGAAGTTCCAATCTGTGTTGTTATTAGGTACCAACGAGTCTGATCCAAGTCACAGTGACACTCATAGGGTTTTCAAGGGCTGATTATTTTGGGATTGCTTTGGGAATGGATTGCCATGTCCTTCTCCTATTTTTGTGGACCTGGGGATTGAACTGAGGGCCTCAAAGAGTGCAGAGTAGCACTCTACCAACTAAGCTAAACCCTGTTGTTGTTGTTAGGTGCCGTGAATCAGTGTCCGACTCATAGTGACCCTACGTACAACAGGTGAAACACTATTGTCAGTGCTTCTCTGCTATTCATAGGGTTTTCAATGGCAGATTGATCTTGGGGAGTGGATTACTGGTCATTCTCCCAAGCTAAATCCTAGCCCCACCCAATCCTTAGCACCTCAGAATGTAACTGTATTTAGAAATAAGATCATTAAAGAAGTGACTGGGGTTGAGTTTAGCTTAGTTGGTAGGGTGTTGCTCCACACTCTCTGAGGAGCTGGGTTCAATCCCCAACATGACAAAAAGGGGAGAAGGATGTGGCAATCCACACCTGAAGTAATCCTGAAAAACAATCAGCCATTGAAAACCCTGAGGGTCACTATGAGTTGGACCGACTTGATGGTACCTAACAACAACAACAAAGAAGTGATTAAGTTAAAATGAAACCATTAAGGTATGGCCCTTATCCAATATGACTGGTGCCTTTCTAAGAGGAGGAAGGGACACCCAGGGGTTCCCAGGCACAGAGTGATGACCATGTGAAGAGACAGCGAGGGAATGGCCATTTTCAAGCCAAGGAGAGAGGACTCAGAGAAGTCAACTTTGCCTGCACCTTGATCTTGAGCTGTCAGTTTCTAAGACAGTAAAAAACTAAATTTCTGTTGTTTATGTCACCCAGTTTGGTATTTCATGGCAGCCTTAGCCAACTAATATACATCTTTTATACCCTTCTTACTACATTTGCTAGATCATGACTTTTAGGTCTAGACTATGGCTTCTTGAATGTAATAATTAGGTCTAACTTTATATCAACTGAAGCTCTTTGTGCATAGTAAGTACTCCAAATTATTTTTGGAGATAAACTTATTTGCATGCATTAAAAATTCTGCATTCAATAGTGCTTGAGTAACCTGCAAGAGTTGCTATAATGTTCCTACAATACTTGATTTTTTTTTTTTTTTTTGTAGTACTGGGGAATTGAGCCCAGGATCTCATGCATGCTTCTCAAGTACTTTACCACTGAGCTGCACCCCAGCCCATTTTTCACTTTTTATTTTAAGACAAGGTGTTGCTAGTTTACTCAGGCTGCCTCTGGCTTTGAAGTTGAGATCCCTCTGTCTCTCTGCCTCCCAAGTTGCTGGGCAAGAAGCATCATCTCGCTTGGCAATGGAAAAATTTTAAAAATGTATAGCAGATGAAGATTCATGCCATTCATGCATTTGATCATATCATTCCTTTAATTTCTTTATTCATCAAATATTTGTTAAGCATTTAGTATATGCCAAGTTGCAATGAACTGATAGACACGATATCTTCTGTCACAGAGCGTGTGCTTTAGTAAGAAAAGCCAGACAACAGACAAATAACTGCATATATCAGTCAGTAACAAGAGCCAAGAATACAAAACAAGCTAAATACTGGATCTTGTATGATTGTAAGGCAATGTAATTTTAGGGATTCTTTGTATTTATGTCCTGAAATTGAGTAGACACTGAAATGCTACATAAAATATACTCCCCTTGCTTTCCAGGAGCTTATATTTAGTAAAGAAAAAAGACGAAGGAACAGGTGTTTATTTACAGTATAAAAAGTACAATAATAGAAGAAAATAACCACATTGCTATTAGAGCAGAGTGTCTCCAAAATATTTGAGTGAGGCAATCTCAAAATTGTCAGCCCCTGAAAACCCTCTGAGGGTTGCTATAAGTTGGACATGACTCGATGGCATCTAACAACAACAACTTACACAGTAACTGCAGCAAGGAGGAGACATCCTTACTTTTCATTAACTTTTCAACTTATATTTTAGTACTTTTTTGTTTCTGCTCCTTTCCTTAGGAAAATCCCAAATAATTCATTCTTGACAATTTCATATTAGGTAGTATAGTACATCTTATCTTACATTTTAATATCTCTAGGTAGTTCTTTATATGAAAAGATAAAATATCTATCTAGCAGCAGCTGTGGGCAACTAAAGGAAGCATTTTGTACCACCTGCTGCTGACCATTTGTTGGGTCACTGGGAATTAGTCTCAAAGCAATGACATGAGAGAATTCATGAGACTGATTCCTACAGCCCAAAAGGATTGTCATCATCTAGGGGTCTTCTTAAATTGAGGCTCCTTATAGGAAGAAGGACTTCTTATGATTACACTACTACTATCTGTCCTAATCACAGAAGAGAGGAAAGTAGAATTTGTAGGATGATAATTAGAGTTCTCCTACTTATTACATAAGTGAGAGGAAGATGAGGGAGAATTTTTCCAGCTATTTCTCAAATATTAATACCTAAATTCACAGAGATTAGAGGTGTATGGCCTACACTCTCAGCTTTAGGGCAACTTTAAGTATTATTGTAGTTTTGTATGTTGTTCAAGGCATTGCTCTAGTGGAAATCAGATTTATTTTTTTCTTTTTTGTCAATATAAGTTGAGTGTTGTTCTGGTTTTATTACACTGGAGATGAATAAGGAACAGAAAGAAAACTGACTAGAGAAAGAGTTCTGATACAAGATAGTAGTTAAAAATCAGTAGGCTTCATCTGCTGCTCTCCGAACTTCCTCCCTCTATTTCCCACCATTTACTTCTGCTGGATATGGGCTTCTACCTTGAGTCTTTTCTCTGAATAGGTTGGGATGGTGTGAACTCCAAAGGCCTACCATGCTCTGCTCTCTGCTGGGTTAGGGTCAATGTAGATTTGTTTAACAGCAAATCACTGGATAACTTCCAAGAAATCTTACCATATAAGTGCTGAGCAAGGTCAATGACCTCCTGAATCCTTTCTTCTTGCTGAGGCACTGAGGGGCCAATAAACTTATTGAACTGCTGGTGGAGAATTTCCACAGCTTCCTTTGTTTTACACTCCATGGAATATTTCCCAACTCTTACAACTGTGGCACTTGCATCTTCATACCAAAAGTTACACTAAATTAAAATGGGATAAAACATAGGTTAAAGGGATGTTATCCTTCCAAAGTTCTTAATTTTGACCAGCAAAGTACAAAATTGTAATTTCCTCAAACTTTATGTACACATGGACTTGAACTTCCTAAGTCATATTAAAGAAAGTATTAAAACATGATCATATACCTTTTCACTGAGGTATCAGAGGCAAAAATTTAAAAAAGCGTAATTTATAGGAATATGTACAAATAAAAGCATAAATTAAAAGTATGGTGATGCCTTTGATTCATCTACTTCTTAGGCTTGCCTAAAATATAATTCCTAAGACATTGTTGGAGACTTTCAAAAGCAAGAAGTGTTAAAAACATTTGACAATAAAAGGAACACAAACATTCGCTAAACAGAAAGGAAAAAGCCAGAAAACTCAAAATCCAGCATAAAAAACTGATATTATTCATACTCAATGGGCAAAATACTGTCTGATTAATACGCTAATGAATTCTCTTTTAAGAATGAGATTTGGATTATGGAGAGAGGAAATCCTATCCAAGGAATAACATTTTAACTTTTTAAAATAGAAGATAGTCATATTTTCAAAGCACAGTGGGGAACTGAAACAGTTTCTCACTAAAAATAAATAGTTGTGATAGAAGAATGTGTGACCCAGCCCAGAGGCACTTATGCTGGATGAGAAATAGCAACACATGACTCTGATTTTAAATAAGTGCCATGGAGCGGAAGAACACCTATACATCAAATATAAAAGAATCATCATCATGATCCCCCTTAATATGGTGTTAAATCTAAAAACTCAACTGTATTAGTGGCAAAAAAAGATATTTCATATCTCAGAATAATGGGCAGCAAAGAACATTAAACATCTTCAACCGCAGAGTTTTTTCAATGTGGAGTAGAAAACAATGACTTTAACTTGTCAAACACCACACATTCTATATTCACCAGCATTTATCCTCTTACCAATAACAAAAATTACATCAATAACAAAATTTTCTACCTTAAAATTCCCAGTGCCACTTTTAAAAATATTTTCAAATTATGTGAAATAAAAAGCCAGTTTGAGCATTTTAAACAGATACCCAGCAGTGAACATAATTTCATGATGATTACATGTCTTGAGTTGATCAGGTTATGGAGAAATGGGAACTCTTATATGTCGCTGGTTAGAATAAATTAGCAAAAGCTTTTTGAGGAGCAATTGGACAATTAAAAAAAAAAAACTTACAACATTCAGCTCCTTTGGCCCAGCAATTCTGTTTTATGAAATTATCCTAAGGAAATAATCCTGAAAAGGAGCATGACTCAAGGATTTAATGACAATAATAGCTAATGTAGCATTGTTTTAAGGTAGTAAAATAATTTAAAAAGCAACATTGCAGCAAGGATACCATAATAATATGGAGAAGATACCTCTTCTATTATTTCCTGGAGATGCTCAGTCAGGTCCAAATTCGTCTTATAATCTGTGACAACTTTGTTAAAGTCATCCATATGTTTTTGCAAATCCCTCATGGCTTCCAAAAGGGCATTAACTTTATTATTTGGATCATTTAAGAAAGAATCAGAAGTTTTGTTATTAACTTTTTCCATTTTCCTTCTCAAAGCCTGTGCAAAAAGAGTTTTAAAATACCATTATTTTTTATTTATGATGCTAGTGATAAAATGTCTGTAGCCATAGTACCCTGGCATCCAATTCTGCCTGATCTCAGAAGCCAAACAGGGTCATCTTGGTTAGTTCTTAGATGGGTGACCTCCTGGGAATACAGGATGCTGTAGGCTAGGGAGAAGGACCTGGCAGCCCACTTCCGAGACAGTCGGCCACTAAAACCCCTATGAATAGCAGAGAAGCCCTGATATAGTGCTGGGCATGGCATGATGTCGGGGAGTGTTTTGTTCTGTTGTACATAGGGTTGCTATGAGTCAGATCTGACTTGATGGCACCTAACAACAACAATAGTGATAAAATAATGACAGAATAACTTGGACAAACTTCTTCTGCTTCCACCATTCTGATATGTTAGAGTTATAATTATTATATATGTGTTTTAGAAAGAATAAGTTGCAGATATTTTGATTCAGTATTTATAAATATATAGAAAATTTATTATATCCCAGAGTCTCTCCAAGATTTTGAGAATGATAGTATCATTTTAAAAAAAAAGACAGTGATCATAAAATCAAAACCAAGGTCTCATTCTTAATAAGCTCACTGTCTCCTGCAAATGGCATTGAAATAGCCTAGTCCAGGCATGTGATTTCCCAAGGTCAGTGGGAGCCATGGAGGAAGCTCATGACATAGGAAAGTACAAGCAAGGGAACACATGTGTACACATGCATGTGCATATCTATGTTGAGGGAAAGAATGGAAGTAGATGGACTGGGTATGTTTGGCAGAAACTATTCTGGAACTGCCTTAAGAAATAAATCTAGAAGTTGGCCAGTTGGAATTAAGTTACAGTTAGATAGGAGAGAGATGTTCTGGTGTACTACTGTAGAATAAGGTGACTATGTTCCAGTTTTTAGGTGCCATCAAGTTGGGTCCGATTCATACCAACCCTATGTACAATAGATGAAACACTGCCTGACACTGTGCCATGGCCAACACTATGTCAGTGATTTCCTGCTATTCATATGGTTTTTGATGGCTGATTGTTTCAGGAGTGGGCTGCTGGGTCCTTCTCTCAAGCCTACAGCATCCAGTATTCCCAGGCAGTCTCCTATCCAGGTATTAATATGCTTAGCTTATGGGATCTGATGCGATCAGACACCAGGGTGGTATGGCTGTAGGCAAAGGTGACTATAGATACTGATAATATACTGCATGCTTCAGAAAGCTAGAAGAAAGGATTTTTAATGTTTTTACTATAAATAAATGATAAATGTTTGTAAAGATAGATATGTTTAACCTAATTTAAATACATAATGTATCCACATACTGAAATATAATATGGTGCCCCATAAATATTTATATTTCTTTTGTTTTAGGTATCAGTTAAAATAACTTTAAATTAAATAATAGAAAACCTAGCTTTCAGAATGAGTAGTTTAAAAAATAGTGAAAGATACATTTCATTTCAGATGATAGAAATTGTCCTCCAGGTAGAATATGGCTACAGACTAATATATGAAATTGTTACTATATTTAGCCCATTTAAAATTAGCATCATTTTTTAAATGTCAAAAAACTTTAGGAAAGCATTCTGTGGACTACAATTACTTTTGAACAGAAAAAAAAGAGATAAATTAGTTTGTTAATTTTATGCAAGAAACCTAATTATTATAGAAAATGGAAAACTACGCCTTCAATCTCAATGCTATAAAATATAATAGGCATCCAAACTTGAAATGCAAAATGACTTTGCAATAATTGTAGTAGTACACATGTATGCATGCACATACATGTACACATAAATGTACAGTACATTTGCATTACCTGCATTTTTTCAGCATACACATCAACTTGCTGGATTTGATACTGAAGAACCTTCAGATTTCGAGATTTTTCATTTTTCTTAGTGTAGTTAAACTTCAAATTATTGAATTTCTTTTTAATATCTTTGAATGACTCTTTGAGCTGTAGTTTAATAAAAACATATGCTTTCCTTAAAATGAGAAAACTAATATTCATTTGTTATAAATCAGCATAAACACTTCAACATATTCATAATTTTCAAAATGTATTAATAGTGATTTTCAACTGAAAAAAAATCTGCTAAGAGGACATATAATGTGAAGTTAAATATATCCTCCAATACAATTACTCTTTGATTTGTAATTTTAAATAAAGATTACAGTTATTAAATATCCCTTTGGCCTCCAAGCAAGAAAATTTCTAGCATATTTAACATAGACTTTCACTAGCTCTAGTTTTCTTATTTGTAATTTATTTGGCATCAGTTTTTCCCCATTCATTTAATTCTCTGCTAATATATGTTCCATATCCTTCTATCTCTGGATGGAAGTTCCCTTATAGATATCATTTATAAATTTAGTAAGGCTCCAAGGAGCTGTTCATGCTGAAGAAGCCGATGAAATATTGACATTTACACCATCTAGGACATTAGGACATCAAAGATATCATTCATGAGGAAAGGCAAGGTTTATTTTAAAAGACAGGAAAAAAATAAAAGACCAAAATATATGTCAAAAGAGGCTCTGAAACTTGCCCTTGAATGCCAAGCAGTGAAAGTTAAATGAAGACATGACAAAGTTAAAGAACTACACAAAAGATTTCAAAGGGCAGCTTGAGAAGATAAAAATCAAATGTTAAAATGGCATATGCAAAGAGTTAGGAAGCCAAAAGGGAAGAACACACTCTGTTTTTCTCAAGCTTAAAGAATTAAAGAAAAAAATTCAAGCTTTGAGTGGCAATAGTGAAGGAGTTTTACGAGGAAAATGTTAAGTGATGCAGGAAACATCAAAAGAAGATGAAAGGAATACATAGTCATTACACCAAAAAGAATTGGTGGATGACCAACCATTTCAAGAGGTTGCATATGATCAGGAACAAATGGTACTGAAGGAAGAAGTGGAAGCTGCCTTGAAGGAATTGGCAAAACACAAGGCTCCAGGAATTATGGAATACCAATTGAGATGTTTCAAAGATGCAGCACTGGAGGTGCTCACATGTTTATGCCAAGAGATTTGGAAAACAGCTACCTAGCCCACTGATTGGAAGAAAGTAGATCCAACCAAATTCAGAAACTATCGAACAATATCATTAATATCTCATGCAAGTAAAATTTTGCTAAAGATCATTCAAAAGTGACTCCAATAGTATATTCATAGGGAAAATCAAGCCAGATTCAGAAAAGGGCATGGAACCAGGGACATCATTACTGATGTCAGATGGATATTAGCCAAAAGCAGAGAATACCAGAGATATGTTTTACTGACTATACAAAGGCATTTGACTGTGTAGATCATAACAAATTATGGAGAACATTGCAGAGAATGGGAATACCAGAGCACTTAATTCTACTCAGGAGGAATCTGTACATGGACTAGGAGGCAGTCATTGGAACAGAACAGGGAAACACTGCCTCCTTCAAAGTCAGGAAAGGTGGGCATAGGGTTGTATCCTTTCACCATATCTCTTCAATCTCTATGCTGAGCAAATAATCTGAGATGCTGTACTTTATGAAGAAGAATGTGGCATCAGGATTGGAGGAAGACTCATTAACAACCTGCCTTATGAAGGTGACACAACTTTTCTTGCTGAACGGGAAGAGAATTTGAAATATTTTCTGATGAAGATCAAAGAACACAGCCTTCAGCATGGGTTGAACAGCATCATCAAGAAAACAAAAATCTTTAAAACTGAGTCAGTACAAAACTTCATGATAAATGGAGAAAAGATTGAGGTTGTCTAAGATTTTGCTTTACTTGGTTATACGATCAACACCCACAGAAGCAGCAGTCAAGAAATAAAATAATGCATTGAATTGGGAAAAGCTGTTCCAAAAGATCTCTTTAAAATATTGATAAGTAAAGATGTCACATTAAAGTTGAGGGTGTGCCTAGCTCATGCGATGGTTATTTTCACTTGCATCATATGCTTGTAAAAGCTGGACAGTGAATAAGGGAAACAGGAGAAGAATTGATGCTTTTCAATTATAGTGCTGGAGATTAATATTGAATATACCAATAGAACCAACAGATCTGTCCTAGAAGTACAATCAGAGTGCTCCTTAGAAGCAAGGATTGTTAAACTGCATCTTACTTATTTTGGACATGTTTGCAGGAGGGACCAATCTCTGGAGTAAGACATCATATTTGGGAGACTATCCAGTCAACAAAAAAAAGGAAGACCCTCAACTAGATGGATTGACACAGTGTCTGCAACAATGGGCTTAAACATAAAAGAGACCATGTGCATGGCACAGTCTCAGGTAGTGATTGGTTCTGTTGTACACAGGGTCGCTATCAATCAGAGCTGAGTCAATGGCTCCTAACAACAATAGCAGGACATTAGGGGAGTAGAAGAGAAGACTCAATATGAAATTTAGTGGGAAAAGAGTTTTATTTTCCCACCTATAAATTATTTTTCATGAGCAATTTTCCGATGAGTTTCACTTCTTAGATATAGGCTATTAACTTCAGAAGTACTTCAGAAAAACTAAAAGACAAAGTGAAAGTCATTGCTATTAATGGCAATGCTAACTTGAGTATAAAGAGAGAATATGTCTATACTACAAGAATATGGTATAGGTTATGACAGTCTTAAAAACAGTTCAACTTTACCAGTACACCAAAATTCAAAGCAGTTTGGTTATATTAGACATACCACTTTTTGTCCTTTCTCTAATATTCAAGAAGAATAAACATATTGACAGACAACTCTCTCTTTGTATTAAAAGCATTAGGAATACAGAGAAAACATAAACCACAGTTTATATAGAGACATGTAACAGCAAGAGAGAAGGATGTTATGGTTAATGAATTTGAACCATGATAAGAAATGTCAGGAAAACATTAAAATTCTTTTCAATGATGGACAACAAACTGAGAGGGAATAAAAGCCACACACATGCTAGATTTGGGATTCATAATGCAGAAAAGTAGCCTGACCTAGAAAATGAATACTTTTTCAAAATGCTTATTTCAAATTCTGCATATTGTGAAAATAAATCCTTGACTTTAACACTTCTTGGAGAAAATCATTTTTAAAGCCCTAGCAGACATAGAAATCATTATGCAGTTTTTTCATCTGACATGTATTGATTATTTTACATAGTAAACAAAGTTTTTGGACATTAATTTTAAGCTATAGACTAAACCAAGTACAGGACCACAAAAATCATTTTAATTGATAAATAAATGTTTAGAAAGAATGGAAGGAGTTATAACTCTAAAACTTGAAAACTACTTCTTGATCAGAACTCAGAACTTAATGATTTTTTTTTTTTTGGCAGTACTGGAGGGTTGAACCCAGGCCTTTGCACATGCTATGCAAGTGCTCTATCACTGAGCTGCACTCTTAGCCCCTTTACTTTCTTTTTTATCTTGAGACACGATCTGGCTAAGTATGCAAGAACTTAGTGGCTTTGAACTTGAGATCCTCCTCCCTCCACCTCCCAGAGTCTCTAGCTGCCTCACCATGCCCAGCTAGCACCAGCCTTAATATGATATCTAAAAGATCATAGTAAATTGATATATTAATGAAATAACCAATAAGTGTTTACATCCTATGACATTCACTGTTTTAATTTGCATATATTTTGATCCAAGTATGAAAGGACAAATGAGGTAAATTTCATAATGCTGAGATATAAAGGAATTACATAAAAGTCAGGCAGGAGCTTTTCCTCTAAAAGTTGTAATCTGCAACTATAAGTGTAATAAGTATCACATCTGACCAAACTAGAAATTCTTATTTCAGAAAACATGCCCTCAATGGTTACTATTTGATGAGTATAGAGGTTCTGTTTGGAATGATAAAAAATTCTGCAGATAGATAGTGGTGGTAGTTGCCCAATAGTGTGAATGTACTAAATACCACTGAACTCTACATATAAGATGGGTAAGATGCTATATTTTGTTAAGCATATTTTACTACTCTTAAAAATTAAATTAAAATAAAAGGGAAAACATGTATTGTCACTAACATTTATCCACTGGAAAAATAAATGTTGCTATCTTATTTTTCTTTTTTCAGCAACATGACATTTTTATAACCAAGTCTAGAGGAAGGAAGAGGGCTCTGTCATCAACCTGATAAGCACTGGGTATTATCTGCTTGTTTCAATTGGAAGGTTTAATAACCACTTGAAAACCATGAGAAATGGAGAAAGGCTGAGCCTTAACACTTAAATTCTAAACCATGTGATATCAAGTCTACTTGCAATTAAGAAATTTAAGACTAGTGACTGGTGAGTATGATTTTATTTTTGTTTGCTTCAGACTATATGCACTTACACTGCAGAAGATTTATAAGGTGAAAGAATGTTCATGACGCTATGAGCATGTGAAATGGGATCAGCTTCTTTCTGACACATGAGCTCTGCTCACAAAGTTGCTGGTACTTTTCTCTTTTGATTCCATTGAAATTCATTCAAAATCTAAACTCTTGTGCCTCAAATTCAGGACTATTGCAGATACAAGTGGAAGGCAGAATGCAGGAACTACCTCTAGCAACCAAAAAATCCAGCTGTACCTGGTTTTCCTTCCTGCATATTCCTGTATGAAAACTTAACTTCCCATCTAATCCCCACATAACTTGGCGTCATATTTTTAAAGGAACTGACTGCCCTGGTTGCTTGGCTGTGGTATCATTGTTCACACAGCTGTTTCTAACTTTAGTTAGCTTGTCAACAATGGGGAATGGTGGTGATGGCTAAGACAACTGCTCAACTTGAGCACATAAGCAATAAAAACACCCACAGTTTGGAGCAAGAAAAATTTTACCTTATTAGAAATCTTTAAATGTTTGAATCTATATTAATAAAATTGCTACAAGTCTTAAGAAAATTAGGGTAGACCTTTTTTCAGTGAATAATTCTATATTCCTGTCTTTCTACATGTCTAGCTCTTCATGTTTGCAATGGAATAAGTAGATTAAGTTTATACAACTATAATTGGAGAAAATTATTAAGATTTAAAAAGTTTTTTTTTTTTAATTAGGAGCATGATCATCTTCACTCCAGGGTTAGGAATGAAATGAACTTCTTTAGAAGCAGCAGGAGGGAAGATGCTCATGACAGGCTTGCTATACTTAGCCTTGACTAAGCGGGTTGAGGCAGCTTTCACAAGAATGTATTATTTGTAAGTCTGTCGCTGGCAAAGACAATTGGAGTGAGGGACATTTTAAAACCAAGAAAATGTATTTTAAAAACCTTTCATTAGAACTATGGCACACTTTGGCCATTGGCAAAAATATGAAATGAGTAGATAATTTCGTTTCTCTTAGGGTCCACGACAGGAGCTTTATTTCTTGCCCTCCATTTTCTCCTTTTTTAGAAAGAAAACATTCTGGTGCTTTTTTTCAGTAACAGAAAGCTGTAATATTATCACTAAACAGGGCTGCTTGTATTTGAAATTAAGATTCCCAAAGATTCAAAATTTAACCCAAATGATTTGCTCTAAATATTAATGGTAGGATATTCAGCCTTAGTCCTGGAGAGATTTCAAGACAAGGCTTTCTTGGCCTCCTTCCACTGAGCACCCATACCATTTTTTCCAGAGCATCAGGGCAGTCTTGCAGCAACAGAAAGTGGGGCAGCTCAGAAAGAAAAGGTGATCGCTCCATTTCAGATTGGAGGGGGAAGAAGGTCTCAGTAAAAAATATTTTAACCTTTTTGCATGCTTTGTATCTTCATAGTATATTTATTTTTATTTTCTGTATGTTGCTGTTGTTGTTAGGTGCCTTCGAGTCGGTATCCGACTCATAGCGACCCTCTGTACAACAGGGGAAACACTATTGTCAGTGCTTCTCTGCTGTTCATAGGGTTTTCAATGGCAGATTTATTTTTGGGAGGGGGTTGCCAAGTCTTTCTCCCAAGCCTACAACTCTGGTGTTCCCAGGCGGTCTCCCATCCAGGTACTAACCAGGCTGGACCCTGCTTAGCTCCCGAGATATGACGGGATCAAATGCCACAGGGCTACCGCTGCAGGCATTTTCTGTATATGATAACTATAATTCCAAACGTTAGCTCTCTGTGTTCTTCCGGAAGTTTCTACAGAGTTGTTTTGCAAATGTTAAGCACTAAAATTAAAGGAAAAAAAGTCAGTAGTAGGGGTTAAACCCAAGACCTCACATACGCTAAGCAAGAGCTCCACCCTGTCCCCCATTTTATTTTTTATTTGGAGACAGGGTCTTGCTGAGGTGCATAGGATGCCTCTGGCCTCAAACTTGAGATCATCCTGTCTCAGCCTCCCAAGTAGCTATGATTATAAGTGTGTGGCCTGGCACCCAGCTTAAAATTTTTAGAAGATTTTAATCCTAAATGATAGATGTTTTCTGAACATTGTAATCGTCCCTCTCCACTTACATATGCCATCCAAATGGAGCCAGGGCAGAGCCTGAGTAAGAAATGGTTGTGCCTGCGGAGCCCCATGGGTTTTAATTTTCCCTAGACCCTAACTTTTCTCTGGATATTTGTATTCTAATAGGTTGGTGCACAGTAATCACATTAAAGATATTTTTTTGTATGAATATGATGTAGTCTTTTTTAAAAATCCAGAGTTCAAGTTATAAATCTGGACAATAATTATTGCTTTACTCCCACACAGTACTGCCCCGCAGGGTATTTTGCTCTCTACATAAAATTTTCTGCTCCTGTCCTGCCAGCATGTGGCTGTCCATAGTCATTGTCGGTGGCAAAATGCCATACCATGTCAGGTACTTTTAATTTTATTAATTGTGTGTCTGTGTAGTGCGCCATTCCTCTATTCTACTTTACTGCTCCTAATACAGCTTGTGACTCTGGAATGCAAATGATTGGTTTGTCCAAATTGACAAAAGAATTTGTGTTATTAGAACACGACTGATGTATGGAATGTCTATGCTGAGTCCTTTTCTGCTTGGTCCCAAATGGGCAAGGTGTTGCTACAGTGGAAAAATTCAGGGTAAGGTAATATGATTATAGAAATGCTTCTGTGTAGAAAACTTATTTTAATAAAATGGATACCAATCCAATTCTGTTGTTGCTATTTTTTTCAGCAAAGTAATTGTTTGAGACCCATAATATGAGCCTCTAGATACAAATCTCCATTAACATTATGTAAATATAGAGGTATTTTTTGGTCAGGTTATAAGAAAACCTGCTGACCATTAACTTATTACATTTCTAAATACAGATTATAAAGAATGAGCAATGGTGCTCCTCTATTATGTAATATGGCAGAGGCTATGTCTAGAATGCTTTCTATATTAACAACTTATTCATATAGCCAGCTATATGTACAGTGATATTCAACATTACTTTTTGGTATGAGTAACTGAACCCAGGGTCTCACTCATGCTTTGAATGCGCTCTACCACTGAGCTGTACCCTCAGCCCATTTTTAATTTTTTATTTTGAGACAAGGTCTTGTTAAGTTATGCAGGCTGCCTCTGGCCTCAAAGTTGTGATCCTCCTGCCTCAGCCTCCCAAGTCACTGGGATTACAGGCATGTGCCATGTGCCTGCCAACAGTTGTGAATACAAATGTGTCTTTGCTTGAAATGGGTAGAAAAATGCCGTAAAATCTTTGTTTGACAGTTGTGTTTTCTAGTAGGTCAATATCAAGAAAATGAAGTTTTACGATTTCCTGTGTGTTAATATAAAATTACAAAAAAATTCAACCTAAGATTAAAAAAAAGGCACAAAATCATTGTTATTTGTCTTTCAGGAATATCACATCACATTAAGAATATATCACATGTAGGACATCTTACATGATCATGCTTTGAGGTACCAAGTCCTTCTGTATGGGTCTTTAGTGAAGACCACATAAGTTAGCTACAATATAGTCAAGAAAGAAATGTTTTTTAAAACAACCAAATGAATTCTGTTATTAGATAAGATCATACCACTTAACAGATATCTTCAAAAACAGAGATAGAAGAGAAAAGCATAGAAAAAAGATGCATTTAATATCGTACCATATAGTAAATGCATGGGACTAAGACATTATGTGATTGTTTTTTTTTTTTTTCCAGTACCAGAGGTTGAACCCAGGGCCTCGTGCTTGCATGCTTTGCAAGTGCTGGACCAATGAGCTGCACCCTCAGCCCATTTTTTTTCTTTTCTTTTTTTTTTTTTTTTTTTACTTTTTTTGAGATAGGGTCTCACTAAATTACACAGACTGCCTCTGGTCTCAAACTTGCTATCCTCCTGCCTCCGCCTCCGGAGCTACTGGGATTACAGGCTTGAGCCACCGCACCTGGCTCACATTACGTGAATTCTGAACATTAAATTTCACAAACAACAAGCATGTTGGTGCTCAACAAATGAGTCTCTGGCCCAAAGTTGACTCCCTGAAATACTATGAGCAGAAACTCTGTAGTCTTTGAACAAACTGCTAAAATTAAAATTATATACACACACTTCAGTTTTCTCATCTGAAAAATGAAGATGTTGACCTAGATGTATTCCAAAATCTACTGCAACTCAGTCTGTCAACTTTCAAGAAATACTTTAATCACATTGTAAACAAAACAATGTGTTTAAAGACTAATTTTAAAAATCAAATGCTACTGATGGTATAGCTCCCTGGCAGGACATACGATTTGTTTTTTATACTAGAAAAAAAAGTTTAACATATTTCATTTTATATCATGTTCTAAGAATCTATATCTAAAAACTAACAATGATAATAATATTGTCTAGATGTCAGATATTATTACTACTATGGAAACTGACCGTCTGTTTTTACTCTGATCTTTGCAACACAAACTAGACCACATATATCTTTTTTAAACTAACAGACAATGAAAATATTCCTTCTGATTATTTTCCCATTAGGTTTGTGGTTAGAAAGTACAAGGTATGTGTATGGTATGTTTTGACATGTCTACTGTGTCACTACAAAAAAAGGAAACAGAAAGGACCCAAGGTTTCTGAAGGTCCTTTAAATGTGAAACGGTAACTTGTATCAAAGAATAGCTGGATCTGAAGCAGAAGCAAAAGGGAAAGATACCTCTCTTAATATTTAAGAGCCTGTTAAAGTGATATCTGTTTCCTAAGTCAAACACACACCTATCTGGTTGCTCTTTCCTGATAGGGTACAGACAATCCTGGGGTGTCCCTACTGTGACTGGAAGAGTCATCTGTCATCTGGGCCAGCTGGCTCCAAGTGCAGGTTCATCATGAGGCAGCCCCTGAAAATAGAACCCTTGCTGCAAGGGCCTGAACAGGGAGACACTGTTCCATAAATACTGTAGCTCTTCAGGGAGCTACAAACAGCGAGGGGGAGTGGGGTTTGGGAGCACCCTTAGCCTGCTCCACTTGTGGTCTCAGTAAATACAAGGCTGAGCTGTCACTGCCGAAAGGGAGAGTTTTGGAAAGAAAGATAAAGGAAAGAAAAAGAGGAGAAAGGAAGAGAGGAGGAAAAGGACCAAGAGGAGGGAGGCAGGGAGAGGAAAAATGAAGAGAAGGAAAAGAACATAGATGATCACTTTGGGGAAAGATGGTTGAAAAAAAATATTTCCATGATCACAAATCCAAATTTTATAGCCTTGGGGAGACCAATGCAGTCCAATCTTTTTGTTGTTGTTGTTTTTGTTGTTGTTGTTGTTTGTAGTACTTGGGGGTTGAATCAAGGGTGTCTCACATATACTTTGCAAGTGCTCTACCACAGAGCTGCACTCCCAGCTCAGCCCATTTTTAAATTTTTAAAATTTTAAGTCAGAGTCTCTCTAAGTTATATGGGCTACCTCTTGCCTTGACCCTGCCATCCTCCTTCTTCTGCATCCTGAGTCACTGGGATTACAGGTGGGCACCACTGCACCCAGCCGAACATTTTCTTTAACAAGATCTGACAGGTGTGCAAGCTACAGTACAGGAGCCAGAAGAGGCCACTCTACCACGTAGAGGGAAGGCTACAATGTGGGCTCATTTGGAATGAGTGCATGCATTTCTAGCCCAGATATGAGCAGAAACCCAATGGTTCTGCAGCAACTTGCTAAAATGAAAATCACCATTAGATGTTTACTTCCTGCTTCCTTCCTATTGAACTGGATCCAAATGACCACTTGTCCCCTTTCACTTTCCTTCCAGCAATGCTCCCTCCTGCACCTGCTGGTGGTCTGCAAAAGTGTGGCCTGCAGGCAGGCACTTCAGAGCTGGCCACTATTAAAATCTAATTACTCATCCTTTAGCACATGCTTCAATGGTGTTTGAAGATATTTGATACTTAGGCCTAGATTACGCAGACTGGGCATAAATCAAAAGTTCAAGAAGGTTAACCACCTCCTTTCCTCCTTCCTCTTTCCCTAGTGGACTCAGCAGCATTTTGCTCTAAATGGAGATGAATGTGGAATTATTGGTTCTCTTATGTTCTGCTATCAATTCCCACTTAAGAATTGGGTCTCTTGCTATTGTGATCTGTGTTTTTCAAAAAACAAGTCCATGAATGGTAAATTCAGCTGGGGTGGGGTAGGGGAGGGGTGACCAATGAGTGCCCAGGCTAGGATTTGGTCATAGTTAATGGGGAGAAAGTAGAATTGTGAATGTGGGGGTGTGTGGACATAGAAGACCCCTTCTCTTTGTTATTTCTTTTATAAGAAATGACTGGGGAAGAGCTCCCTCCTCAAAGTAGTTATTTGTTATTGTTAGATGCCCTCGAGTAGTGTCCAACTCATAGTGACCCTCATAGGGTTTTCAATGGCTGATTATTTCGGTATTGCTTCGGGAGTGGATTATCACATCCTTCTCCTATATTTGCAGTGCTGGGGATTGAACCTGGGTCCTCAGAAAGTGCAGAGCAGCACTCTACCAACTGCACTAAACCCCAGCTCCTCCTCAAAGTAGAGTTGACCTTAATGACAGGAATGCAGTAGGGCCCTTGGGACCTCCTTTTGCTAATGTGGCATGACTCAGAATGAGAAGAAAATGTTTGCAACAATGAGATCAAACAAAAAGAGAATGTGCATGGCACAGTGTTGGGTAGTGTTTCATTCCGCTGTCCCTAGGTTTGCTATGAGTTGGATCCAACTTGATGATATTTAACAACAAAGAGTTGTTTTCCCAGAAAAGCCACCTCATTCAGGTAAACATGAAACCAGCCACTTGACTTTAGTGATAATGCTTCGTAACCTCTGAAGCAAAGAGCCTGTTCCTCTGCCCTTTGCGTCCCCTTCACTCTGAGTCAATGGTACTTAAATAGAATCTCAGCAGGCTGGAGTGGACTGCCATGAAGCACTGCCACCCTTTCCTCTGCAACCTAAAAAAGCTGTTGAAAAAAGCTTATAGCAAATGACTGCTATACGGCTTTGAATAGGGGATAAAAGCAAAAAACAAGCAAAAAGAATAGTCTCCCCCCAAAAAAAATCAAAACCCTGTAATAGTGCATTTGGGGTTTTTCTATGAACTCACAACATACTGTTCTCAACAAATCGAGGATTTCAAAGTTATTTTCAGAGCCCTTGGGCCACTGTTCAGAGAATTAAAGGACATGAATGAGAAGAAAGTCTCCTGATTAACCGTGTGTGTGTGTGTGTGTGTGTGTGTGTGTGTGTGCCTGTGTGTGTGTAAGCAAGCACATGTGTGGACAGTGCAATGCATGTTTTAGGTTCCCTGTGTCAGCTCTCACCGCCCCCACCTCACTGATCTCCTCTCTGGTGGTGCAGTACTCCAAGCTGCGCGACAGGGCCCGTTCCTGTTCTTTGGCATCAGCCCGCCAGCTCACGCAATCCTCCTCAAGGACCTCCAGCTGCTGCTGCAGGCTCTTTGCAGAAACATTAGCACAATTCTAAAAACAAAAGACACATGGAAGTATGTAAGGGGACCGATGAAACTGCCACAAGATAAATATACAATTTACCTGCATTATGAAACTTGTAACTGACACTTTACAAAAAGATCTAGGATCCTAATATATTTTACCCTAAACATATTTGAATATCATTATTTCAGAGAGAAGTCAGGCACCCAACATAATGGGAAAGACATTTCCAGGCTTTGATCTCTAGTTCTGAAGATCTGCTCATCACATCCAACTCCTCAGAGACACCATTCATTATAAGGTATAATTTTTATTTCAAAAGGCATACAATATGCATTAGAAACATCCTGCTTCTGCACTATAATTTTCCTGTCAACTTGAGTGTAACCTCAGGGTCATCATGCAAGTGCTCCAATCTCTACCTCGCACAAAGGAGATGCTGGGGCCAAGGCCAGAAGAGGGTTAGAAAACAATTTACTTTATTTGTGCAAAATGAGACCTGTCACTTTCCTTTCTCTTTTAAAAATAAACTTACTAATAAAATAGAACTCTTTAAAAAAAGAAAGCTCTTTCCTGGCAAAAGCAGATTCTAATAACAGCAACAAATACTTGTTGCTGTCTCTCAGTTTAAAATACAGACTGTAGGTCCACTGTATTATACATAGCTTAGAGGATATTTTAAATGAACTTTAAAATAAATTGGCCACTATGACTTTATTAATGTTATACATATTGATGGAATAAACAGAGTCTTTCCTCCCCTCAAATTAGGAATTTGGTAGATTTTACTTTTGAAATCAGAGCCCAGTGTATTATTTATGAAAATCTGATCTGGAAATACTTTTTCTTTTAGGCTTCTCTGTTGAAATCTGTCCGCGGTATAAAGCAGATCCAACAGGTAGGGCCCACAGCCTTGACAGGAGCCAGAAGACTAAGGTTTCTCCATTCTGGGCTTTTATGGGGAAGGTAGCCAGAATCTCTAGCCTGCAAGTTCTTCCTCTATAAAATAAGACTGTTGGTCTACATAAGCTCTGGGATCTAGTGGTCTTCCAAATTTGTAAGGCAAAAGCAGCATTGTCCAGTAGAAAAACCACATGAGCCATAAAAATAATTTAAAAATTTCTAGCAGTCATATTAAAAAGAGAAAAACAAATAGTGAAATTAATTCTCACAATACAGTTTAGCTAATCAAATATGTCCAAATATTACCATTTTATAACATGTAACTAATATAAAATATTAATAAGATTTTTTCATCTTAGGTCTTTGAAATCTGGTGTGCATTTCATACTGTGAGCATATCTCAATTTTTGCTAAATTTCTATCAGACATATTTGACCCATATTTAAATTTCATAAAATTTATAGTTTCAAAAGTAGATTCACCTACCCAAGTATACTCCCAATGTACTTAAAGGTCTTCCAATAGCTATATTGAGGATTAGCTTTTAAGTTTAAATTTAAATTGTTTCACATAAAATAAAATTAAAAGTTTAGCCACTTAATTGCATTAGACATATTTCATATGCAAAAACTTAACTTCCATATAAGACAACATGACTCTGAGATATAATTTCACTTAAATTGATGTGAGAATATATGTATCAAATAAAATCTTTTTTCTTTCTATTTTCTTTTTTTTTTTTTTTTTGCGGTACTGGGGTTTGAACCCAGGGCCTTGCACTTGCATGCTCTGCAATTGCTAGACCACTGAGCTGCATCCTCAGCCCATTTTTTTTTAGTTTTTGAGACAGGGTCTCACTAAGTTACACAGACTACCTCTGGTCTCGAACTTGTGATCCTCCTGCCTCTGCCTCCCAATCAAATAAGATTTTTATATTCAGGTTTTCTCTCTAATATTTTCTTTTGTTATAGGTGGCAGAAACTCACCACAAATAACTACCCCAATGGCTTAGGGTATTTTTAAGTTTAACATGTTCTAAGTAATCTACCTGGTTTCTTTCATATTATGGCCCAAGCCCCAGTGAGACATAGGTGGAAATGATGGTGTTTTAAGATGCTTACAGGTCGCTGTACTGATGAGATGACAGCCACTCCTAAGGAAAGGGCCAGTTGATGGAGATGCTCCATGTGAGCCTGTTTTTCCTGAGAACGACCAAGGTACACCCGGGCTTCCCGAGCATCAACCAGTTCCACTGGCTGCTCTAGAGACTCTAGAGCTCTTGAGTCGATGAGACGCCCCAGCTGGAATTTAAGGCATTAACAATTAACTTGGGGTTCATATGCAGACAGTTTTATTTTTAAGCTTTCTTTCTTTCTTTCCATTCTTTACTTCTTTCTTTTTTTTCTTTCTCTCTCTTTCTCTCTCTCTCTCTCCCCGTCTTTCCCTCCCTCCCTCCCTTCTTCCTTTCTTTTTTTCTTTTCTTTTCTTTCTTTGTTAGAATTGGGGGCTAGGGGCTGAACCAGGGGGCTCAAGCACACTTTGCAAATGCTCTGCCACTGAGCTGCATCACCAGTTCCTTTAAAATTTTTAATCTTGAGACAGGTCTCACTAAGTTACATAGACTGCCTCTGGGCCCAAACTCACGATCCTCCTGCCTCTGCCTCCCAAGTCACTGGGATTATAGATGTGTACTACCGTACCCAAGATGGTGCTGGGGATTAAACCCCTGGCCTCCTACATCCTAGGCAAGTGCTATACCACTGAGTATACCCCAGCCCCTTTTAAGCCTATTTTCTATGACATATTTTACTAGCTTATTGAAATGCTTCCAAGCCCATCTATAATTATTAGTGTTATGGGCAGATACAAGTTACAGTGATGCAAATTCAATAGCATAACACTGAATTGTTAACATGTTCAGTTCCATGAAAGGAAATATCCCTTTGGTTCATACCCTGAAAACTTAGCAAGATCTACCACATATTATTGAGTCTAATCCCTTTCCACAGTTTTAGAGCGAAAAAAATGTGAATTAGAATTGCATGCAAATTAAATTCACAGTTGAGAGCTGGTTTTGGTTTATAAAACCACTGTACATATCTTAAAAACAATAGAATGCAATAGTGTGGATTAGATTTGAGATTATACAGTAGGTCTGTGATCTGAGTAAACTCAGAGACTATTTTAAAGGGACATCTTCAGTTTGTGTTAATAGGGGCCAAATCCTATGACAACCAACAAATGATGTTTACTGAGCATTCCCAGGTATCACATACTTGAGATTAAAAATTAAAAAAAATTGAAGTTGGTTTCTGTCCTCAAAGAACTTATATTTGAGTTGGGGAAAAAAGCCTGTCTTTTTAAAAAAGTAATTAAGAATCAAGATGCTAAAAATGTCAGATGTATAGAATAAATAATGAGACCTCTAGGAATGTAGAAGAGAGAATCACTTTAAGTGAGATAGGACTGTTGGAAGGAGATACAGGGTTTATGTAACACAGAGGAGAAAGCTCTGCCAAGTAATGGCAGCTTGAGAGTCAGGGCTTGGAGTTGGGAATGTGTGTACCATCTTGGAGGGACAAACAGGAGCTCAGTTTGGCTAGAAAATAAAGGAGGATAAAGTGAGGGATAAATTAGATGCCAGATTGGGAAAGCCTGTAATATCAGAACAAGTAATTTAACTTTGATATATTACACAATAATTAAATTTCATAGTGTAAAACCCTTGCCGTTTCAGACATCCACATTAAGTCTTACTTCTTCCTTGACTTGGTGGAACTGGACTGTTTTGTACAGGATCTCCTCATAATCCTGGATTTGCTCTGCCTGTTTCTGATGGAGGTGAAGGAGGTCCTTCAGTTGTTGAGTCTTTTCTTTCACAGGGACATCTTTGCCACTTAACTCTTCTGATTCTTTCATGATATACTGAACCTCATCGTGCAGTTGCTAAAAAATTGAAAGCAGTACAAAAAAAAAAAACAGATTTTAGAGTTTTTACTTGGCAAGTGACATTCTGAAGATCTAAATAATGAATCGTTCTCTCATTGGTTAATAGATGCTTATTACAAACCTCTTCCAAATCCAGACATTGTGCTTGATGCTAAGGATACATTGTTCAATCCTTATCTTCAGAAACTTATGGGCAAAACAAAGAGATAAAAATAAAATGTTTCAAAGCTAGGTGGTGTAATGGAAAATTATGTATATCTATGATACACTATGGGAGAAGGACCTGGCAATCCACTCCCAAGGCAATCCCGAAACAGTCAGCCATTGAAAACCCTCTGAGGGTCGCTATGAGTTGGATACTGACTCGACGGCACCTAACAACAACAACAACATGATACACTAAGGGGCTGGGATTTAGCTCAGTTGGTAGAGTGCTGCACTGCAGTCTTTGAGGTCCCAAGTTCGATTCCCAGCACCGCAAAAATGGGAGAAGGACCTGGCAATCCACTCCCAAGGCAATCCTGAAGCAGTCAGCCATTGAAAACCCTATGAGGGTCGCTATGAGTCGGATACCAACTCGACGGCACCTAACAACAACAACAATGATACACTAAATACTCTATCCATCTGTTAAGTAATGCACTTTAGATCTTTTATGAAGTGCTAGGATCATCCCTGATACTTAATTAAGATGAGAATCAGGGGTATGGTAAGAACACCAAGAGAAGACAGGCATAAAAATGTATCAGGGGAATTACTTGTGCTCTATAAGAAAAGAGTAATCAGAGTGAACATCAGCTGAACAGCACAGTAGATTTGCTGCTTCAAAGCCATCTCCTATAATCCCCAAAAAGCCAGCACATCGAGGGTGGGATAAACTGTCTTCCCTTTTAGCCGATGTTGCTAAAATATATCCAGTGGGACTCTAGATTCTGGAGTAGAACATCCAAAGAATGGACAACGTAAAGAAGATGCTACTGTAATTTCAAGGGTGGATCTTATATCAAAGGTGAAAGTAACAGAAATGCTCTGGGCTAAGGAAATAATTTTTAGAAGACTGACTTAAATAAGGTCTTCAAAATTCAAATCAAACATGTGGGCATCAAATAGACCTGCATCATAGTGACAAAGATGAATAAGCTTGACAATGGTTTCTAATTTAGAGAAACTTACAAATACACATAAACATGTGTGCCCAAACAAAATGCAAATATGCCTATAACACAGGGTACATGAAAGAATCTTAGGTAGTCTAGTCACATTTTCTGATAGTTTTGATGAAAGAGTTTGCTTCAGTTTCCATGACATGCATGTATAGTGGGGGTGGTGGCTGTATTTTATATAAGTTTTTATCTTAAATATTTGTCTTAGATATTTCCTAAAGGAATCTCCAATCATTTAATTCTGAGAGTTGTTAAAGTGAACACCTACGAAGTAGCGACAGTGATATTAAAGTACAAACATTTTAATTTTGCACCAAAAGAACCCAAAAATGCAGACAAGAAGATAATGTGACTGTCAATCTTTTTTGGCCGTTGTGTCACAGTTAGGAGTGGCAGAGGGTAGGGGACAGGGAATATGTTAAGCAGTCATGACTCATGGCTTTCTCATAACCCAGGGGCTTTCTGAGAGGGTGAATAAAGTGCACGGCAAAGTTCCTGGGATGGTAGTAGGAGCTGGGATGCCAGTGGGTGGGGACACTGACATCACAATGGTGACTTCAGGAACTAAGGGACCTCTAGGTCAGAGGATGCCTATCCTTGTTCCGAAATTAAAACACTTTCAAAGAAAGTTGAATATACATGGTAAATAAATACAGTTATAATTTAATTAACAATATAAATTGATCTAAGATAAAAGTGCCCTGAATGTTTATGTATCACCAAATACAGAAAGGCTATAGGAAAACTGGGGCTGGGATTTGGCTCAGTTGGTAGAGCGCTGCACTGCAGTCTCTGAGGTCCCGAGTTCAATTCCCAGTACCGCAAAAGTGGGAGAAGGACCTGGCAATCCACTCCCAAGGCAATCCCGAAACCATCAGCCATTGAAAACCCTATGAGGGTCGCTATGAGTCGGATACCGACTCGATGGCACCTAACAACAACAACAACATAGGAAAACAGAAAATGTATCTTAATAGTAGATGTTTAGACATTTTTGGGGCTGGGATTTAGCTCAGTTGGTAGAGCGCTGTGCTGCAGTCTCTGAGGTCCTGAGTTCAATTCCCAGCACCACAAAAATGGGAGAAGGACCTGGCAATCCACTCCCAAGGCAATCCCGAAACAGTCAGCCATTGAAAACCCTATGAGGGTCACTATGAATCGGATACCGACTCGACGGCACCTAACAACAACAGCAACAACAGACATTTTTAGGCAATGCTTTTGTTAAAAATAAGTCAAATTCACCAGACTATAAAAATGAACTGGTAACCTGCAACTGAGCAGTTTTTAAATTTTTTTCCTTCATCCAAATCCATAAGTCTATTTCTTCACCTGGAATTGAGGCTTCATTTCATTCCATTTTTTCCACAGATCTAAAATGTTCTGGAGGCTTCCTCCAAGGTTAAGTGAAGACACAGGCATCAGCACTTCCTGAAGAAGTTTTAAGTTGTGAGTAGTCTGAAATAAACATTGGATAATTATGAGTGTTATGATCATTCACAGATGATGTGATGTGCTGTTAAGGTTTTCAACTTTCTCAAAACACTGACAACCTCCAGTGAGCTCATGGTTCTAAGCTATGAAAGGTCTTTGGTTTCCCTTGGGTGTTTTGTTTTGTTTTGTTTTTGCAGTACTTAGGGGTTGAAACTAAAGTATTACACAAACTTTCAAGTGCTGTACCACTGAGTTGCACCCCCAGCCCCTTTGCTTTACTTTTTATCTTGAGACAGGGTCTTGCTAAATCACTCAGGCTGCCTCTGGCCTCAAACTGATGATCCTGCTTTCTCTGCCTCCCAAGTCACTGGGATTACAGATATGAACCACCATGCCCAGGCAAAATTCACCGTTTTAAAGTCTACAATTCAGTGACATCATTATAATCAATATATTCACATTATTGTGCACCCATCACTTCCATCCATACCCAGAACCTCTTCCATGAACCCAGACAGAAACTCTGTATCCATTAAACCAACTCCTCAGTTCCTCTCTTCCTCCCTGCATCCCCTGGTAACATCTATCCTGCTTTTTGTCTCTATGAATTTGGCTACAGGCACATTGAACAAGTGGAATCACACAACCACCTCTGTGCCTGGCTTATTTCACTTACAGTATTATTTTCAAGGTTCTATCATGTTGCAGCATGTATCAGAATTTCATTCCTTTTAAAGGCTGGATAACACTTTATATTTCCTTCCTTTTTTTTTTTTTCTTTTTTCTTTTTGCAGTGTGAACTCAGAGCTTCACAAATGCTAGGCAAGCAGGCTACCACCGAGCTTCACCCTGGCACATTCCCTTACCTTTTTAGTACCACCGAACTTCACCCCAGAACATTCCCTTACCTTTTTAAGTTTCTCTTTAAATGCTCCCCACTGCTGTTTCACAGGCTTGCTTTCGGTTGCCTTAAGGAGCCACGTCATTCGAAGGTGGCTAAGTTCTTCCCTTCCAGCCTTCTGATTTTCCATAGTGTTCTCCATAATATGCATTTCATTTTTCACATTCAATATCTCATTCTCTTTCACCTATTAAATTAATAATCCATATAATAGCTTTTCTTTTCCAAGAGGTCTAATTTTCTTGGCATGCTATCTTAGGTGGCAACCACTACATCCCAGCCCAAGAAGAGCACAGTTCTGATATCCAGACAAGCCTGAATTCTTTATGCAGAGGCAGAGGTAAATGCTCAGATTCATATTCTTTGCTTCGACATCAGGTCCTAAGTGTCTGAAGACCCAAGAGGTATTTGAGTGGTGTTTGGGGATCTAGTAATAAAATGATACATTCTGTAATTGTGATTAACACAATTTAATAAATTATGAAAGATGTTGGACAACTACAGTGGGAACAGTTTTATTTTTAATATATACTACAAAGTTAGGCCCTGCAGCGGTAGCCCTGTGGCATCCGATCCTGTCAGATCTTAGAAGCTAAGCAGGGTCGGGCCTGGTTACTACCTGGATGGGAGACCGCCTGGGAACACCAGAAGCTGTAGGCTTGGGAGAAGGACCTGACAACCCCCTCCCAAAAGTCAATCTGTCATTGAAAACCCTATGAACAGCAGAGAAGCACTGACAATAGTGTTTCCCCTGTTGTACAGAGGGTCGCTATGAGTAGGATACTGATTCAATGGCATCTAACAACAACAACACAAAGTTAGAGTCTCTTTCACATAGTAAGAAACTATTAAAATATAATTAAAAATTTATAAATTATTAAAGTATAATATATTCTATGGACTGGGATTTAGCTCAGTGGGTAGAGCGCTGCACTGCAGTCTCTGAGGCCCCGAGTTCAATTCCCAGCACCACAAAAATGGGAGAAGGGCCTGGCAATCCACTCCCAAGGCAATCCTGAAACAGCCATTTAAAACCCTATGAGGGTCGCTATGAGTAGGATACCGACTCGATGGCACCTAACAACAACAACAACAATATATTCTATGATTTAATAGGAACTGGTAATTACAGCATGTCAATGACCTTTATAATCAGAAGGGTATGAGGTCTTAGCAAGATCTAGAAAAGGGACAGCTATAGTAGTATTTGTTGATGTCTAGCTAGTAAGATCTAAGAAGAGTAATTTTGTATTTGGCAGACTTAATATTTTGTCCACTCTGGGAGATTAAATAATTTGCCTGCAGTCTAGTTAGCATTAGTAAACATAGTGCTCATGTTACGTGTGTTCAGAGCATGGAAAATTTTGTGATAATCCAGTCTAAATAAGGCACTAAATGATCTATTTTCCATTTATACTCATGCACAATGAATGCTTTTCTGATGTCTTGCTTTCCAGATACCTTGGTAATAGGAAAGCTGGCCCTGGACAGCATTCTTGGTATTTGCCACTATAAAATAATAAATTGGCACTTTTTCTGCTAGAATTCTGGCCTAAATCAACTTATTTGATACTAAAGAATTTAGATGAGCTAAAAAAAATTTCAATTTCCAACTTGAAAATATTAGCCATGGCAACACAATCAAAAGCAGAACACTCAACTGAATGTGCCAGCTGGCCTTTTCCTTCTAAAAACCAAACTAGTTACCACATTTCAACAATAACGTTTATTTAAAAGCCTAATGGTCCATGTCTATGAAGAGGAAAACATGTGTTTTACTTGATTTATCAACAATCTCATATCTCAGAATGTCACTAAAGTTAACAATTATGTGGACTTTAACTTTTATCATTAAAGGAGAATTTATCATTTGACAATGGTGAAGCCTAGGTTAAAGTGACCACGTTTATGATGTCAAAATATAAGACTACCAAGATGTAGTAGTAAAATACACACTATTTCTGGGAACCTAAGGGGGAGTTTGGCCTGCAGCTATAGCCCTGTGGCATCCGATCCTGTCAGATCTCCGAAGCTAAGCAGGGTCGGGCCTGGTTACTACCTGGATGGGAGACCACCTGGGAACACCAGAAGCTGTAGGCTTGGGAGAAGGACCTGGCAACCCCCTCCCAAAAATCAATCTGCCATTGAAAACCCTATGAACAGCAGAGAATCACTGACAATAGTGTTTCCCCTGTTGTATGTAGGGTTGCTATGAGTCGGATACTGACTCGACGGCACCTAACAACAACAACAAGGGGGAATTTGAATATCATAATAACTTGTTGATTTAGATGTAGCTATAAGGTATTATTTGGATTCATTCCTGCTGTAGAATTTAAAAAAGGAAAATCTTAAATATTCTAAAAAAGTGTAAAGGACTTCAGTTTTTGGGTAGGATGAAGTAGCTGATGGCAGAGTGGTGCTTCTGCTTAGAAAAACTAGAAGAACTGATAAAATGCAGAAAGCACTGATCTGAAGGAAGCACAGAGCTGCTGTGGTAACAAGGACCAGAGAGGCTTAGACTCCAAGGAGAATAACCCAGGGGAGTGAGGTCTCCTACCCCCACTTTTGCCCAATTCTGTGTACTGACAGGAAACTGGTTGGTGGCCAAGGCTTTTTGTTCCAGGAAGGATGGAACCAGCAAAGCTTTTCACAGCCCCTTCAGGCCCTTCAAGCACATGGACGATCTTCTAAGGAACTTGACAAAACACTGGGGCCTTATGGACCGTGGGTTAAAAATAACAAGCAATAAGCCCCTGAAAAGCAGAGTGGAGTTTTTTAGCAGTCTTCTAAGACAAAGACTGCAGTTTGGTACCTGCAATGGGCAGAGAGCTCAGAGAAAGCATCAAACTCTCAGTTGAAAAGCCTGAGATCAGGAGGTGAACAGAGTGGACTTAGCCCTGGCAAGACCATGCCAGACTCAACCCACCATTCCAATCAGCATAGCTGAGCTCCCACCAACACCTACCTGGACTAAGGAAGGAAACCCATTCTGGGAAAAAAATAAATAAAATAAAGATGACAACATCGGAGGCCTCTCCAATTGTTTAAGTAATGCCTGCCATTTGATAATATTAACTTCTTCTTGTTGTTAGGTGCCATGGAGTTGAGTCCAACTCATAGCAACCCTACGTACAGTACTTCCCGATTCTGTGCCAGGCACACAATCTTATTTATGTTTAAGCCCATTGTTGCAGATTGACTAGTTGTGCCAAAAGATGGGAATACTTGACCAAAGACCAAGAGAAAAAGTCGACAGCAGAAGCACCTCCAGATGCAGAGGGTGGAGTTAGCTGACACATATTTTAAAAACCCTAGGAGAGCTGGGAGCTTTGGCCCATGCCTGTAATCCCAGCAATTTGGGAGGCAGGGGTTGGAAGATTGTGAGTTTGAAGCCTGAGGCAGCCTGCATAACTTATCAAGACTGTGTCTGAAGATAAAAAATAAAAATGGGTTAGGGGTGCAGCTCAGTGGTAAAGTACTTGCAAGGTTATATGTGAGGCCCTAGGTTCAACCCCCTAATATGCCAACAAACAGAAAACCTGAAGCATTAATATGGGTTCAGAAAGTATAGGAAAGACAGAGAAAGATAGGATAAGAAAGATAATTGCACCAACAATGAAATCTGATTTAAAAGAAGAACTGGAAACTCCCAAGCTGAAAAATAAAATTTCTGAAATGAATTTAGCAGTAAAAAGGATAAAAATAGGCAGTTGGCAAATACTGTAATTCTCTTATTAATGTAAATTAGAAATATATACATTAAAGAGACAGAAGAAAATAAACTGAATTAAGTAAAAATGTAAGAGATAGAAGACAGCTAGATGTTCCAGATGTTCCACATGAAAAATAACTTAGTTTTAAAATAATAATGCACCTATATAACTTGGGAGTATAGGAACCTGGGTCAATTGCTTAGCAAGATTATTTTTTTAACTGATGCTTAAGAATAGTAAGAATAGATAAATGAGAATTAGTTGATAGTACTGTTTCTTCATTGGTTTAACAATAATGATCTTCAAACAATAAAAGTTGAAAGAAAGAAAATAAAGAGATGATTGTAGATTAAAGTAGATCAATATGGAGGTGCCTCAGAAAACTGAAAATAGATCTGCCACATGACCCAGTTATACCACTATTGGGATATACCCAAAGGGAGATGAGTCATCATACCACAGAGACACCTGCATCTCCATGTTCAATGCAGAACTTTTCACAATAGCAAGGATATGGAATCAACCAAAGTGCTCATCAACATAAGAATGGATAAAAAATTATGGTACAAATACACAATGGAATACTACTCAGCAATTAAAAAAATGAAATAATGTCATTTGTAGCAAAATGGATGGAATTGGACATCATCATCTTAAATGAAAGAACACAAGCCTAAAAAGAGAAATACCATATGTTCTCGCTCATATGTGGGAGCTGAATCAAACTAAAAGGAAGGAAAAAATCCTATACATAAATCGAAACATAATAAGAAGCTCAAATTAAACTTAGCATAGAAGGGACAATTTAAGGAATGGAAAGAAGGAGGAAGGGATCTAGCAGAGGGAAGTGAGGATGGGAGAAGACGGGAGAGGGATGAGGGTAAATGAGGAGGGATGAAGTGGGGAGAGGTCAACCACAAGGTAAACAGCACAACTTTATTAGTATGGTGGGAAAAAAAGGGGAAGATAGAAAAAAATAACCATAACAATAGCTAAAATACTACTACTACTACTACTACTACTACTACTACTGCTGCTGCTGCTGCTGCTGCTGCTGCTGCTGTTGTTGTTGTTGTTGTTAGGTGCCGTCGAGTCGGTATCCGACTCATAGCGACCCTCTGTACAACTGGGGAAACACTATTGTCAGTGCTTCTCTGCTGTTCATAGGGTTTTCAATGGCAGATTGATTTTTGGGAGGGGGTTGCCAGGTCCTTCTCCCAAGCCTACAGCTTCTGGTGTTCCCAGGTGGTCTCCCATCCAGGTAGTAACCAGGCCCGACCCTGCTTAGCTTCCGAGATCTGATGGGATTGGATGCCACAGGGCTACCGCTGCAGGCCAATAATAATATTAATAATAGCAATAATACCAAAGGCTGGCAATAATGTAAATGGAGTAGATCACTTATCTAATGCCACTGAGAATGTAAAAAGGTAGATCACTAAAGAAAAAAGTTTGGACTTAAATCAAAATTGGGATGCATGTATATAGATAAACATTCTCACAAAAGACATGCGAGTAGAAAGGAGATCATAGTGGGGGTAGGGATAAGGGAAGAAGCTCATGAGAGGGTAAGGGGGAAGTTATGTGAGCAATGTACAATGAAAGATGTTTAGGGAAAGTCACAATGAAAATCATGTCATAATTAAACCCATTAAGTTGTACGTTAAAAATTTCCAATAAAAAAGATGGAAATAAAAATTAACAAAATAAAGTAGATGAGTGTAGTTAGAACTAAAGTCCTGCAAAAGAATTCAATGTCCAGATTCAGAGTAATCATCCCAGGTACCAAGAAAATTGCAAATGCCAATTATCTTTGAAAATCACAGAAACTAGAAGATCTAGAAAATCAGAAAAGACTATGCAATGATTACATGATTTACCTTTCACATGGAAAATCAGTGCAGTAAATTTATAATTATCCAGCACTTTGTGAGCATTTTGAAAAGAATGCCCTGATCACTAGGAGTCAGCCAGATCTGTGCCAAATGATATTTATGTAATTCATAGGCTAATAGGTAGGCTTTTTTTTGAGTAGTTTATTTGAGAAAGTTTCCCATTATGAACTTTAAAAAAAGATTTTTTTTATGAAGTAATGGTTAAATAAGTACTATTGGGAGCATTCATGATTGTTTAAAACACTGGTTAATCAATAGATTACTTCATGAATTGGGAACTCAATCTGCCTTTTAGGCATTTTTATTAAAGAACTAATCACAGCCATAGAAGGCTTACTTGTCATATCTCCAGAATTAATCCAAGGAGAGAGAGCTAATATAGTGGATAGATGCAAATTAGTTTAACATGATAGAATCATCGGTGAAGAGCAAATGAAATCAAATAAGAATATATAGGCCCGTATCTGTATGAAAAAGATCTGAATCTGCAATAAAAAGTTATGTGAGTTTTACTGGATCACAAGCTTAATATGAAAACAGCAAAGTGAAATTATTGCTAAAAATGTTAGCATCATCCTATGTCTCAATAGCAAAGAAAAATGTCTAGTTTGTTTTACTCTGGGCTGTAGTAGTATTTTGCTTTCTGGTTACATTTTGTGAATGATCTTAACAAGTGGTGGAAAATTCTGTTAAGGGGGGTCAGGATGGAGAGAGAAATTAAGTCACCTCATAAATGATATAAACATTTCTATCTGTTTAGCTGTAGAAAAGACTCATATTAAACATAGCAACTGTTTTCAATGTTGGAAGAAATTTCACATTAAGAGAAATTAAATACAAATACCATTTGGCCCCTGTGTAGCTACAGAGGGTTAGGACTGGATATGAACGAAGACAGATTAATTTAACTTTAAAAAACAAAAACAAGGCTTTCTAGCATCTGGCATTTGCCAACAGTGAAGTAGGAAGTTTTATTAAGAAGAAACATGAGGTACTGAAGGCAAAGTGGACTATTCATCTTTTAAGAATTCTGTTGTTGTTAGGTGCTGTCGAGTTGGGTCCAAATCATAATGACCCTATGTACAACAGATGAAATACTCCCAGGCACTGTGCTCTGCTGGGCACTATATAAATGATTCTCTGCTATTCATAGGGTTTTTGGTGGCTGATTGTTTTGGGAATGGGCTGGCAGGACTTTCTCCCAAGCCTACAGCCCCTGGTATTCTCAGGCGGTCTCCCATCCAAGGACTAACCAGGCCCAACCCTACTTAGCTTCCGAGATCTGATGAGATCGGACACCAGGGTGGTATGGCTGTAGAAGAATTCTATAGGAACTTCAAATGTCAGAAGTAGGTATAATGATCCAAGGATATTTTACTAAAATAACTTAGGACAACCAAGGCTTAGGATATATTTCTAAACTCAATTGGAGCTTCACCATAAAAAATAATCAAGAAGAAATTCTTCAAAATGAAGATTTATTTTAGAAATTGTCATTAGCCACTAGGAATTTTGAAAGGACTTTGTTATATCCTCTCTATGTAAAGCAGAAGGGGCTGGGATTTAGCTCAGCTGGTAGAGTGCTGCGCTGCAGTCTCTGAGGACCCGAGTTCAATTCCCAGCACCGCAAAAATGAGAGAAGGGCCTGGCAATCCACTCCCAAGGCAATCCCGAAACCATCAGCCATTGAAAACCCTATGAGGGTTGCTATGAGTTGGACATGACTTGAGGGCACCTAACAACAACAACATGTAAAGCAGAACTTTGGAGTGGATTTGTAAGGACTCTGTAATAAAAACAATGCTGCATTTGAATTGGAGTTACTCTTTCTTAATAGTTAAAATAGCCTGCTTGTTACAAATTAACAAGGTCTCTAAGTCCCAGAAGCATTAAGAAATGCTGGACTTCAGGTATGTTATGTGTTGAATGAAGTTACAAAGAGCTTCTAAGTCAGCACTGCTGATTAATAGACCATTGAACTTTTGAATTTATGATTTTGACTTTGATGAGTAATCCTTGCAGAAGGTGTGACTCATTTAATGTTATTCTCACCATGTTTATTAAACTAAGGAACTCAAGCCCTAGGTCTTGGGTTAAAAAACTCTTCTTTAAAAATAGCTGCCATTGCTTCTCAGCTGAATCAGACAAACGTCTGGCATTCACATCATCATCTTCGTCCTGAGGCAGTTCAGTTTGATAAAATTTCTTTAGGCTCTGAAACTGCTTCTGTACCTAAAACAGAAAAGATAGATGAGAGTTAAGGACACTTAAAAAACTTTTAAAATAAAAAGGACATTTGATTCCAGTAAAAGCCTACATGAAAATTCAATTGAGTCTACATTTTCAGGATTCTTTATGTAACTACTGAATATTGTTGATTTTGGACATGCGACTGACTCTCTTTAGATTGTTGACAGATGGGACTACCACTGGGTAGTAAACTGAGTCGGTAAATTTACTCCCCATAAGAACACATATTGTAGCCAAAATTATATTTATGTAATATGTATGTATAGATATGTTTTACAATTTGAGATAATTTGTATCAAAGAACAGATGGTTCTTTTTAATGCTGTTTTATAGTTTAAAAAGAAAAACATACAGAAATAGGGAATATAAATCAGAAAAAAATGTAAGCCAGTGAAAGATTATTAGTACTTAGTATACCACCATTTATTTCTCTTCAGTGGTAAACCAGAATAAAAGGATACAAATAGTTACTAATTTTCTGCATAACTATTAATATTAAACTACCTCCGTAAACTAATCTTATTGAGATATATTACTTTGCCTCCTTGGAATTATATTTTCTCATTTGCTAACCAATTTAAGCAGAACTAAATTATTTTAAATTACTCTCCTTGAGCACAGTTTATATAAAGTCACATGTGTAACTACAGTTTAACAAGTCATCACATGACATAAAAATGGTAAAAATCATTTGACACAAATTTTTTACGCATTTTGAGTAATATTTAATGGCTAATTAGACTCATAAAAGCTCACAACTAATAAAAAATCAAAACAGTAAGAAATTTCAGGCAATTGTCACTATATTACAAAGATTTTAGCAACATTCTTGATTTAAATGAACTTAATAGGAAAACCTGCAAATAGTTCTCAGAAACAGGTTCTCTCCTAATTTCCACATTCTACCTATTGACACCTCTATGTTTTGCCAATGCTTATACCCTCAGCTTGGGATGATCATTCCTCAGTTTTCTCCTATTTATCCTTCATGAACTAGTTTAAAAAGCTACCTCCTCCAAAGAGCTTGCTAAGATTCCCTAGTAAAAATTAATCATTTATTTCTCTGGATACCCAAAGATAGTTCTGAGGAAACAGACCAATGAACAAAGTATTACAGTGCAAAGACAAATCTACACACACACACACACACACACACACACACACACACACACACACACATTCACACACAATGTCATCAGCACACAAGGAGAGATAAGCTACTCTATACAGAGCAAGAAGGGAAGAGCTTCCTAAAGGAAGTGACATTGATCTGTATCTTGAGGAACTTTCCAAGGTGAGGGAGAGTAAAAGGGGCCCTGGAAGGAGGGGCTGGGATTTAGCTCAGTTGGTAGAGCGCTGTGCTGCAGTCTCTGAGGTCCTGAGTTCAATTCCCAGCACCTCCAAAATGGGAGAAGGACCTGGCAATCCACTCCCAAGGCAATCCCGAAAAAATCAGCCATTGAAAACCCTATGAGGGTCACTATAAGTAGGATACCGACTCAACGGCATCTAACAACAACAACAACAACAAGCATGGAAGGAACAACAGGTATAAACACCCAAATGTGAAAACACTGGCTCCTTCAGAGGATGATACATGATCTCAGTATGAATGAGATTCAGGTTGCCCAAACTGAGTGGTAAGAGAGAGATTAGAAGGATAACTGTGCTGGGATAAGGCTGGCCAGGAAGTTTTAACTTGTTTAATGCTGTAACCAACATAATTATGGCACATTCTTATTAGTTTGAAACAACAACTGATAGCTCCCACAATGACTCAGTAATGACAAATTACCAGGGCTTCAGAAGGGTCATGTACTGTGGGCTGGGGTGTCAAAACGAGAGCAGTCAGTTATGTGCAACACTCAAAATATAAATTTTCACTCATCTTTTTTCCAGCTGCTCAAAAAATCTTCCCTGAATATAAATGAGAATGATGCAATTATAGGAACTCATTTGAATCTATACAAGTCTATTTTTAAGCGAATTAATGATAAAACCTGATTATAAAGGTTATTGGCAACTTGCTTCACTAATTATATTTGTTTTCTTACTTGAATTTCAGGAGGTACACGGTCAGATTTGCTCTAGAATGACTGGTTGTTTTTTTTTTTTTTCTCCAAAGAAAGGAGGAGAGGGGGATAGGGAGACTTATACTAGGAAGAATGAAGAGGCAGAAGACAACTTCATTGCACTAGGTAAGAGACATGAGGACCTGAATGGAGAAGGCATTGGTGCAAATGGAGAGGAAGAGGGGTTCACAAATCTTTGATGCTGTCTCCATAAACACAGGATAGGGTGGCCTTTGAAACAGGAAAGAAAAAAAGGTTAGGGATGGGTGATTAAACTCTAGCTTTAATTTTTGTTAGCTGCTTGATACTGCATACCTAACTTCTCAGAGTCTCAGTTTCCCTCACTTGTAAAGTAGGAATAATAGTAAATAACTAAAACATAGAGGTTTAGTGGTTAAATAAAATTAGGAAGGAAAAGCACAAGTCTTGGTACAAAATAAGTGCTAATTGGAAAAGACCCTGACGCCAGGATGGACTACAAATATCTATCAGTAATCTTTGTGGAGAGTTAGGGATATACTAAAACTGGAGTCCTGTGATAAATATACTAAGAGCCTCTGCACTATGAAATAGTGAATGTTATGCTATGTAAATTTCCCTCAATAAATCTGTCTTTTTTTAAGCCAAAGGAGGTGAGAGTAGGTAATTGGGTTAAATAAATTTAAGCAAGATTGAAAATTGAAAGTACAATTCATTTGTCTACCAGTAGGTAGTCTGAACATTTTCAATGCAGGGAAGACGTGAAAAATGGCAGGGTTGAAAATGGAGTAAATAGAATTGCAATGGGATGAAGACTGTGGAGGATGAGCAAATAAAGGCAGAGTGTGTCAGGTTCCTGTTCCAAGGGTTTACATGTAATGGGAAGGAAAATGATAGAGAGGCAGCCCTGGTGAGGATTAGACTTTGAGATATAACTATAGATCAAGTGGGAAAGAGGCAATGGAAAAGGCAAGTTTGAAGAAAAATAAAGGACGGTTGCTGGAGCTTGATTGCAAAGATGTAGGAGTGTACAGGGAGGGACTAGTTAGTGGATGGAGCTGGACAGGAGGATGGGAGCCAGGGGCAGATGGGTGAATACAATGAGGATTTTGGAAGCAGAAAGAAGACAAGGCAGTGAAGCTCAATGGCTGTATCTCTTCCCGTAATGCATGAGGTATAAGGACATCGGCTGAGATTTAGGGATGGAAACTGCGGTAAGATGCATGACAATTACTACTGAATGGAAGCAAACTCAGGAACACATGGGGAACCCAGATGAGGCACAGCCCCATTAATTGGTATCAGGGCTGATGGGCACAATTGTATGATTTTCTGCAGGGGCGCCTGGAAGCTTGGACAGAGAAGCAGAGGAAACAGAGTGTTGGACAGATTGAATGTTGGGAGTTGGCAGGGTTAGTCCGGGGACAAGGCAGGGAATTGAGGGGATGGAGAGTAGAATGGAAATGAGTAACCAGTAGCTGGTGAGGCCAAAAGGGGATGCTGGAGGAGTGGGGGAGTAACATAGGGAGCACTGCCAGATTTAGAAGCATGGAAGGCTCTAACAGGTAGGAAAACAGACTTAGTGAGAGCAGGGAAGCTGAAAGGCAGAAGGTTGTCCTGAGAAAGTACTGATCTGCAAAGCTGAGGCTCCAACCATAGAGAGGCTCGAGGTCCCAAAGGCCTGAGGGGGCCATGGAAGTAGATGCTTGAACCAATGCCAAGAATGTTTGATTTTCTGGTGATGAAGACGCTGAGGGCTAGCCCTTCTTTGTAGTTTATCACTTCAAGTCCTGAATAAAAATGTTCATCACCAGGGTAATCCTATCAGTCATCATACCTCTGCAAACAAGAGAGTTCAGGGCCAAAAATTAAAAGGAAGTCATAAATGACAAATGGTCAAGGACAAATGTAGAAAAGGGCACAGTGGGAACCTGAGAAGCAGAAGGACTGGGCCTGGGCTTCTTCCAGGGTGGTAAGAATTCCACTCAAACGGAGGAGATGTGTGCAGGTAGAATGGTGGTGGTGGGAAGTGAGGGTGAGGGGAGAGTGCTGGGAGAGTGGAAGTGAGAAGACAGAAATCTAGCATGCCACATAACTTCAGATAGCTTTACTCAGTGGACCTTGCTCGGTGTAGGTCCCACTAAACCAGCACCGGTCTCCCTGACAGGAGAGTGATCTACATTCCCATGGGATACACTGGGATAGAGTCAACTGAGGTGGGACCCCAATTCTTTTCTATCATCTTTAAGCTACTTTCCTTTGAGAGGTGAAATCCAAGGCTACTAGAGGGAATATTAGAGATTGTCTAGCATAACTCTGTCAAAATAAAGCCTTAGAAGAAGACACAGAGAGAGAATTTGTTAAAAGGCATCAAGACAGGCGAGAGACTGAATCAATAGCCTATATTTTGCAAAACCCTATGAGGGTCGCTATGAGTTGGATACCGACTCCACGGCACCTAACAACAACAACAACAACAACAATATATTTTAAATGAAGTACACTAATTGCTTAGTATTCCAAGAGACCCATGGTTTAAAAGGTGATTATTTTTAGCTGGGTGCAATGGCACATGCCTGTAATCGCAGTGAGTTGGGAGGTAGAGGCAGGAAGATGGCAAGTTCGAGGCCAGAGACAGCTTGCTTCAGAAAAATGGGGGTAGGGGGTAGTGGCTAGGCTTGGGGTGCGTATCAGTGGTAGAGCACTTGTAAAGTATGTGTGAGGAGCTGGGTTCAATGTCCAAGTGCCACAAAGAAAGAAAGGAAAGGAAAGGAATAGAAAGGAAAGGAAAGGAAAGGAAAGGAGAGGAAGAAAGAGAGGGAGGGAGGGAAGGGAAGGAGAGAAAGAAAGAAAGAAAGGGAGGGAGAAAGAAAGAGAGAGAAGGAAGAAGGAAAGAAGAAAATGGTGGCTATTGTAAAATAATTTTGTTCTATGTTTAGGATATTGTAAGTGGTTGTAGGATACGTAAAAAATGTTGTGATACTTTATTTGTGCATACATTTACACACATATATTGGCATCATTTTTTGGTGAACCAACTTACTTTGAGGCCTTGTTTGGTGCCTTAAATAAAAGGCCCGTAAGTGAGCACATGCACTGGGAAGAGGATGTGGTCCTCCTCACCTGGGTGGAGCTGACATCCCCACAGAGAGCAGGAAGATGGACAGAGGCCACATTGCTGAAACAGGTCAGCACATCATACCGTACCTCCTCTGATGACTTCAGAAATGCCACATAAGGTTTCAGGACTTGTGATCTAGAGCCAATGCTTTGGCCAAGTGTGTTTAATTCTTCCTCTAGCCATTTCACTTTAAAAGACAGTGACGCCACTTCATCAGGTTCAAATTCATTTTTCTCTGTCATGATTTTTGCAGCTGCTTCTAATTCTTGTGCCGTCTCCTACGAAAGCAAAGCACAAGAGGTCAGAAGCTGACAGGGGAATTATGAACATTCACATTTCATTACCCTTCTGCACATCCCTTTATTACAATGACTAATTGAACTTGTACTGAGAATTCCTCAGTAAAAGAAAGGCACAGCTTTCAAAATTCCAAAAAGAAAAAATGGCACTTTACAATGAAAACTATCTCAAGTCCTTTGGCTCTATCAACTATACTTCTTACTTTCTGTGTCACAAATAGAAGAAAAGATGTTTGCTACAAAAGATTCTAAAGCAGAAATGGCAGGAATGCTTTATATAATTATATGTGAGAATTGCTTTATGAAACTTCACAATAGCTCTGGCAAACTCTTAAACTAATTTTGTTACAAGGGCAAATTTACAAAACTTGCTCATTCACTTTTAATTTATAAAAGAATTATGTATCAATTATACAGCTTTATTTAAATCTCTATCAAGAAGGGGTTTTAAACATGGGTATGAGAAATGTTACACGTAAAGCCTAAACAACTTAAAGAGTTAGTGAATTTGACTTGCTGGGGGATGCTTGCCTATGTTGTCTTCTGAGTGTAATTTCTGGCTCATGGACTCTATAACCATTGAATGGATGAGCAGGTACTGTAGCCATTATATGTATACATACAAAAATGGGCTGGGGTGCAAGGCAGTGGTACAGCACTTGCAATGTATGTGTGAGGCCCTGGATTCAACCCCAAAGTACCACATATACACATTCAAAAATTAAATAAATGAATATATATATAGTGTACTCTTTCCACAGATGTAAAAAATAGTCTACAGCCTGATTACACGAGCAGCAGTCTCACAAGTCTCATTTATGCATTTCTGGATTGCACCAGGGAGCCATGATGAGTAACTGACCTATTCCATCTAGGCTTGTGCAAGTATATGCTATGATGTTCACACAATGATGTCAAAATTGTGTAACAACACATTTCTCAGAGTATCTTCCCATCATTAAGTAATGCATGGCTGTATAATTGCCACAGAAATACCCTGTAAAATTTCATATGAGAACAAGCTAAGAATCAACCAGAAAAGAAAGCAAAAAGCTTCCTTCATTTGCAGCAAGGAGGGATTGCTTCCCTTCTTGTGTTTAATATGCTTCCTGAGTACTCCACTGAATGAAGGTAATTTTAATTTAGACGCCCTGCTTCATGATAGCACTCTGGGAAGAAGAGGAGAGCAGGATTTCCTCCCATGCACTCTCTTTCCTCATTTCTAAAAATTTTTAAATACAAAAAGTGCTTTCAGATGTAAGTCCTATTGTAAGCTTTTTAAATAAAGAAGAAAAAGTATCCCATTTTAAGAAACTAATGTGTCCAAGTTTCTGGTGGACACACTGTGAAGCAGGCTTTTCCACAGAGAACTGGAGTAACAGGGCTTTTGCTGCTGTCCTGGGTGAGCTGGGAGAGGGTGCTTGATTTGCTTTTCAAATCTCAGGCCTGGACTCACTGCAGGTTTGCAACCACTAGCGGCTGTCAGTGATGTTGTATCCCACAGGAAAGGGGTAGGAGGGAGCTGGAGAAGGGGCACGGTGGGGGTGGAGCCTTTAATGTCCCCAAACAAGGAGTATACAGGCAAGGTTGTGTTTTTATTTGCTTCCTGGAATCTTGTAATAATGTATGGTACTTCTGGAATTTTCTTTTGTGACTTGGTCTTACAGAAAAATCACAAATGATCTTAGAGAAGTCTTCACCTTGACTTCTCTGGCACACCAAAAAGGAACTGCTAACACCTCTAAGAGAGGGAAAAGGAGCCAAGTGAATGTTTAATACCAGGTGGTAATGCTGAGTTGCAGTGAGTTTAAATGCCCTAATAAATGAATGATCTGGGCTGGGATTTAGCTCAGTTGGTAGAGCGCTGCGCTGCAGTCTCTGATGTCCTGAGTTCAATTCCCAGCACCGCAAAAATGGGAGAAGGACCTGGCAATCCACTCCCAAGGCAATCCCGAAACAGTGAGCCAATGAAAACCCTATGGGGGTCGCTATGAGTCAGATACCAACTTGATGGCACCTAACAACAACAACAAAGAATGGTCCATTAAATATAAGTAATTTTTGACATGCATAAAATCATGAGTTTTAAGTCATAATTTGCTACATACTAATTTAGAATTATAACCCTCAAGGGAGCTAGGATTAAATTTTATAGCGATGGGATGTTATAAGAAATCATATTTACAAAATCATAGCCATAGTAAGAATTCTTATTTTATTTACCTTAGCTTGGATATCTAGCTCCAGATATTTGTTCAAAATCTCCTCTGATTCAGAAAGGCTAGAACTGACATCCATTGGGTTAGAAAGTATTAGATTGATTTTCTGAATTGACATTTGCACCTTTGGGAATAAAGAATATATTACAGTCTTATTAGTATATATTCACATATATAGGTTCATAGGTAGACAGAAAATAAATATTGCTTTATATATACTTATGGGGGCTGGGATTTAGCTCAGTTGGTAGAGCGCTGTGCTGCAGTCTCTGAGGGCCTGAGTTCAATTCCCAGCACCCCAAAAATGAGAGAAGGGCCTGGCAATCCACTCCCAAGGCAATCCCGAAAAAATCAGCCATTGAAAACCTTATTAGGATCGCTATGAGTCGGATACCAACTCGATAGCACCTAACAACAACAACAACAACATATGCTTATGCTTTCAAATATATCAATTATAATCTAAAATAGTCTAAGTATTTCAGAATTTAATATTTTAACAATGCTCTTCTTCATATGATGTAATGCAAGTGACCCACCAACAAAGAATAGATGTTTAAAGATATTTCTTTTAATAACGGTAATGACATACAAGAAATCATCCACATCCTTGAAGAACTTATTATCTACATTACTTAGAAAGGATGATAATACCCAGGCTAACACAACAGCAGACGTGAATTATCTATAAGTTCAATGGCACAGTGTGCAGTCACATTTTGAGGTAGAGATCCGTGGGCTGCTATATTTAGGACTGAGGGGTTCTAGGAAAGCATCAACTCCTGTGCATGTAGTAGTAAAACACAGGGACCTACTTAAATCATGTAACTGATAAACTTGGGGAATGGTGATTTGGTGTTCAGCACACATGAACTGATGGGTAAAAGGGCCCTGGAAAGTTTCTGTTCTATTCCATTCAAGTTACTTCCTTCATCCTCTTGCCATCTCTAGAGTCCATATTCCCCAGAGTCATACTGGCTGTGAGTTGGCAGTAAGGCAAGTACAACAGCTGTTTGAGTTTCTGATGTTTTCCATTGTCACCAGATTAGCTTGAGTCTCAAGCTGTAGGGAATGTGGCACCACAGCTGCTCCCATATTTGGAATCTCCCTTGACTCAGGCATCAGAATAAGGCTCAAATTCCCAAGTTTCTGGATCAATAACAGATGAGGAGGCAATTTAGAGATATTATTGTCTTTGGTCCTTTCCTGTAAAGCCTGATAATTCTACTCATATAAGTTCAATCATGGAAGTCCGTTGTATCAAATGGAAACATCGTTGAACATCTGAGCCTCAACCTCTGCAGCAAGGTTCCTTAGCATTAGTGTCATTGGGATATTACTAATTTTTGCTATCTATCTGACCTACGCCTGCAGCCATAGCCCTGTGGCATCCCATCCGTCAGATCTCCGAAGCTAAGCAGGGTCAGGCCTGGTTAGTACCTGGATGGGAGACCGTCTGGGAACACCAGAAGCTGTAGGCTTGGGAGAAGGACCTGGCAACTCCCTCCCAAAAATCGATCTGCCATTGAAAACCCTATGAACAGCAGAGAAGCACTGACAATAATGTTTCCCCTGTTGTACAGAGGGTCGCTATGAGTTGGATACCGACTCGAGGGCACCTAACAACAACAACAACAACAACAATCTGACCTACGGATAAGTAATTTTTTGATTCAAAGTATAGGTCCCTGTCCTCATCCACCTATGAAAATAAGAAAATATTTCCATATTAAGCCATTGCATTCACTCTGCAGAGAGGATTTTATACAGAATGATTATGTCTCTTGCACTGGTGTGGCTCCATAAAGTATGATTGTTGTTGTTGTTAGGTGCCGTCAAGTTGTGTCTGACTCAGCGACCCTTATAGCATTTTCAAAGGCTGACTGTTTCGGGATTGCCTCCAGAGTGGATTGCCACGTCCTTCTTCCATTTTTGTGGTGCTGGGAATTGAACTCAGGGCCTCAGAGACTGCAGAGCAGTGCTCTACCAACTGAGCTAAATCATAGCATAAAGTATGATAATGACCATTTATTCCCAGCAAAACCATAAAACGTGATTTTTGGTATTCATCTGTCTACAGTCTCAAGTTGTATGCTAATGGAAACTTGTGCATATTGGAACAATACCCAGAACCATGTAAATCAAAGACCCTATTCAGGCCTGAGGTGGCAGATTTCATTAAATATTTATTTTGGGCAGTCTGGGGAAGGGTTGGGTGATGAGCAATAGTGAATTACAACTGTCTTATCCAATTATAGAACTGAATGTGGAACAGAAGAGAAGCCTAAGGAGATACACCCATACCTTCCCAACACACTCACACATGACAGCCAGCATGTGGCATGTCATCTGTGATCACCAAGTCAGAAATTTACATTTCATTTCATGAAACTACCTTCCTTAGGTGGCCCTCCACCGAGGCGGCCAACTGCTGTCTCTTAAGAGCAAGTTCCTTGTGTGCTGAACAGTGTTCGGTCAGATGATCCACTCGCCTCTGAAGGTATCCCACCATCTCACGGATGCCGGTCATCAGAGAGCTGAACAGAACAAGCCAGCTGTTAGTTCACTTGACTTCCATATAGAAGCCCCAGGAACAGGGAACATCTGGAAATAGATGATCTCCTTCATGTGAGGTATGAGTTGGTAAACATTATCAGCTTTAGGATAACAGAGGGTAAGTGGTTATCATACTGGACAGCAGGCAGCACAGCCACATTACGTTCCTTTGTTTTAAGTCGGTCAGTCCTGAGGGAAAGGATGAGTTATGGCTTTTTGCAACAGGCCTAATCCCCTTTTCTAAAGGTTTACTCTTTAATATTTATCAAAGATATTTTGAGAATCTTGTAGCAAAAGGCACAGTATGTTTGCCAAGAGTTTTCCTGAGGGAATTGTTTAAAAGCTTCATTTATCTATAGATGCTCTTCAAATAGAAATGTGGATCAGCCAATTGACAAAGCATTTACTAACCCAATAAGGTAAAATACTTATGGAACACTAAGGCCCTCATTCTCAGTGATTATGAATGCTCAAGGCTGTATTCATTAGAGGAAAATCAAGTTATCTCCAACAATTAAGTATCAAATATACTTGTTCATAAAGAGGAAACAGCCTCACATCATCATTTTTTACCTGTGTTAGCCTCATGAGACAAAGCAAAGTGACATGAGAGCTCATGAAATAACATGCCTCTAAAACAATGAATGAACTTTGAGGTGGACCCTGCCTGGTTGCTCTAATCTAAAGGCATCTTCACAGGTTTCCTAACCAGTTCCAAGTTAAGCAGACTCACAGTGCAAGGCAATTAAAGAGTATCGTTGATAGACGAACACTTTTAAATTGTTCAGCCTACCCCTAAGACAGAACTAGCCTACTATTTAGGAAACTGAAGTCTTTAATTTCTCATCGGTCATTTCCTTCAAATACTAATAAAGATTAACATGATAACTCAAAATTAATTACCCAGCATTAAAAAGGATCTTGGAATGAGGTGCCAATTTTAGTAATTTTACCTCAAATAATTAATTTATGACTCTGTAAAAATGAATTTAATTAGTAATGAAATTAGGGCAAGATCCCAAATGACTAAGAGGTGAAGTAACTTCACTGGAATGATAATGAGGATGCTACCAAGGGGAGGCACACTTAAGTATGTCCTGGAGGTCCCACAGGGGTCCAAAACAAGTGTAATTGGGAGAAAATATGAAGCTACTATGAGAAATCTTAATCCTGGCACATAACATTCCACAAGTGTTACAATTAGGACAATGCGTGTGGCATTTAATACTCAGAGACAAGAGCATAATCAGACATCAGATTTATAGAAATAATTTTTTTTGTGGGCCTGGGAGGTTTAACCCAGGGCTTCATTCTTGCTTGGCAAGTTCTCTACCCCTGAGCAACAGCTTCTTTATTTTTTATGTTGAGACAGGGGCTAAGTTGGATAGGCTGCCTCTGGATTTGAACTTAAGATCCTCCTACCTTATCCTCCCAAGTTACTCTGATTACAGGGATGTGCCACAGGGATAAACTGACTAGAAATAGATCTTGTTGTTGTTGTTGTTAGGTGCCACGGAGTCAGATCTGACTCATAGCAACCATAAGCGCAATAGAATGAAACACTACCCAATGCTGCCATGTCCACAGTCTTTTTATATTTGAGCCCATTATTGCAGCCACTACGTTTCTTCTCATTTTGAGTCATGCCACATGAGCAAAAGAAGGTCCCAGGGACATTACTCCATTCCTGTCATTAAGGTCAACTCTACTTTGAGGAGGCAACTCTTTCCCAGTTGGTTCTTAAATGCCTTCTAGCCAAGGAGGCTCATTTTCTGGCACTATATTTGACAGTGTTTCTCTTCTATTCATAGGGTTTTCAATGCCTAATTGCTTCAGGAATGGGCCGCCAGGTCCTTCTCCCTAGTCTGTCTTAGTCTGGAATTTCAGCTAAAACCTGTCTACCATGGGTGACCCTGGTGGTATCTGAGATACTGGTGGCATATCTTTCAGCATCACAATAACACATACGCCTCCACAGCAGGACAAACTGACAGATGTGTGTGGGGGGGAATAATTCTTAATGATACTTATACCCACAAATTCTGTAAAAGTGATGTGCTGGTAATATTAGCTGTATTTTGACTAGGATTTAGATTGAGGTATTTTGTGCTAAAAAGTCACTTTAAAGCCCAGTTATCCGATATCAGTTCTACGTTTTCTGTGGAATATGGAAATTTAGAATGAGAAAGAGAAAGTGAGTAATTAGCACTATGGAGAGATGGTAGAGAGGACAAAGCTTGTGAGAGGAAGCTGGCAAACAGGTAGAAAAGAAGATTGCTTGAAATGGCAGAAAATGCCATTGCAATTTGGAAGTGATTATTAAAATTCAGAATGATAAAGCAGAATTTGGAAAAGAACTGCATCCACTAAGATGAAAGATGCTCACTGCCAAATCTGGGTTGCCTTCTTTGCCCCTCCTCCCCATATGCACCCTGCATCCATTGCAGTCAGAGCTATTTTACTGACCGAACTTAGAACAGGGGCCTCTGGGACTATAGGTAACATTGGTTTAGTTTTTATCATAAGATACCATAACAACAACTAATAAACTCATTTAGTTCTTACTGTGATAAGGCACCTTCTAAATGTTTTAAGTAGTCTACCTTCTAATTTTTGTAACAATTCTATGAATTGAGTATAGTCATTGTCCCCACTTGTGGATGAGCAGACTAAGGAACACAGAGGCTCCATAACTTTCCCAATTATGAAATGGCAGAAACAGGATTTGAACCTGTTCATCTGTTCTGAGTCCACACTTTCTAAAAGCCAGTTTCTAGTACTTTTTACGAGTCTGTGATCCATGGTATAGGGCGTGAGGGGCATTTCTCCTCTAGAAATTAACTTTCCTTTGCTGAGTATTGCTTGCTGTCATATAAATAGGGTTGCCCTGGCTGACATGCTCCTTTGAAATTGACTGGCTTTTCCAGGTAATGCAATGTCTGCCTGTAGTTTGCAAAGTGGCCACTAGAGGGACATGGTTCCTTGTTCAAACTGCATGTCTTGATGGTCCCTTCAGCACAGAAAACAGAAATAGGGAAACAAAACCAAATCAAGCATGACTTCAATAAGAATATTGCCTTTTAGCAACCTACAATTTTAATTTAGATGAACCATGACCCACCAAATAGGTTCCTTGCCCCCTGTTTTTCAGTTACCGGATTTGTGGAGGTTTCTCCTCATCATGCATTGCATCTATTGCCTTGTAAATACTTTAAGGGAAAGGGATTGTGTCCTACTCATTCTTATATCCTTTGCAGCCCTTAGCACACAGACTTTTCAGTAGTAGAAGATTAGTGCAATTTTAAAACTAAATAAAATGCTGTCACATCAACTTAAGGGAAGAGAAGACAGATATTTAAGGATTGATTTTTTAAAAATAATACACATTTACCATATTAAAAATGTGTTTGGTAGCAGTGCACAATATCTGAGTAATGATGGCTGCAATTTCGGCCACTTACAGATGTTTTAGGCTATTCAAAGACTGCCTAATTTCCTCTTTAGTGTAAATTAGCAGTTATAGTTAGGTTCAAGCAAGTTTAACACTTGTAGTTTTGTTCAACTGTTAAATCCCCCCCCATTTAAAGCCTTAGATGGACAGACTGAATTGTTTTATTCTGCTATGCATTATTGCCTGTCCAGTCACACACCATTCCTACTTGTAGCTTAGACCTCTTCCTTGGTATGAGAAGTTTCCAATCATCCTGCTTTCCCTGTTGTTGGTGTTAGGTGCCGTGGAATCAGGTCTGCCTCATAGCAACCCTGTGCACAACAGATGAAACACTACCTGACACTGTACCATGCCCAGAACTATGTCAGTTCTCTGCGATTCACAGGGTTTTCAATGGCTGATTGTTTCAGGAGGGGGCTGTCAGGTCCTTCTTCCAAGCCTGCAGCACCTGGTGTTCCCAGGTGGTCACTCATCCAAGGACTAACCTGGCCTGATACTGCTTAGGTCTCAAGATGTGATGTTATCAGATGCCAGGGTGGTACAGTTGTAGACCCTGCTTTCCCCTAGCTAGTTCCTATTTCCCTTTCTTTATGTCTTCAACTAGGTCATTTCTACATGGTTGGGCAATAATCTCTTCCTTCTTTTTCAAATCCCAATTGGAATATCTGCCTATAGCCATATCATTGTGACATCTGATCCTATCAGATCTTGAAAGCTAAGCAGGGTTGGGCCTGGTTAGTACTTGGATGGGAGACTGCCTGGGAATACCAGGTGCTATAGTCTTGGGAGAAGGACCTGGCAACCCAGTCTCAAAAAACAATCAGCTATTAAAACTCTATGAATAGCAGAGAAGCACTGACAATAGTGTTTTATCTGTTGTACATAGAGTCTCTATGAGTCGGACACCAACTTGATGGCACCTAACAACAACAACAACTAGAATATAACATATCTGCCATTCTCCTAGACCCCCAGGGTTACTCTGGCCCTTTGCTAGTCTTCCTTAGTGAAAATGATCAGCAGATTACGACCAGCCCAGTTGTATCATTTTCAGTAAAAAATGTTATAACACTAATTCTGGAATCTTATTTTAAATATTCTAAAACATTTAAAAACATGGATAGCATGCATAATGGCAATTTCCTCAGCTCCTCAACAGCAAATAGTCTGATCAAAGAAAAGATATGACTGCCCAATTTGCCTGCAATTCTTAACATGAATTGAAAATGAATTTACTGAATTACATCACTCACCACAAATGGGTCTTATTACTTCACAGTCATATTAATGATGGGACAACCACTGATGGCAGCTAACAGAAACTTGATTGAACAAAATCATGGTGACCTGTCATTTTGTTCTGACTCTGAAGCACCACTGCTGATGTGTGGCTGATTGGGAAAAAGAAGTGCTAAGGATGGACAAGACTTCCAATGCTGATCCTCTGTGACTCTATGATTTGCAATGGAAGTATCGATTGACCTTGGGGCTTTCTCTGTGAGAACGGATTAGTGGTGGCTGTTAGCCATGTGAACATGAGGTACATCAGATGATTCCTGATGCTGACTTTGGCTTTTCAAATATCACAAATACTCAGAAATGGCAGATTGCAAAGGCTTCTTCAGACATTCATTAGAACTTCCATAGTGGAAATATTTTCTCCTTTATTCATTGAGCCAATGGAGTTTGGGAAGAAAGAAGAAAGAAAAATGAGACATTTTTTCTCAAAAAGCAAAGATATATTACTTCTGGTTCAATAATAGATTGTTCTATTTACTGTAGGGAAGCAGTTGCCCTATCTTTGCATGTGTCACAAATCAGGACTGGGGGAAGCGAGCAAATCCCAATGTTAATGTGTTCTAATGATTCATTCCAGTTGCTTTCAATCCTTTCATAAATTACTATTGGCAGCCCATCTGGATTAGGAGCTGAACCAGATGGTAAGCACTTGACAGCTTACTCTGTATCATCAGAAGGGATCAGCTGACCATATTTTTCTTTTTGTCTATGGACAAATTGGAAGATGGAAAGAAAATCTTTCTTATCTTGAGCTTGCCGCAGCTTTCAACAGAAATATGAACAGTGTCCTTTCATGTTTATGATTGTCTTCATTTTGGAGGAAACAAATGCAGCTGACTAGTTTTCATCCCTACTTTGAAAGAAGTGTTATTTGTACCATAGAAGTGAACTGCATATATTTTTACAATACATTTTCTCTGATTTAAGTTATATACCTCAATAATCTCTTCCCACCAAATTTTACACACACACCAATATACATAATATGTGTATGTGTGTGTGCATATATATAGATAGATAGATAGATAGATAGATAGATTATATATCTCATATACATAAAAATGAAGAAACTTCAAACTGTAAGCTGAAGCCACAAGGTTCTTGGGTTCTAGTCCAGATACACATTGAGATGGACAAAAGTTCCATATCTGGGAGGCCATAGAGATCAACATGTATTTCCTATGTGAAGGACACCATAGCAAGGATTCTATCTGAAATTGTTAATGAGGATGAGATTCTCCTTCTTTGTTAAAGGAGACTGAAAAAATGCAGCAGACAACTGCTGTGGAGACCATGGAGTCAGACAGAGCAAGGCCTGCAGGTCTCCTGATTACATCTCTGAGAGCCACAAGATGTCCATGGGAGCTCATGTGACCCTCATCACACCACAGAAAGCTGATTCTGGACAGGAAGCCCTGTGAATCCAGACGGAAATCGTTGTACTTCTGGTTAGGAGGAAAGAGCAAAGAGCAAAGAACAAAGCCAGCAAAGCACAGCCAAAGAACAAACCCCTCCCACTCCAAATGAGAGATTAACTGGAGTTTTGAACAAGTGAGGAAAACAATCCTAAAACACTCAGCCATCAAGAGATCAATGTACTCCAGCTGAAATGAAACTAAGTAGAGCAATATAAAAATGACTTGAAAATAATGTCTTTGGAGATCATCAGAGACTATGGGAAAAACAACTTCTATAATGAAAGAATAAGAAACTGGAACAAAAATGGAGGAAAAAAACAGAAGAATTGGATTTGAAAATAAATTAATTCGAAACCTTAGAAATGTACAGTTAGTAAAACTAAGAAAAAAATCAGTGAATGAAGACAAAGTGGAAATTAACAAAAGAGAAAATTTGTCTAAGGGATTCATTGAGAATATAACACAAAGAGCTAACAAAAGGAAAAATATGAAAGACAGTCTGAACAACAGAGGGGCTCCAACCGTCTTCAAATAGGAAGTGTATGAGAAGGGGGAAATGGGAATAGCAGAAAGGCAATACTTAAAAGGATGATTGCTGAAATTTTCTTATGGCTTACGACATATTTAGATAAAAATGGCACAGCAAGAGCTGAACAGGTAAATACACTTACCTCAGATAATTTGGAAAATATAAAAGTATATTTTGATGTATTTCCTTTCAAAAATCTCCCTACCCTCAACACACACGAAGTTAGTATTGTGTCATGTGTACAATTTAAGTTCTGCTTTTACCCAGTTCACCTATTGTGAGGATACTTTCTATTTTTACATATTCTTCAAAAATTTTTCATAAGGGCTTAGACTATTCTGTTCCATGCTTGCATTTAAACTGACCAAACAATGCCCTATTTTCTGGGAATATTTGGGTGGCTTTCAGGTTGGCACTATTATGACAAGAACTGTGATGAGCAACTGGCTCAAAAACATACTCACTCGCAGCCTTTCCTCTCTCTTTGCTCTGTTCTTTTCTCTCTAGATTCTCTAACCCAAGAAAACTCCTTCAGAGTTCTCCTCTGTCTTCAGATCTCCTCAGTCATCCAGAGCAGAGGTCCTTACCCCTTTCCTCAGCCTTCCCCTGCAGACTGTGCACTTCCCAGTCTTTCTACCTTGGGATTCTTGCTACTTCACACTGTACCCCTCTCACACTGAAATGAGTAACTTGTACAATAACCTGAGGGAGCTACTCCTGAAATTAATGGAAAATGGAAACTTTTGACACCTTCCATACTAAGAATTTCAGAATGATAAAGAAAAAAACAAAAACAAAACAAACAAAACCCTTACCAGTATTAACAGGCTCAGACTGCAGTTATGACATTTACTCATCCTCTAAAAACAACAACCTAAAATAGACATGAAAATATTTGGAACATGGCTAAGATAACACAGTCATAAGAACTCAACCTTGTAATTTCCTAAATTTCAGCATCTGACATTTACCATCTAAATGTATCATCAAACTCTTTAAAAACCAGTTATTTTTAAGAACTTAAATGTTTGGCAGAGTTCTTATAAAATGCAATTATAGGAATCTATTAGGCAATTTTTTAAAGGTGGAGTTTTTTATTTTGTTTCCAGTTAAGATGTGCGTGTGTGTGTGTGTGTGTGTGTGTGTGTGTGTGTGTGTGTGTATATGTTGTTGTTGTTGTTAGGTGCCGTCGAGTCGGTATCCGACTCATAGCGACCCTCATAGGGTTTTCAATGGCTGACTGTTTCAGGATTGCCTTGGGAGTGGATTGCCAGGCCCTTCTCCCATTTTTGCGGTGCTGGGAATTGAACTTGGGACCTCAGAGACTGCAGCGCAGCGCTCTACCCACTGAGCTAAATCCCAGCCCATATATATATGATGTTGTTAGGTGCCCTCGAGCTGTGTCCAATTAATAGCATCCCTGTAGGGTTTTCAATAGCTGATTGTTTTGGGTTTGCTTCGGGAGTGGATTGCCATGTCCTTCTCCCATTTTTGCAGTGCTGGGAATCAAACTCAGGACCTCAGAGACTGCAGAGTGGTGCTCTACCAACTGAGCTAAATCCCAGCATATGTATGTACATATATATACCTTTTTTTTTTTTTTCACTGTGATCAGGACTTTCTTTAGATGTTATGCTAGCCCTTTAACATTTTAAATCAAGTCACTTAGCATGTAACTACTAAGGTAAGGAAGGCAAAAGAGCTTCCCTCACTGGGTTCAACTCTCAAGGAAATATTGTGGTCTGGCTGAGAAGATATGGTCACAAGTGAAACAACCAAGGAATGATCCAGAATAGCACAGAATAAGAAGGGAAGTCATGAGATAGACACAACAAATGCAAAGGAATTCGAAGAAGGTATTATGTAGTAGGTGTTGGTTTTGTTTGTCTTGGCTTAAAGATACAGACCTTTCACCATTGTGGCCTACCAAATTCAACAACCATTATGGTCCTCTCCAATATCATTTCTTTGCTCAGCCTACCTGATCTCAGAGTTGAAGACTATATCTTTCTTTTCTGAAGAGGTGCCTCCAATGCTCATTGTGCCCATGGTTCCCTTGTGCCTGCAGCATGCTCCCTCTCTGACTGGACCCTAGTCAGTTCCTGAGGTTTGGAGCCAGTTTTATGTATCTTTGGTTGCCTTGAGGCCCAGGGTTGAGTTGCTAATGTGCATTTTCAATACATTTTTAAATAAACTGAAAGGAAACTCTATAGAGAAGGTGGGACTTGAGCTGAAATTAGTAGATGGATTACATCTTAAATATACAAGAATAAAAAAGATTCTATGTCCTCATTATTGTTTGAAGAGGAATAAAGAGAGGAGAAACACAGAGCTAGCAATCTAACAGAACAGTTCAGACTGACATTCCAGTACTACACTGCTTACTGCTTTGGGACAGATACTAGAGCAACTTATTGAACTTCTCTGTGCCCCAGTTTCCTCATCTGTATAACGGAGATAGTAATAATACTCAAGCCCACCATACAGCATAAGGATTAAATTCATTCATGTGTCTAAAACACACAAGGGTTTTCCATTGTTGCTAATGAGCCTTTGAACATAGTCTAAGTTCCACCTACCTTTTGGGAGTCATCTTATGGCCCTGAGCCCTTGCCATCCTCTCCTCCAGCCACACTGTCCTTCTTTCTCTTATACCCTTGCTGTTGCTCTGCTGGGTTTGCTCATCTTCCAGGTACTTGCATGGGAGCCTCTTCTCCTTAGGAAGTCCTTCCTTGACTCCAGTGTCTAAAATAGTCCCCTCCCTGCAATCACTATGTACCCCATTTCACTTTATATTTGTGCATAGTACTCATTGCTGTCTAAGAGCACCTCACTTAATTATTTCTTGTTTGGCTCTTTCTTCCCATCAGAATAAAAACAGCATGAGGACAACCACTTCATCTATTGTATTAGATGCTTGGGAGTGCCTGATTTGCAAAAGACATTTAAAAACATTTTTGGAAGGAAAGAATAAATAGAATATGTACTAAGTTAGGTAACATCCTGAGTTTCAACCAAGGGAAGTAGTGGTAGCCAACGTAAGTGAAAATTGTGGGAAGCGAAGACAAAATCCTGTTTAACTCCTGTTTTTATTTCTCTGTGAAATACAAAATATGAAGAATTTATACTAAGAAACTCACAAGTGTGGGATCAAAACAGATAATATTTAATGCTATACCAAAACAAAACATTCAGTCAGGATGTGATTTATAAGCTCAAACCCACCATGACAAGAGAGAATGAAAAATAATACCAACTTATACTCAGGGATAGAAATTGAGCTAGCTTGTAAGTTTATTTATAAATCCTAAATTAATTTTGGCAAATAGGAAAGGCAAATGAATACTGTATTTTTGTATCTTTGTATCTTTGAGCTCTTAGTTGATAACTGCACTGATGCACTGAGGGGTGGGGAGAGGTACTTCATTTTTGTCCCCTTATAGAAAACTACACTCATAGTGTCCTAGACCCAGCCCTTCCAACCCCTCAGCTCCCCTGGCTTAAACTGCAGAGCTCTGCTTGATAGTGGGCCACCTTTGATCAAGAATGATGCCGTCCAAGGCATAGAAGACACAAGGAGGGTGGGGACCAAGGGGTTTTCAATCCCACTGTGAGCCCAAGTTTGAATATTGTCACATACTATTAAAGGTGACTTTTATCATAACTAAGTACAAAGTAATGCACCAAAATATCTTCAATATAGAAGTATATATATGTTATGTGGCACATACTGTACTCTGAAAAGATAAAAACTATTTAACAATGACTCAGAATTACCATCAAACCATAGGCCAGGTATAGAAAAGTCAAAGCACCATGTAAAAATCACTATTTATTCCATGAGACTACTCAAACTTTGGGCTGGGATTTAGCTCAGTGGGTAGAGCGCTGCGCTGCAGTCTCTGAGGTCCCGAGTTCGATTCCCAGCACTGCAAAAATGGGAGAAGGGCCTGGCAATCCACTCCCAAGGCAATCCCGAAGCACTCAGCCATTGAAAACCCTGTGAGGGTAGCTATGAGTCGGATACCGACTCGACGGCACCTAACAACCAACAACCACAACTCAAACTTTGAATATATTTGATTCTAGGATAGAAAATCAGTGTGGTTCTGTTCCTAATAAGGTAGTAATTCTCAAAAAGCAATGACAAACATCTCATATTAACTGAGAAAGCTTTATCTCAGATAAATGGGAAATAAAAAAATCAGATTATAAGACCTCTGAAATCCCTACTTGTCCTATAATAAATTATGCCTTTTGTTACCTTATGGCAAATTTTTACCTCTCTCTTTCAACCATAACCTTCCCAGTTAATTAAACTGAATGTGACAACTTGGTCCAGCTCACTATATTTTATCTTTTTTTTTTCTCTTTTTGCTGTATGGGGGAATTGAACCCAGGGCCTCATGCTTGTATGCTTTGCAACTGCTGTACCACTGTGTTGCACACCAAGGCCATTTTTTGACTTCTTATTTTGAGATAGGATCTCACTAAATTATGCAAACTGCATCTGGTCTCAAACTTGCAATCCTTCTCCCTCCACTGGGAGCACAGTTGTGAACCACCGTTTTGTTTATATGTTTTGAAACATATGTTCCTATGTTCACCGTTTTGTTGTATGTTTTGAAACAGTCATGTGGTTCTTAGTATTTTGTTTTTAAAGTTTGTTATATTGATTAAAAAGTGAAGTGACTATGCATTTGGCACTCCATGTGCAAGGAGTGTGCTATCTTAATCAAAAACATTCCATGAAATGTGTATTTCCTTTCTACAGATGAAAAAACTGAGGTTCTGAGAAGCTTAAAAGTCATATCACTGTCTGGCTGCCAGATTGCATGCAATAAAACTCTTTTGACATGAAGTTTTAAGATTCTTCTCTGTGCTAGTTTTCAAATATCTGATAACAGACACCTTGGTATTTTGTCTCCTGGCAGTATGGCTGGCACTCAGAAGTCCAGGAAGCCACTGTAACACTCAATAACATGTACTTTGGTTTGCTTAAATTTACATTCATTTCCATTACCACCATTCTTCGTACCACCTTCACTCCAGCAGTGGCTAAAACTTGAAATTTCCTTCTTAGGTTCTGTTTCTTTCCCTTGATAGTGACCCAAATAATTGAGCAGACAGATCAGATGAGGAAGGGAAGCCAGTCCCAAATGCAATGCATGGGATTGAGGTCAGCAGTCATAAATGGCTCGAGTTTGCAACTGATACTCTGCTGCACTGCAATTTAGTTTTTAATGGATTTCTATTCTGCATATACCTTCTGAATCACAAATGCCTTTTGCCAAGAAACAATTTCATGTTACCTTCAGTTCCCAGCAAAATGGAAGTAGCATTGATTTGTAAAATATTATGAAATCTCAGGGCAACCAAATACCTTGGAACTACTATGAAAGCTTATATTTCAAAAATGCTGACAGAAACATTCTGTTAATTTTTTTTTCATTCTCTTAATCCAGTTACCTAACCATTTATTCAAGGTTTTTGAAATGGTCCTAATTATTGCTTTTTCTATCAGGACTTAGTAATGAAAAGCAGAGAGACACTGTCAGACACAGAGCCAGGTATGGCACAGTGTCGGGTAGTGTTTTGATCTGTTGTACAAAGGGTCACTTTGAGTTGGACCTGACTCTGGCACCTAACAGCAACAATAACAATTACCCACTGAAGAACTAAATGACAAATTTCCTCATGAAAAATAATGTATATGTGAAAATTAAGACTAGAAAGAGCAAATGAGACAAAAAATAAGACTAGCCAAATAAGTAAAATACAGAAACCATGTAAAATGGATAGAAAGGGTAAAAAGAGTAAAAAAAAACCACCAAAATGAATGTATATAAAATAAAAGTTCTCTTAATATTTAAGTATTAAAAATAAAACATTACTGATTAGAGCAAACAGGATAAAGTTTACCAGTAAGAAATTGTGATTACCTTTCTAATTCTACGAATGAAGCTCCAAAACTGAACCAGAAACTTCCCTTTCTGGCCAAGGAGTGGGGGCTGGATTGACCAGCATACCTTATATGACCAGTAAAAGTCAACGGTAGGATACCCTGGTTTTCAGACAGTGAACAACAGGTAGCACAGGACAGTGATCTCAGAGAAGGGAAACAAGTGAGAGGAGTCTTATGAATGTACTGGCTTCATGCCTGGTGGGTAATCTACACACTGAAGCTCAGGGAGGTAGAGTCCAAAAGAACCCAGAGCTCTTCCTGAATAAGAAGTCAGGGACCAGACCTCAGAGAAGCCCAGCAACTAGAATTTGTAGACAGAGTACTGGCTAGCAAGGAGGAACACAAAAACAGAACTCAGAAATCTCAGGAAGGGTCTTTGGCTACATTCTGGTAAGGCCATGCGTGAAGAACTTCCCCAAGCTCAGAGAAAACAGCATGAGGAAAGCATGTTCTGACCAGAGAAATAACATCTACCGATGCTTTGAGACCCCCTGGTTAAACTAAGTTGGCATCATACTTCACCACTTAATCCAGTCATCACACGACTCCGTCAACAGTGAACAGGTACCCAATTAGGGCCTGTTCTACCTCATAGACCATCTTCTCCATGACCCCAAACATTAATACATTCTGGAAAAGTGGACTTCTAGAGGGAGTTCTTGCATATACTCTTAGGCCCACATGGGGTATGCTGGGGCCCTGGAGCCTAGTGGACACTGGCCTTACCTGGTGCATGGCTTGCAGCTGAAGTAAAGACACTCAGTAGCTGCAGTTCCTATTGACAAATTTCCACAGGGGAGAATTATTTGTCCACTTCACAGCTTCAATTTTTTGGCTTTTGCTGGCATATCTTGGATTATTCTACTTTTGGCTTTACATAGTCCCATAGCAACCACCAGAAGCCCTGGATTAAACATATCTGTCCAGATTCAGTCTGTTATCTGGAACAAAAATTCCCTACACGTAGACTTACAAATCAATACTTTAAACATATCTAAAATAGAGCAAAACAAGGATCTAAACATAAATGAAAGCAGTTTTTTCTTTTACCATATTTTACCTATTTTTGTTGTTCCTCAGTTTGAACATTTTTGAGTTTCAAGGAGATTGTAGATATGGAAGATGAAAAAGTGGGTTTCACCTATTTGTACAAATCCATTTCATCTCTCCCTGTTAACAGGCAAGCCCTGCCTTCATTTCTTCTTACCTTATGCTGTTCCATGACCTGCTCTGTCATCTCCCCTTTGTCTTCCAATCCCTATTCTTTCCCACCCTTTCCCACTGCATTTCCTTCCTGTTTCTCAAGATCCCATTCCCTCCTCATGGCCACCCAATTCTAAGCTCAAACTGATGCCTTCACCAAATGTGCTCATAAAAACGACCTGCCCAGCACACTATTTGAGAGCATGGAAACCGGAGGCTTGTGCACTTGGATTCAAAGTCTGGCTCTGTCACAAATTGGCTGTGTGACCTTTTGCAAGGTACTTAAGCTCTCGGTGTCTCAGTCACATTATTTGTAAAACAAAAACATTCATAGTATGTGCCTGGTAAAGTGACTGTAAGAATTAATGAGATAATTCTCCTAAAGCCCTTGGCGCAGTGCCTGGCACACAGCAGGCTCTCAATAAATATGCACTATTATTATTAATGCCTGCAGCCACAGCCCTGTGGCATTCCATCCCGTCAGATCTCAGAAGCTAAGCAGGGGCGGGCCTGGTTAGTACCTGGATGGAAGACCGCCTGGGAACACCAGAAGCTGTAGGCTTGGGAGAAGGACCTGGCAACCCCCTCCCAAAAATCAATCTGCCATTGAAAACCCTATGAACAGCAGAGAAGCACTGACAATAGTGTTTCCCCTGTTGTACAGAGGGTCGCTATGAGTCGGATACTGCCTTGATGGCACCTAACAACAACAACAAATTATTATTAATAGTAACCTTTACTCAGGATTTTGCATGGTGAACTACCAAGGTCATAAGTAAAAAAGAATTCTAATACTTAATTTTTACCCATAAAGGAAAAAAGAAATAGACTCAAGGCTCACAAACTAAAGGGAGAAAGACAAAGCTAGGCACAGCGGTATACGCCTGTACTCCCAGTGACTCAGGAGGTGGAGGCAGGAAGATCGCAAATTGGAGGCCAGAGGTAGCCAATGTGATTAGTGAGACTCTGTCTCAAGATAAAAAATAAAATGGGGGCTGGAGGTGCAACTCACAGTAGAGCACTTGCAAAGTACACACAAGGACCTGGGTTCAACCACCTAGTACCACACACACACACACACACACACACACACGCACACACACACAAATAATAATAAATAAAAAATTAAAAATAAAAGAAGGAAGAAATGCTATGAAGATGCTAGAATAGCAAAAACTTGAAATGAAAGCTCTGTTATTCTATCCATTTCCTCTCCCTGCCTCAGACATATACAGAAAGGAAGTGTTAGCATCTTTAAGTCCTCGGGCTCAAAATATGGCCTCACTTCTGGATGAGCAAGGCTGTGTTCAAAATCACTGTTCACCAAATTCAAGAGATCCTTTTAAGCCACATCATAATGCAGCAAAACATCAGAAGCAGAAAAAGTATATCATGCAACTTATTTTTTAACAGGTTGTGGAAACTATAAAAACTTGTTACACTGAGAATGAGATAGACTTTACTCACCTGCAGGAATCTCCTTGGCTGATTAAGGTTTGTCCCTTCTGTAAAGCATCAGCTGTGCAGTCTTTAATTTCTCTGTGCAGTTCCTCATGCCTTGCTGCCAAGACAGGCAGACTTAAACCCTCTGATTTAAGGAGCTTAAGGTAAGCTTCAACTCTTCCAAGTACATCAAATGCCTGCCAAGGAAAACAGACTTTCATTTTCTGCTTTTTTAGTTTAAAATCTACATCTGTGTGTACACAAAGCACTAGAGATTAAACCAGACCATTCAATTTAGTAGTCTGATCATAACAAAAACCCAACTATGTTGGTCTTGGAAAACAGCTATATAGTTTCCATTTAGGGAAACTGATCATAGCTTAGTTCAGCATAAATAAATGTCAAAACTATAAAATTACCCACATAGTCTACATTGAGAAGGTATCTATACTATACAAACAGTTATAACTGTATGGAATTTGGAGAGTCTGGTTTATACTTTACACATTTTATATTGTTTACAAATAATAGATGAGCTATTTTAAAAAATATTACACGGACCTTCATGGCTTGAATATCTCTGTAATAGTCTTAAAAGGAAACTCCCTAATAATTACACTTTGAACCTGAAACACTGTAGGGAAATATTCAAGGAATTACTAATGCATTTCTCTCCCATGCCTTTTCAAACCTAAGACCTTGATGCACTCCATCCAAGCCACCCATCTGTCTACAGAGGAGATAAGGATTTAGTTCTGAAGCAGTACAAAGAGCAAGACCAAGGTAATATTTAATTTCTGAAATTCAAGATAGATTATGCAGAAAAACCATAACCTTGTAAGCTATTGTCTTAAAAGAAGATTTTTAAATTTCTTTATTTTCTTACCATATTAGCAGACTAGCTACCCAGCATAATGGTTTAAGCTTACAGAATTAATATACGGTAGAAAGGAGATGTCCATTGGCCATTAAAGCTGAGCTGGGATTAGGATGGAGAAGTATGTGATACAAAGGCAATAAAAGAGGATTGTGATAACATAAGGAGAAAAAAAAATGCAGAGGGCAATGGTCTTCCTAGGTTTCCCTGTAGCCCATGTCTGACATTTGGCCTGGAGGACAGATGAGGTAAGTGAGTGAGGAAAAGCTGACCAGCGAGAGAGCTCTTGTCATGTTGCCATCTTGTCCTTCAGCACTGTTGGAGGAAACCACCTTGCAGAGTGCTCTGTACCAATCAGGCAACCAGTTCTACCACGGAAAGCTCACATGCCACATAGTCAGGCAGGGGCTTAGAAGTCTAGCCTTCCTGGATTGATAAGCGGGTAGCCACTGAACTTGGCAGGCACCCACCAAAATGTAGCAGGAAGACCCCACAGAAGACTCTGAGGGAGAGTCCCACACCATCAAAAATGAGAACAAATGGGCTCCTGTGTCTGGTTCTACTGAAGGAGGCTGGGGGAGCAAGGCTGAGCTGATGCTTAGGGGACAGATGTAAAGGCTCCAGCCATGGAGATGTGGAAGTGCTCCTACGTGCCTGCACCTGGGGGCTGTCTCAGGGAATGAGTCTGAGTGGCAGAATTGATAGAAGACAAAACTGGAATTTATAAATGAAATCTCTCAAGCACTTTCTTATTACCTATGTGTTGATATTCTCTTCTCCCATCAATGTCCTCATATCTTCTAAGTCAGCTCTTTCAAATTAGTTAGAATGTCTAAAACAAAAATTCTCCCATTTTTTTTAGTACCTAAGAGGAAATAAGCCTGCAGCCATAGCACAGTGGCTTCTGATCCCATCAGATTTCAGAAGCTAAGCAGGATTGGACCTGGTTAGTACTTGAATGGGAGACTGCCTGGGAACACTAGGTGCTGTAGGCTTGGGAGAAGGACCTGGCAACCCACTCCCAAAAAACAATCAGCCATTGAAAACCCTATGAATACCAGAGAAGCATGACAATAGCATTTCATCTATTGTACATAGGGTCACTATGAGTAGGAAACTGACTCAATGGCACCTAACAACAAGAGGAAATAATAGTAACTGCAGTCTAATGAGAAATGATCCCTATTGCATACTCAGAGAAGTTAAGTAAATTGCACAAAGTCATACTTCTAAGAGATAGTTTGGGGATTTCTACCCAATTTGTCTGGTCCTGGGCTAAATCTTCATGTAGCAAAGAATTACTATGGGAGGCTTAAGAAAGAAGGGATATTTCAGAAAGGACTATGATCCTAAATGGAAAAGTTGGGGGGTTTAAAACTTACTTTTTGCAAATGTCTGCTTTTCCTACTTACAGATGAGAAAAGATAGAGAGAAAAGTTGAGAGACTGATATAGAGAAAGATCAAGAGAAAGGTTTGTATTATCCTATAGGACTATAAAAGAAAGAAAGCTTTTTTTTTCCCCCCCGGAACTGGGGGTTGAACCCAGGGCCTCGCGCCTGCATGCTTTGCAAGTGCTGGGCCACTGAGCTGCACCCCCAGCCCATTCTCTTTTTTTTTTTTGAGACAGGGTCTCGCTAAGTTATGCAGACTGCCTTTAGTCTCAAACTTGCCATCCTCCCGCCTCCACCTCCCGAGCCACTGGGATTACAGGCATGCGCCACAGCGCCCAGCTAGAAAGAAAGCTTTAACCCAAAGAACTCTTTCTTATCTGATCCTTCTTCTTTCCTGCAGTTGGCAACAGAGCAAAATGCAACAGATGCTGATATTCAAAAAAAAAGATGATTCGGTGACCTTCTGGATTTTGCCATAACTCATTGAAACATCATTTGGCAATAATCACTGTTTCTGGAATTTTGTTTTGTATTTTAAAATTTGTATTGCTTATTTTGAATAAAGTGGAGCTTCTTGTTAGTTGAGGGTAAGTTTTATAGTCAATGCCTAAAGGAAAAACCCAGTATAGTCAAAATTACCTTGAATTCCCTTATATCACCCTTAATGTTTAAGACAAGTGAATTAATGCTTATTGTTGTTGTTAGGTGCCGTTGAGTCAAGTCTGATTAATAGCTACCCCATACAAAACAGAATGAAACACTATCCAACACTGTGCCATATCCAGCACAATTGTCAGTGCTTCTCTGCTATTCACAGGATTTTCAATGGCTGACTGTTTTTCAGGATGATTTTAGGAGTGGGCTGCTGGATTCTTCTTTTTGTGGTGCTGGGGATTGGAACCAAGGTCTCAGAGCGCTCAGAGCAGCACTCCACCAACTGAGCTACACTCCAGCCCATATTTACATTTAGGATGGAGAAATCCTGAACTACAGTAAAGAAAGAGTAAATGTCATGGGAGAAGGATGTGGCAAACCACTCCCGAGGCAATCTGGAGACAGCCAATGAAAACCCTATGAAAGTCACTATGAGTCAGACTCAACTCCATGGTACCTAACAGCAACAACATATGTAAATGTCAAGATATTCTTTCCTTTCTTCCTTTAAAATAATTCTCAGACTCTTTGTATGCATAATGAGTATTGTTGTTGTTAGGTGGTGTTGAGTCAGGTGCTACTCATAGTAACCCTATATACAACAGAATGAAACACTCCCTGACACTGTGTCATGCCCGGCACTATGTCAATGTCTCTATTATTCATAGGGTTTTCAATGGCTTATTGTTTCAGGAGTGGGCTGCCAGGTCCTTCTCCTGTTTTTGTTGTGTTGGGGATCAAACTCAGGGCCTCAGAGAGTGCACAGCAGCACTCTACCTGAAGAATTCCAAAGTGCTTTTTCTTGCCTGCAAATTTTACTCCATTCTATTTTAGTATTAAGCCCTCATAAACTTAGTACATATCATGTTTGTTGTTTTGAGAATTAAAGATAAAAATATGAAACTAATTAAGCATGATGGCAGTACATACTCAGAAAATATTTGCTAGGTGTTATTCTAAGTCTTGGTTGATCGAATACATCTTTAAAAAGTCACTGAGAAGATCATGGCCACCTGCTGCCTGCCATTCATCCCACAGAGGCCTTCCTCTGTGGCCCCACTCAGCAGCTGCTACTCTCATATCCTTAGACACCGGGCTTTTCTTCAGAGGAGTGAGATGCTAAGACTATACAGTCATTAAATGCACATATGATATCACTATACTCTACTCCTGAATGCTTTCCCAAATGTATTATTTCCTAATAGGATATAAATACATTGAAAGGCTACACATTCACTAGAAGGAAGAGATAACATATCAAAGACAAAGATAATCTGTAACTTGGAATCAAAATACCGAAATACTCCTTTTGAGCTTTCTCTTAAATAGATTTAAGTGTTAGGAAGCATTTACTTAAAAGTTTTTGTATGTAATACAGCAATTAATAAAACTATTACTGTAGAAGGGAGACAAGTAATGTCATTCTTTCATTTGCTCAACAAATTCACTTGTAGAATAGTGTTACATAAGGTGGGATGGATGCTGAAAAGATCTTATTCCTTAATCTTAATCTTAATTTAACCCCAATTAGAATAGTTCTGTAGAAGCAGAAATAAGATAAACTTTTGGACTTTAAGAGGAAGCTTCTTTCAAGATTATACTTTTAATGATAGTCTGAATGATATGCAGAACTCCTTTCTCTTATTACAGCTTGATAAGGAATCCACATGCCAATTCCAGAAATGATCTAGGTATCATTGCTCTCATTTAATCTACTCCCTAAAATAGGACAGAGTGCTTTTATATTTACCATATCCATGGGGAATCTGATATACTGGATCCAACCTGGAAGGAATCTCTTTGTTGCACATGCAATACAAAACAGGCTATTTCTGGAAACAAGAACACTGCAACCCTCACATAAACTCCTTTGGAATTAATGTTCCCCTTTCAGTTTTATTTTTTTTACATCTCCCTCCTTCTTCCAATCTTATAAGTCAAATTAAGCTTTTTTGACTGGTTTGGGGGAACAAAGGGACATAAGCAAAAGGATAATATTTTCTCCTGCTGGGTTCTCACTGTTTTGGACCGTTTCACATGGCACTATTTAGTTCTTACATGCATAAGGAGAACATGGAGTCAGCTAGTTTGGGCCCTAATTTGGAAAAGATTAAGGAGTTGCTTGATTTTTGTTCTTTAAGAGGCTAATAAAACCCTTTGCTTTTTCCCATCTTAAGTACAGGAACTAAGGCAGGCTGCATCAAATCAAATAGAGATGGTATCAGAACATGGCACATTTTATTCTTTTTAAATATCAACAAGACAAATAACTTAGGGAAGAACCATGAGTCATCCAGCATAATTCTTATACTATGCTATTAATAAAGATATTTAATAAGTAATCTTGTAAGTGTCCTGATTAATTAATTTGAAGAGAATCAACATTAAACAACATTAAACCACAGAACCTTGAAAATAACCAAGGACACAAAAACTAAACCTAGAAAAACAGCTTCTAATTAGAGCATTTGATTCAACCACCTACGGAGAGTCAGATTGCTTCTGGGTTCCGTTTTTATAAAGACCAAAAGCTTTGGTTTGCTTTCCCAAACATCACCTAGGATAACTTCTGGTAGCTCTCAATTGGGCCAGTTGATAGTTCATGCAGATCTTGGCCAAAGCTGCCCCAGCTTTCAAATCCATGAAGACCAGGGGCTACACGGGAATATGATTTTCAGTTCCTAATTTCCTGCCTCTATTCCCTCTCCTGCCTATTATTACCTCTCAAAGGTTGTTGGTGTAAACCTAGAACTCCCTTCCTGTCGTAGGGCAAATTAGTGGTGCTAATATTTAAAGCCATTAGCTCAGTTGGTAGAGTGGTGCTCTGCACGCTCTGAGGCCCTAGGTTCGATTCTCAACACAATAACAGGAAAAGGACCTGGCAGCCCACTCCAGAAACAATCAGCCATTGAAAACCCTATGAATAGGAGAAAAACACTGACATAGCTCTGGGCATGAAACAGTGTTGGAGAGTGTTTCATTCTGTTGTACACAGGGTCACTGTGAGTCAGACTTGACTCAATGGCACCTAACAACATCTCCTAATACAGGTTTTGCCTCACAATCTGTAAGTTGGAAAAAAACACTGGAAAAGAAGGAGCTTTAGTTTAAGAGTAGCATGTATCTAAATTACTTTACCAACAAAGAATGGGGGAAATTCAGGTACTGACCATCTCTTAGTTTTTCTGAGGCAAATCTACCTTAGAAATGAAATTAGGTCCTGTAAGTAGAACTTTATGTCTGCAGCCATACCACCCTGGCATCTAATCCTATCTGATCTCAGAAGTTAAGTAAGTTTGGCCTGGTTAGTCCCTGGATGGGAGACCACCTGGGAGAGAAGGACCTGGCAGCCCACTCCCCAAATAATCAGCCATTGAAAACCCTACAAATAGTAGAGAAGCACTGACAATAGTGCCAGGCATGGCACAGTGTCAGGGAGTGTTTCATTCTGTTGTACATAGGGTTGCTATGAGTCAGATCCAACTCAATGGCAGCTCACAACAACAACAACAACAACAACAACAACAAGAAGTAGAACTTTAGGCAGTTAGTGTCTGTTATAATTTTTGGTTTCTTTTATCTAAACTGACCTAAACAATTTTTAGAATAATCTTGGGGATATTAATCTGGAAGATGTCTATATACAATGTGTAAAATATTTATTATTTTCATTCACCCCAAAAATATCTAGTGTAATCTATGTACCATATAGGGCTGGAGTTTAGCTCAGTTGGTAACATGCTGCACTGCACTCTCTGTGGCCCTCAGTTCGATCCCCAGCACTGCAAAAACTGGAGAAGGATGTGTCAATCCTCTCCTGAAGCAATCTTGAAACAGCCACTGAAAACCCTGTGAGGGTCACTATGAGTCAGACCTGAATCGATGGCAGTTAACAACAACAATGGACCATATATTCAGCTGTGTACTAGAGATATGAAAATGAATAAAAGTAGTTAAGTCACATTAGTGGGCTACTGCAATATTAAATACATATGTAATGACAAAAAATGAGCTGGGTATGGTGCCTTATGCCTATAATCCCAGCAACTCAGGAGGCAGAGGCAGAGGGACTGAAAGTTCGAGGCCAGAGGTAGCTTGTGTACCTTAGTGAGACCCTGATTTAAAAATAAAAAAACATTAAAAAATGGGCTGGGTGTGCAGCTCAGTAGTAGAGCACTTGCAGAAAATGTGTGAGGCCCTGGGTCCAGTCTCCAAGTAGGTATTCTATGTACTAACTATATTAGTTTATCTACATGGCATGATGATCCTGTGAAGGGCATATAATTAGTACTTCTATGTTACAGATAAAAATCCAAGTGCATAGGGAAGTTAAATAACTGCCCAACGTCATGGAGCTAATAAATGTCTGAGACTAATTTCATACCAAACCTAGCTCCAAAATCCACTATGGCAATTTAACAAAGTGTCACACTAACAAACATTTCTAAAATTTTACTCAGTAGCCTATAATTCCATTTATTTTCCAACTATTCCCTAAAAAGTTCATATAATTTACCACCAATGGTAAGAACTTTTAAGTGATACTCTCTGAGACAGACAAGGATTATTAGCCCTATTTTAGAAGCAAAATCTCAAGCTCAAAACATAAATTGATTTGTCATGTGGCCAGTCATTTAGTCATTTATCCAACAAAAATGTTTTGAACGCAAGTGGCCTACAAAGATGATTAAGACATAATCTTTCTAAGGAGAACCGAGAACTGCTATAAGAATAATAAGAAACAAACAGTGCTGCCTGGAGACTTCTCAGAGGAGGTGATATGTGTCATAAATTCCTGGATATCACTTCCTTTGCAGATATGACACTGAACCTGAGCTTGAAATGTGTGATCCTCATGTATTAAAGTAATTAAGCTCTCTTTCAACCTGATCACATCTCAGTTACCTTGGATCAATATAATATTTTATGAACTTAGTTGGCCTTGAAATTCTACAGTTTATATTTACTGTTCTCAATCATTCAAGTAAGTATTACCCACAACCAGAAGGCACTATTCTGAGAGTTCTAGTGAATATAACATGAAGAGGGTATGTTTCTTACCCTTGAGGAACTTTAATTTATCAAAGAAAAATCTACAAAGAAATGATTATAATATGGGGCACAATGTATTTAATGCCAATAGAGAGATGCATAGAAGGAAATCAATAAGTACATCATGACTTAGAAGTCAACTGATACATTTACTGTAAAAAAAAACCCCACTCATAAGTGAGTGATAGTAAAATTGAATGTCTTGATTATAAGACTATTAGACCCAGACTAAGTTGTGGGCACTTATGAGAAATGCAAGATGTTAAAGGCATTCCTTCTTGTCTGTTTTTTTCTATCATATATATTATGATACTTTAATGCTAATAGTGTAGCTACCCTTATCAAATATTTGCTGTGGTTTAAACAGTCTGACCTCTGAGTTCTAACAGCAAAGGTTTCTAAACTCTGCAGTCATCATTCTCTCCAAAGGAGAGTGGAAGGAAGGTGAATTAAGACATCATCTCTTTCTTGTGATGAGGTTTGCCTTATCATAGTTTTTTCAAATCCTCGAATATCTCTGCCTGTTTAAGGACATATTCAGCATAAAGAAGAAATGTCTTGACATAGTATTTAAGATCTTCCCTGAGCCCCTGACTATATCTCCTGCTTTTGTTGCTCATCATTCTGAGCTTACCTCCTACACTTCATGCAAAATAACTTATTGTAGGTTCCCCAAACATGGCGTAACTTTGCACCACCCAGCACTTCTCCATCTCTTTTTGCACTATCCTTCCAAACTTTGCCCAGTGGTCGCCTCCTCTAGGGAACTTGTTCTTCACACTCTTTCCCTGGCCAGGTTGAAGGTCTTTGCTCAGTGTTCCCTATTGGGTGGGCCTTACTCCATCATGGCTTTCCTACACTGCACCACACTCCCAGGAACTGGCCTCTCTTCTAACCTACCTAAGAGGGTCTGGAGGGCAGGGACTGTACCTGTCACTGATTTATCTCAAATACCCATCTGATGCATAGCAACAGTAGGACTTCAACATATTTGCTGAATGTAAATGGGGAAGAAGGCAGGAAGAGAAAGCAAGCCGCTTTACTTGTTTCTAAGAGAAAAGGAAGTTTTTCTGGAAAAGAGGAATCTGAAACAGGCTGCTCAAGAATTATGAAACAAAGCAATTATATTTTCCTTGGTATCTAATAACAATTCACTGAATTTCTTGAATTCATTTACATCGTCTTAATAAAATCTTTCTGGACAACATTTTTTTCAGATCCTCTGCCTGGGCAGGCTTCCTCTTTCAGACTGTATAAAAATTGGACCATTTTGATGAATTGTTTTCCCCATCTGGAAAACAAATTTAAATATATTTATTTTAAAGATGGTAAATGATGAATATAGAAAAGAAAACCTGTTTGCCAAATGCTATGCTTAATTATTTTGTGTTTGTCGGAAACAGTGTCGCCATAGGCATTACTGTTTTGCATCACTGTAAAGATCTTGAAAAAGCAACATTATCTTTTTTAAAGATGTTAAATTTTCAACAGCAATGACAGAAACAATGGAAGCTACAGTGTTATATTTCATACTATCTTTTGTGTACTTCTTTGGTTGCCCCAAATTTTGCTTCACCTTTGCTTTCAGATTTACCATCCAAAAATCAAACCATGTTCATAAAATGGATTTGGCCTCAGTCTCCTCTACTTACTTTCCCCAGTGAAATCGTGTGCTTGGGAATGGAAGGCATGGGATATAAAACGTAATGACCCCACAGCCATGTTTTACAGCTCTTGGTTCTATTATAGCTGTTGTATAAATACAAGCTCATGCTGTTCTGTTCTTGAAATATATATTTATCTCTGTTCGATTCAAACCACATTCCCTAAACAATAACAAATATATTTTGGATTATCAATCAATATTAACCAAATCTTTTTATCTTCATGATCATGCTAGAAATACAACAAATAAGATAATCTATAAACACACAGTGGCTGCAACAATGGGCTTAAACAGAAAAAAGATCGTGTGCCTGGCACAGAATTGGGGAGCATTTCATTCTGTTGTGCATAGGGTAGCCATGAATTGAACCCAACTTGATGGCACCTAAGAACAACAACAATAGCAATAACATAATTATTTAGGATGAAATTTGAGGTGATCAAGGTAAGTTTCAGTAATAGGTGCTATCTCATATTTCGTGCTATGTCCTTGTAGCTCATAGCAATATCTGGTGATTAAAGGAACTCTTGGTTCCAATCAGCCTTCATCCAGTTTTGACCATCAAACCTTAATTGTTTTGTTGCTAAGTGATTTAACAAACAGGTTCACTAGATGAAGTAGGAAATTCCTTTTGTTGTTTTTGTTTTTGTTTTATTTTGTTTTTATGGTACTGGAGGGTTGAACCCGGGGCTTTGCGCTTGCATGCTTTGCAAGTGATGTACCAGGGAGCTGCACCCTCAGTCCATTTTTTTACTTTTTTTTTTTTTTTTTTTTTTTTTTTTTTTTTTTTTTTTTTTTTTTTTTTTTTTTGAGACAGGGTTTTGCTAAACTATGCAGACTGCCTCTGGTCTCGGACTTGGGATCCTCCTGCCTCTGCCTCCTGAGTTGCTGGGATTACAGGTGTGCACCACTGTGCCAGGATGCTGCAGTAGGAAGTTCTAAAAACAAAAGAAGCATGACAGTTTCTTGGGCAACATGCTCAATCTTGGCTTGGGTCTAGTTGGCTAGTTTGTGACAAACATTCTTAGCCAAATTACTATTGCCTGTGTCTCAACATCACCACCTGCTGCTCAGTCCAGGCTCAAACAACCACATCTCAAGAATGGAAGGCTCATACTTCCTCTAGGTGAGACACAGATTCTTGAGCTTTGGGTAATCATCCTCAACCCCTAGCCAATTAAAAGGTAACTAATTGCATTCCGGTAGCTACGGAGAAAAGATATTGCGGGAACTGTTGTCAATGTGGACAATTAGGTAGTCACTACATTTTATTGAATCTCATAAATTGGAATATATATATATATATATATATATATATATATATATATATCATAGGTTTTTTTGTATGTTTTGTTCTGTGCTGTATCCCCAGAATTCAGAACAGTGCCTGACTCATAACAGTCATTCAACAAATATTTACTAAATATGTCAATACCTAAAGACAATGGGTAATTATTGTCATGAATTTACCTCATTACCTATTCAACAACTCAAATAAAAGGAATTACTTATCCATATCTAGAACTGGTAGAGAGAGGAATGAATGAAAATGAAAGGAAAAACAGGGAAAGGAGATTTCTAGATGATTGTAACCATAAACATATGACAGAAATCTGAATAAATAAATACACATGACATAGAAACTTCCTAGTAATAGTCCATTCTGCAGATAAATTTTGACATTCATCCCTTCTTCTTTTACAAAATCAGAAAAGCAAAAAGTATATTTTTAAAAATCCTGTAGTTTACTTTTTTACTAAGCAGCTATTCAAGCTGCTTCATTCATTTACATATTACCCATGACATTAACTTATTTTTCCACAACAGCATTTGACACAGAAATTGAAAAAGAATAATGACCCATCTTCAACAAATTTGAAATGAGTTTGCTGAAAAAATAATTCCACTTACCAAGAGTAGAATTGGTGTTTGAGGAAAGTATGTTAAAAAAAAAAAAAAAGCACAGACTTCCTCTTTTTCCCCACAGATTTGTATGTGTGGCAGAGGAAGTCCTTCATGGGTCCCTGGTGCTCTAATACTTCTTATTGGTATGCCAAGAATACATGACCCTGACCCCTCTTTATCAGGGCCATTTCTCAATGTGGTGTCTGCAGCTAGCAACCTTCAGAGTTGAGGTAATATCTCCCCCGAGACAAAGAGCAAGCTTGCTTATTGCCTGCTGTTAAACAGCAGATTCTTCAAAGTGAGAGTTCTCTTCCAGAATCCCACCCTTGATGGGTACAGACATCCACTTGACTCCGTCTATGTTGTTCCTGTGGGAATGCTTACAGAACTGATATGGTACACTGTCACTCAGCTACTGCTTCTCCTGTAATGGTCTTTCAGCTCTGATCCACAAGTCATGTGTCCTTCTGTTAGCATCCGGGAAACTGTGACAAGTTAACTTGTGAACTTGAAAATAGGGTAAAATCTCATATCCCTCACAGCTCTTGAGAGCATGAATTCATCTAAGAATGGGATTGCTTGTCACTAGGAAACTCCAGCACCCAGACTAGCAAAGGAAACTTTCAAAACGAAAATTCAGTACTTTGCAGGTAAATAAATGATGATATAAATTGAAAATACCCCTTCGGGCCAGGCAGGGTGGTGCATACCTCTAGTCCCACAGACTCTGGAGGCTGAGGCAGGAAGATTGCAAGTTTGAGGCCAGAAGCAACCTGCGTAATTTTGAAAGACTCTGTCTCAAGATCAAAAATTTAAAAAAAGGGCTGAAGGTGCCGCTAGAAGGTAAAGCACTTATAGAGTATGCACAAGGCCCTAGGTTGAGCTACAAACACACACACACCCACAATCTCTAGTGTAAATAGAAATTTTAGCCTAGAAAAAATATTTCAAGGGAATTTTGAAATTCTACTAATTTTTAAAATCCAAATATTTATTTATGAATATTATAGCAAGGATTGGATAAAATGGTAAGATTTTTGTAAAATTTGGAGGTTCCACAATATAAATCAAAAAGAAAAATACCATTTACAAATCACTAGAGGAGTTTTGTTTCACTTAAATGGATTTGCCCATTTATTGTTTCTTAATCATATAATGAAGAAGTTATATCAAGAGTCATGATTAAACATCCACTTTCTAAACTCTAGCTTATATTTTTGCTGAGGTAAAAACATCCATAATCTTTTGCACTGAATCTTAGCTTTAAAGTTGGTAATTATTTCCTATATGCTTTAAAAAGAAAGAAAGAATTCTAAACCCTTCTAAGTGCCATTTGACTATAGACAACTCTATGGTACCAAAACTTCCAGCTGAGGTTATAATTTGATAGTTAGCATACCATAGCATTCAAATGAATAAACAGGGACTCTAGGAATCAAATCTTTGGGGTTAAGAAATATGAATTCTCTTCTCTAGATTGGCCTAGTGGTATTATATGTGTTTGAGAAAGTACTTACTCTTCTGCCCCTTTACCTTCCTTTCTCTATTCTCCTCCTCCACCTCCTCCTTCTTTTTCTTTAACTTTTACAAGAGATACTTATTGTCCCTCAGGAATAATGTTAGAAGACAAATCTTCCTGGACAAATGCCAAATAATGAGAGCTGAGAAAGCAAGAATAAGAAAATAAGAGAGGGAGAGAGAGAGAAAGAGAGAGAGAGAGAGAGAGAGAGAGAGAGAGACAGAGACAGAGACAGAGACAGAGAGAGACAGAGACAGAGACAGATACTGATTTTGAAAACTATAAACTATATAAGGTTTGTACTAGAAGCATTGTTTCGGAACATGTTCTGTAACTGTTTTTCTTAGAAACAATAATTGGCTTGTAAATGGCCTACTCATTCTGTAGACGGAGCATGTGGAGTAAATTTAAAACTCTCTTATTAAAAAAATAGGACTGTTGAAGAGAACATAACTAGCACTTATTAGCTACTTAGTTCAGTATCTCCAGTCATACACTAGGTCTGTTTCCTCTCTTAAAACAACAAAATCTCAAACAACACATAATTAGACAATAAATATTTTAAAAATATTTTTACTATAATTCTAGCACCTTTAGTTTAGAATTTTACTATTTATCTTTCCAAAAGTTTCTCATTAGCAAAAAAGTTCAAAATTAAGATACTATTTGTAGGACATTGTACTCAGAGTATCAGTGTTGTGATTTCAGATCACAGTGTACCTAGCTTCCAGGGACTTGCCCTTTCATTGTCTGTCAAATTATCTATTTTTAAAGAGTGAAACTTGTAGGGAAAAATTGGGAAGAAATTGGCAAAAACTCCCAAACTGGGAAAATGGCATTTGAATATCTGGTTTGTAAGTTAGAAATCTAGGGAAAATGAAAGTAACTTGGTTGCATGTTTGTACAAAACCCTTCCTGATTGGATAATTGGACTGAAAGCTGATTGGCTCAGGCCATTCCGGGGGCGAGCTACATAAAGAGCTGCGCTGCGGCAGCTCGACCCTTTTGGCACCACCTTTTAGGCCCTCTGGGCCTCCCTTTGGGCACCCCTTTCTGCGCCTTCTTGCCCGTTCCTGCCTGGACCACCAATGAGGAAACACCTCTCCCGCAGCTCTGCTCCGGAACTTTGGTGAGGAAAGAATGCTCTCCTGTCACAATCCTCAACAAGGAAAAGAACCTGCTCTCCGTCTGACCACCAAGGAAGCAACAGCTGTCTCCTCCTGACCACCGAGACGACCCACATGGGTGTTTGCCCCTGGAAGGCAAAAGTGCCTGAGGCTTTTCCTTTCTCCCGTCTCCTCTGGGGTCCCGAGGGCTGCAGGAGTCTGTGCCCCTCACCTGAGGGTCCTGAGTGAATTGTGCTTAGTATCTGTGTGTGCGGCGTCGCGGCCCGTCCGAACCTCCAGGCCAGACCAAGAGGCATGTGCCCAACAAAACTTATTAAACAATTCCAATGCAGCACTTTGAAGATATATAGTACATTGGTAAAGTCAGAAATTTTTTCATATTAGATCATCAGACCCATATACTGAGCTACACTGAAGTGATATGAGGAGGTGAATTGTTATTGCTGCTGTTAGGTGCTGTCAAGGTGGGTCCCCAACTCATAGCAACCATAAGTACAACAGAATGAAACACTCCCTGACACTGTGCCTTGCCCAGCACTATGTCAGTGCTCCTTTGCTGTTCATAGGGTTTTCAATAGCTGATTGTTTCAGGATTGTTTCAGGAGTGGGCTGCCAGGTCCTTCTCCCATTTTTGCAGTGCTGGAGATCAAATATCCCTGCTCAATAAGACCACCTACTAAAATCAATATTAAGTGCAAGAGAAGAAAGGCAGAACACTTCTCCAACTTAACAGGAACTGGTGGTGGTCCACAGCAAGAGTTCTTCTTGGCTGATTTAAAAAGGCAAGACCAAAGCAGAGTGATCAAGCTGAGGCTGTTTTTGCCCCTATGGTTTGCAGTATTCATATATTTTTATCTGATAAATAAAAGAGGATTTTAGAAAAACAAAAGCCTTTGGTAAAAATTGTAAGGTTTTCCTTTTAACTTCCATATAGTTTCTAATAATTCCCTTCCTCTGTGAGGAACACCACAGTTTGGGCCCCAGTGTCCCCCTCAAATAGACCTATTGCAGCCCTAAAATAGAACACCGAGAAGGTTATTTTTTTAACTCTACATGGAAAAGCACAGAGTCTCAGTTTTGAAGAAAGGAAAGCAAAGCAATAATGACCATGTTGTTGTTGTTGTTAGGTGCTGTCAAGTTGTATCGGACTCATAGCGACCCTCTTAGGGTTTTCAATGGCTGATTGTTGTTTTTGGGGGGAGGGCAGTGGATTGCCCTGGGAATGGCATCCAGTTCCCTTTTTTGCGGTGCTGGGAATCAAACTTGGGACCTTAGAGCTGCAGATCAGTGCTCTACTAATTGAGCTACATCCCAGCCCCAATAATGGCCATAGTAAGAATATATTTTTAAAATTCTTTGCTGCTGTCAATTTTGAAATTCCACAATGGGAGTTTTGACTTCTGTGATATGCTCCAGCCTGGTGAAGTAAATAGGTCTCTTACAGGCCTGCCTGATTACCTAAAATTATTTGACCTTACACTGACCTTGTTAGCACTGTTAAAAAAATCATTTGCCTTTGTTAACCAGGTTTTTCTTTCCTCCATGAGTTGACCAAGCTCTTCTTGAAGTTGATTTAGTTTCTGGTTAGACAGCTGTAGATGTTCTTTCTCTGCATAGTCCTTTGACAGCAGAAGCCCCAATGCCTCGCTCTTCATCTTCTCTACAGCAGCATTCCATTCCTACAAGAGAGCATTCTCTTTAGTTACTGCATATATTTCCTTGGTGTGGACTGAATGCTTATGTCCCCCCACCCCCAATTCACTTGTTGAAATTTAATCTGCAATGTGATAGTGTTAGGAGGGGGAGGCTTTGGGAGGTGATTAAGTCATGAGGGTGGAGCCTTCATGAATAGGATTAGGGCCTTTAGAAGAGAGGTCCAAGAAAGCTCCTGCTCTCCTTTGGCCACCTGAGGATACAATGAGAAGTCAGCAGTTTGGAACTTGGATGGGAACCCTCACCACAAAATCACCACCTTGCCACCCTCACCTTAGACCAGCATCCAGAACTGTGAGAATTAAATTTCCATTGCTTTTATGCCTCCCCTACTATGTTTCTCTATTACAGCAGCTCAAACTAAGCCCCTCCCCCTTTGTAACCCTCTGTAAGATTCAGAGAACATTTAGGTGTGTTGAATGTGTCAGAAATCTGTAAGTGTATCTTCAGGTCATGAAAGTTTAATGAATACCGCAGCAGTAAATGCTACACTATGGGTTTGAGTACCAACATATAGTTGTAATAGAAAAGGATGCAGAAAAGATACTTTAAAAAGAAAGAAGGTACCAGTAGGAAGTGGATCACTGCGTGCCCTGAATACAGGTCACTTGCATTTCTACTACCACTACCTGAAAACATACCCAACACACAGTCAACAGCATTTTAAAATCTCTAACTCATTTTGTCCTATTTTTTATTCATTCAGTATAAGAAAAAATCTCTCTCCTACAACTCAGTCTCCCTGTCATTGGGGGCAAATGTGTACAAGATAAATTGCATACTTATGGCTGTTGTTTTTGTGTCTGCCTACATGTAGAACTGAAATTAGATCTGTCATTCATCACAAAATTAATACCTATTAGTGTGCAGTATTTTCTCCTTCCTGATCCCAGTTCGATCTCTCAGTGCTTCACTCTTAATGATTTATAAACATTTCAGAAAAAGAAAAGAGGTAGCTTTCTACTTTATATTGCATGAGGATTAATAACAAAAATTGAGAAAAAAAGACAAATTGGAATAAACCAAAAATTAACATTCAGTTTAATTTCTTAATAGAAACATAAAGTTATTGCAAAAGAGTTCAAGCCAGATCCAGTTTCATAAAATAATGATTATCTCTAACATGACAGTCTTGTTAGTGAATTTTCTGGTCCCCCTCTCAGCTGAGATTGAGTGGTACACATAGGCTATTTGTTAAATCATGAGAAATTAGCACTGGATTTCAAAATTCTCAGTCTGATTCTACCCTGGCATGTTTCCCCAGTGCAAAATGTCCTGTTATTAAGTTACATTGCTTATATTATGTCACATGAAATAAGTATAATTTTAAAGCAATTTATCATTACTGTTTCCATTCTTTTCACAAGGCATACTAAGTACTATCTAAATACATGGCACTATCCTAGGGTAGATGTCTTGGGGAATATAAAGAATAAAATATAGTTTCTTCCTTTAACAATGCATAAACTACTATTTTATATAACTTTCCTATATACTTACATTATGAAATAAATATATAATGGTTCCACAGTGTACACACACAATATGGTAGCATTTAAAGTAACAATTAATAGGTGTTGCAGGTAGAAATTGTATTATTTTGTGGTCTCCATAGGACCTGTTCTAGTATTTGCGCAAAAGAAAAATATTTTGTTCAGTGGATAGAAGAGTAAGAAAGGTGGCAGATTAAGGGATTGGTACTTTTGAGAACTTTTATAAAATTATGGTTTATAACTATAATCCTTAAATATCTTCAGATTAAATATGTTTTCTGGTGTTTACACAAGTTCAGAAGAATATGCTCTGCCAGGTTACATAGCCAATAAGTGGTAATACCAGGACTATTTTACAGGATTGTGCATCATATTATCTTTCAGGGAATTGAGGATTGAGACTCCAAAATCTCCAAATTTCTCAGTGAATGCAAAAGCAATACTCCTAGGCATTGATATGAGCTACATGAGTTTTCAAGATTGTTCATCTTTAAAGAGCTATTATGTGTCCACTGAAGGAAAACTAATATACGTCATAACATTCTTTCATGTTGTTGTTGTTGTTGTTAGGTGCCGTTGAGTCGGTATCCGACTCATAGCGACCCTCTGTACAACAGGGGAAACACTATTGTCAGTGCCTCTCTGCTGTTCATAGGGTTTTCAATGGCAGATTGATTTTTGGGAGGGGGTTGCCAGGTCCTTCTCCCAAACATTCTTTCATAAAGTCCTGTAAATATCCCTCACACTTAAAACTCATTACTTTAATCTATTGGGAATCATTTTTAAAGCAGTTAGTACAATTTCTGGCACACATAACAGGCAGTCAGTAAATATTCGTCCCATTTTTTCCCTATCAGTTTTATTATAGCTCATTGTTGTTGTTGTTGTTTTTGTTGTTAGGTGCCACTGAGTTGGTGTCCAACTCATTGAGACCCTACGTACAACAGGCAAAACAGTATTGTTAGTGATCCCCTGCTGGTCATAGGGTTTTCAATGAGTGATTGTTTTTTGGAAATGGGTTGCCGGGTCTTTCTCCCAAGTCTACAGTGCCTGGTGTTCCTAGGCGGTCTCCCATCCAAGTACTAACCAGGTCCGACCCTGGTTAGTTTTTAAGATCTAATGGGATTGGATACCACAGTAGTATGGCTGCAGGCTATGGCTCACTGACACCTAAAAATTTGTTCCCTACTTATGAGTATTCCTTTTTCTCAGTTCTTAGTTAACGGTAGTGGAATGTTTCCCAAAATGTTATTGGGCAGCATGACGTTATGAAATAAACATACAACAGGGTTCTTTACTGCAGTACTTCTTGGAGTCTCTGCTGCGCTAATGTGCATTGAAAATTTCCTAGAAGGAAATGTGGCATGAAATATTTTGGACGAGATTTTTCACCAAGAAACATTTGTTCACTCATCATCTTGGTGGTGGGGGCAATCATTCAGTTGGAATAGTTTTGGGAAACACTTCTCCATGGCTTGTTGTGTTGTTGTTAAGTGCCATCGAGTCATGTCTGACTCATAACGACCCTCATAGGGTTTTCAATGGCAGATTGTTTAGGGATTGCCTTGGGAGTGGGTTGCCATATCCTTCTCCCATTTTTGCAGTGCTGGGAATCAAACTTGGGACCTCAGAGACTGCAGAGCAGTGCTGAACTAAATCCCAGCCCTTCTTTCTCTCTCTCTCTTTCTCTCTCTTTTTTTTTTTTTTTTTTTGTTGTTATAATAGAGCCCCTAAATCACCTACTAGTTCAATGGCCAATCCAAGTCCTTCTGTTTTTTTCCCTTTTGTGTTTCTTCCTTATTCCTTTAGTTACTTGCTCAGCCCATTTCTACCCTTTGTATCATTACTTCTTCTGTCTGTTCAATATTGTTGGGCATTAAACCCCAACAAACTAAGGTGAAGAAATGCTTAAATCAAGAAGATACAGAATAAAACAGGTAATTCTTTTATAAAAAAAATTGGCATTGACCAAGAGCCTTCTGTGCTCATTGGGGGAAAACCACTTAATAAATACAAAGTAACTGCAATTGCCTAAATAGAATACTATGAGGAAGGAATATGTAGATGAAATTAGGACATGGAGAAATGGTTCATAGCCATTTTATGCTCAACCTGACAATAATAAGCTTCAGGATGTTGTCTGAATTGTCTGCAAGATAATAAGGGTTGATTTTGCTTTCTATATGTTAGCACTGTGCTAACTTCTTCACATGTATTATTCCATTTAATCTTCACCATGCCCCTGCCCGGTAGCAAATATTATTATCCATATTTTACCAAAGGGCAACCAGGGCTCAGAAGAATTATGAACTTGCTCTAGCCACAGCACTAGTAAATGAAGGAGCCAAAATCCAGGACCAGGTAATTTAACTCTACAACCTGTTCTCTCAACCAGTATCCCAGCCCCAGCTTTTCATTGAGGGTGATATACCAATTCTGCCATCATGGAGGGATTTACCATATTAGTTTAGAGCTGCCTAGGTAAAACCTCCATAGGACCTTGATAAGGCTTTGGAGATAATAAAAGTCTTATCTGACCCTGGGATTATCTAATTTGAAATTTGAAGCCTATTTCAAAATAAACACAACGCTATTATAGATATAATCAAAAATTTACAGCCCAAACTCAGGTTTAATTTTGCTTAGCAACTGGACCAAAATAAATAAGCTCTTCTCCATAAAAGAAAAATACCTGTTCTCTAACAATGTTCATAAATCTGCCCTTAATATAAACTTTGCAAATAACATTAGGGAGAGACTTTTGGCACAGAACCAAGTCTTTGCAAAACCCACTCTAACTTTGTGCTTCATATCGTGCTATAAAAAGTGGGCTCTAACCTTCCAAAGAAACTGCAAAGGACCATTTTGTGTCTTTTATCTTTCCTTATTCTTCATCTCCAGTCTTCTTAATTACATTTTCACATGAACTCTGTGGGTATTAAATGAAGCTGGGTGCATTCAATATTTCTATTCAATCTTTTCAGAAAATTGGTTCTGTTTTCTTTGGGCAATCTGTAGGCAGTCTCTGATGGATTTCTATAGCATTCTGATGATGTATTTCCCCAGTCATTTTTTCTGAGGGGACACTTTCACAATTTTATTTTTAAGATAAAACTTTCTAGAGTCATCTAAATCAATCACACTATTTAAAAAATATAGTTGTCACCCTTGTCAAGGCTGAAGGAACCCAATGGAGAAAATCTTAGTTCATCTTCTCTAAGCTGCTTCTGCTGCCTGCTAAGTGTTAAACTTCTAACAGGGTTTCAGTCACTTTGCAGTAAAATATTTCCAGTATGTGTTCCCACCAGCAGAACCCAAAGCCTGCCATTTCCTTGGCTTTCCAGTTTGACAGAGATGCGTGCATAACTCTGACTCAATAAAGCCAAATGGCACAGTGTGTCCTTGAGCTCAGGGTGTCTCCATGGGTCACTCCATTATTTTCATTTATCACTCACAGTAGTAACCCTTTTAAACTGTACCTTTCAGTATTGCATTTGCTGCAGAAATTGAGCTTCTCTTGGCTCCCTTGATTGAAAGAGTACTTTTAAGAGGATTAGTGCTGATAGACAAGAAAGTGGAAAAAGATTTCTTTTTCTTTCTCTCTTTTTTTTTTTTTTGTTATAATCCTCAGCTCTTCAAATGAAGTTATAGATTGGCATAAAAATTATCCAGTAACTAGGTTCAAAAAGTAATTTGAAAAGAAAAAAGTAACACAGTATGTTTAGTGAGTTTTCCTTCACAGAAAAACTTCCCTTTAGATGAGGGGATGTAATGATCCAACACCGTATTATAAATTTTCATTCTAAGCTTGATTTCAGAATGTAATTTTTAAGTGGGGGAAGCTAGACAAGAAGTAACGGGGAGTGTATTAATAAATGACTAAGAAATATTGATCACAGTGATTTTTGGCCAAAACTAGATCTGGTAGAAACATCTTGCATCCATGTATTATTTCTGAACAATGGCTGATTCCAAGTATCTACCAAGTGGTACCTGTAGCTATAGTCCTGTGGTATTCAATCCTGTCAAATCTTGGAAGGTAAGCAGGCTGGGGCCTGGTTATTACTTGCATGGGAGACCTCCTGGGAACACCAGGTGCTGTAGGCTTGGGAGACAGACCTGGCAACCCACTCCCCAAAGTCAGTCTACCATTGAAAATCCAATGAACAGCAGAGAAACACTGACAATAGTATTTCCCCTGTTGTATGTAGGGTCGCTATGAGTCAGATACTGACTTGACTGTACCTAACAACAACAACAACAACCAAGTGGTGACAACTATCTCTGCACTGTAGGGAAAGTAGAACTCAAAAAACAAATGTTCTTCCTGAAGCTTCTTAGCAAGTTTGGAACAAAATATGCACTTCTGGGTCTACTTCTGTGCTCTCTCTCTCTCTCTCTCTCACACACACACACACACACACACACACACACACACACACACAAGCTCTCCTTGAGTCAGTGGCTACAATTCTCTACCATAAGGCTAAATAGCATGCTGCTTTCATCCATTTCACTAGATACAACCCATTTCTTGCTCAATCCTAAATCTACAGTGCCACTTCGTTCAGCACCAGAAGAATTAACTCATTGACACAAAATGATAGAATTTTACATGATTGCATTAGCAGATGGTACAAATAAAATAAACCTGGCAATTTTAATCAAAGAATATTTAAAAGTCTGCTTTGAGCAGAAATGTTTCTAAAAGAAATGTTTATGCTTTGAAGAGTAGCAGTGAGCCTTTGAAAAGCTGAAATTCTGATTATGTCACACTGGATTGCAAACTGTGGGCAGTTTCCTCCTTCTCCCTCCCTGAGTATTTCTATGCTGACCTATAAAAATGCAGAGAGAAGTGTCCAGCTCTCCAATACACTCAGAGTTCAGTGCCCATAGGCCATTTGGACTGTGCTGTCCCTGAGATGCATTACAGCAAGGGCACTGTCTGAGAACAGGAAGAATTGTTCTCCTATGTCTCACCTAAAGATGGAAGCAACATGCTATTTAGCCTTATGGTAGAGAATTGTAGCCACTGACTCAAGGAGAGCTTGTGTGTGTGTGTGTGTGTGTGTGTGTGTGTGTGTGTGTGTGTGTGTGTGTGAGAGAGAGAGAGAGAGAGAGAGAGAGAGAGAGAGAGAGAGAGAGAGAGCAGGGAACTAGATCTAGAAGTGCATATTTTATTCCAAACTTGCTAAGGAGCTTCAGGCAGAACATTTGTTTTTCGAGTTCTGCTTTCCCTACAGTGCAGAGATAGTTGTCACCACTTGGTAGAAACTTCTGCTTCTCTAGCAACTCATCTGTTAACTCAACGCCTGGAAGTGCTTCAAATTCCTGCATTTTCAGCCCTCCCTAATTTGCATTATTAGCCATATTATTTATAAATTAACTACCTGGATTAAGACTGTCTATGACAGAAATGACAATTATCACCAAATTAATTTCTGAAAATAAATTATTCTGCTTTCCCCTCTCTTGTTGCAGGAAACAAAAACATGGAAGCATGGCTTGGCAGTTACTTGTTTCCCTTATTTTTCCTTCAGTGTTTGGCCAATGAGTGGAGCCAACAGTTCAGCAGCAAAGAGCAGCATGGCAGGGTGCTAGTTATCAACACTGAAGCAAATGGATACATGAAAAATAAAGTTGTAAAGTCAAATGAAATCACAATAAAATGTGCTCATAAGCAAATCTTCAAAATAGTGATTAGAGCAGAAATGCATCTATTTTAGCTTCCTTCATTTAGCATAGTTTTTAGCTGAAATTTTAATTATATGGGAATTTAGGAGGACATTTCTCCAAGATTTGTGTTTTCTGAGAACCATTATTTTTTCTACAGTATCTTGTCCCTGCGGTGGGCTGGGATTTAGCTCAGTTGGTAGAGCGCTGCGCTGCAGTCTCTGAGGTCCCCAGTTCGATTCCCAGCACCGCAAAAAATGGGAGAAGGACCTGGCAATCCACTCCCAACGCAATCCCGAAACAATCTGCTATTGAAAACCCTATGAGGGTCGCTATGAGTCGGATACTGACTTGACGGCACCTACCAACAACAACAATCTTGTCCTTGCTGTATTCCCTATATTTCTTATTCTTCTTATTTACATTTTCTTCTAGTTGATTAAGTAAGGACACAAACCAGATTGATGTTTCCATTTTCAATCAAAATTAATAAAAGCCTAACTAGCCAAAATATTTTCATCTAACACAATTTGTCTACATGGGTTTGTGCCGCAGGTTAGCCAGGTGATCATAGGTTACAGGAATGTCTTCAAAGAACTTACTTTTCATTTTTTGAGAATCCACTGGCGATATCTTTAGAATCCCAACATATATAATTTAACAATGGGGCAAATTATGAGGCTGTGATGCTCACTTCTTATGGAGATTTTCCTACATGAAATCAATTAAATTAATAGAAAAAAGGGTCTGTTTATGTTTTAACCACAATGAAGATCAGATGATCAGATATAGACTAGATCAATGACTGACTATTGTTAGGGATTCCTAAAATGTACCCCCTAATTAGAGTCTCTCTGACCTGCCTGAGGGACTGACCTCTGGATAATCCCAGGCCGCATTCTAGTCACTCCTTTCTCCCCCTCCCATCGAGTGACCAAAGATGGCCCCTGACCAACAAGACCCTGTCCTAAGCACTTCTACACTGATTGGTCACCCCAAGCCCCCTGATTGGCTCCTAAAGGAGAGTATATGATTGGACCCCTTCACATCTTACCCACCAATCCAATGTGTACCCCAAAATCACCCTATTTGAATGATTGTCCCACCTGGCAGGTATGACAGGTAAACTGTCATACCTGTCAGGGAATGTGCCCTGATTTGCTGCTTTCAGTACACATCCCCTTCCAGGAGCCTATATAAACATGCCCCTGGATCCCACCTTCACCCTTCACTGTTCTCCACTTGCTGTCCAGACCCCATCACCTTGATCCAGCATTCCCCAATCTGTGGCAGACTACAATCAAGCCATTGAGTCAAGCCCAGGGGCCCTGAAGTGCCAAAGGCTACTAGCAAGACACAAAGCACCCTCTAATTCCTCCCAACGTTGGGAAGGAGGAGGGTAGAGAAGGCGAGCTGTGAGAGGCAAGACCAGCAGACCTCCAGTGTCTTCTTAGTAACATCTGAGCTGTAGCCTTGCTAGCTGTAACACCAGTAAGCCAACAGCATTCTATGCTGCTGGCCTTGAGCTGCCACTTGTAAAGGGCTGATTGTTGGTTGTCCCTCCCTGAGGGAGCAACCCAATAAACTTTCTCATTCCTGTTTTTCATAGAAGGTCTCCCAAGGTCCTTCTTTGGTGCCTCTGGCCATTCTGTCATCCCTGTCCTGAGGGTTCTTGATACCCATCTGGTGTCAGGGCAAGTCTTTGTTCTCAGCCAGGCCTGAGTCGAACCCTGACAGACTATTAGTATCTCAATTTATTTTAACTTTTTTGCTGTACTGGGATTTGGACCCAGGGCCTCCCACATGCTTTGCAAGCACTCTACCACTGAGCCAGAGACCCCAGCCCTCCTGGAAAAAATTTTAAAAGCACTTATTTCCAGGCTCACCTCATATCCACTGAGCCATTATTTATTTTCAATTAGTATATATTAATTGTACAAAATAATGGGTTCTATCATGACATTTTCATATTTGTATGTAATGTACTTTCATCATATTTACCCCTCATTACCCTGTCTTGTCCTCCTCCCCTCTCTTACTGATACCCTTCCTCCTGAGTCATAATTTTTATTGGTAAGGTAGAAAAGTATTTATTGTTAAAAATCTGAAGCTTTTTATTTGAAGTCAGAGATAAGCAATAAAACTTATAATCAGTCAAATTTTGGATCCATTGGTTCAGAATATCAAAAGGCATTTAAAGAACAGGTCACAAGTGACTAAAACAGTTTATGTATAATCATGCCAATACACAGAACATGCATTATATAACAGAGCTTTAATACTCAGCTTTCAGCTGAGTTTCAGCTTTAACACTCAACTAATTTGACTCTATGCAAATTGTTATTGTCTCGATGACTTTTAAATCTAAAATTTAATTTTGGTTTTATAAATGCTATAAAATTTGAAGTAGGTTGAACGTACAATGACAAACAAAATCCTTGCCTGTGCACTTCTTGAGTGATTCAAAAACCAGTCCATTATGAGTTGAAAATAGCCATGAGGAAATGTTGGATGTCATTAGTCTTGATCCATAAGGAAGAAGCCAAAATACTTCTTACTACTTTATTCTTTTTTTACATCATCATCTCAGATCAAAGGGCCATGGATTTAAAAGGAAAATAGAAAATAGGGGAAAACAAAATAACAAAAAACACCGGGAGAAGGTACAAATCTATTCAGGTTTTCTTTCCCATGTTTTTCTCTACATCTATATGTTGTTGTTAGGGGCCATTGAGTCAGTGACCCTATGTACAATAGGGGAAACACTATTGTCAGTGCTTCTCTGCTATTCATAGGATTTTCAATGGCAGATTGATTTTTGGGAGTGGGTTGCTGGGTCCTTCTCCCAAGCCTATGGTATCTGGTGTTACCAGGCCATGTCCCATCCACGTACTAATCAGGCCTGACCCTGCTTAGCTTCCGAGATCTTATGGGATCGGACACCACAGTGCTATGGCTTCAGGCCTACATCTATATAGTTATCTTTAATTTTCCTTTAAAATTTTTAATAACCATATGCATAATAGTTATATACTCTATCTTTATTGTAGGAGAAATCTTTGCTTCATTATAATAGTATGGAGGAAATCATTTGTCTTCTAACAAAACCCAGTCAAACTCATCTCCCTTTTTGTTGGCTCTGATTTTTAGCTATCACAAAACACACGCATAGGAATCTCATTCCCTACTCAACAGTCTGTGAAGCAACAGTAAATTATATTGGCAATGGGTATTTTATAACCCTTACACTGAACATGAAATAATCTAAAAAGGGTTATTCAGCACCTCTTAAGGACACCAAACTAATACAACAGGAATTATTGTGAGCTCAAATGGAAAATCAAATAAGGCTTTAGTGGAAAGTGCAAATCACTTTTGATTTGGAGGATCTGAGAAGCCCTCTTACAGAATTTTAAACATGGGCAGGAGTTTCAACTGGTAAACTTAGAGGTGGAATTGGACATAAGGCAAGGGGAGGCCCACAGAACACACAGCCCAAGCCCTAACACGGAGGCAGTTATTGGGGGTAGGAGGGCTTCCAGATCATGAGAGAAATAGAGCTGATCTAATACAATGAGTTAATAAGCATTTCCTATAGGCAGAAATGCCTGGAGCCATACCATTGTGGCATCTGATCCCATCAGATCTTGAAAGCTAAACAGGGTAGGGCCTGGTCAGTACTTGGATGGGAGACCGCCTGGGAACATCAGGTGCTGCAGGTGTGGGAGAAGGACCCAGCAGAAGTTCCACTCCCAAAAAGCAATCAGCCTTTGAAGACCTTATGAATAGCAGAGAGGCACTGACAATAGTGTTTCACCTGTTGTATGTAGGTTTGCTATGACTCGGACACCGAGTCCACGGCACCTAACAATAACATAGGCAGAAATATCTGAACCAAGATGGAAAACCAATGGAAGGAGTTATCTAGGCACATGAGGACTGGAGCTGGGTGGGGAGTGAAGAATAACCAAGAAATGAGGTATTTAAGAATGAAATGAGATACAAAGTGAGAGAGAAGGGAAAAGTGAGTTCTAGAATAGTGGATGAAGGTTTAACCTAGAAATGAAGGGAATCAAAGGAAGAAAGAAGGAAGAAAGGAAGAAAAGACAAAAAGTTCAGACAGAGAAGGAAAGAGAAAATAATTTCACTTTATATAATTAAGCAGCTTTGAGGTTAGGGAAAGCCTAACTCTGTGGGATTGAGAATCTTTGTTGTCGATGTTGTTTTTGACAAAGAGTCTCACTATGTAGCCCAAGCTGACCTGAACTCATGGTCTTCCTGCCTCAGCCTCCCAAGTGCTGGGATTATATATGTGTGCTACCCACTCCCAGCTGGTCAGGAACTTTAAAAAACAAGGATTGGTTGTTCTGAGGAATGAAATAGAGAATTAGCAGAGGATCGTAAAGGGGACTAAAGTTTAGCTCAGTTGGTAGAATGTTGCTCTGCACTTTCTGAGGACAAGTGTTCAATCCCCAGCAACACAAAAAAGGGAGAAAAAGGTGGTAATCCACTCCCAACAAAATCCAGAAACAATCAGCCATTGAAAATCCTGTGAGGGTAAGTATGAGTTGGACCTGACTTGAGGGCACCTAACAACAAGGAATGTGTAAGCCTAACTGACAGTAAATTATATTTTAAATGGAGCCAATCAAAACAGTTATGCTAATTGTTTTATAATCTATCAGAATGAAGAAGAGACAAAGAAACTGAGTGATTGAGTTTATTCATAGTAGCTTTTGTGATACAGGCTGAGCAACACACAGAGCAAAGCCAGGAAAAGAGGAAAGGAAAGGAAAGGAAACCATGAAGACAACAGCTTTGGGTGAGGCCACAAGATGATAGGAAACTGCAGAGAGCTGAAAATTAAGGCATTTGGAGTAAAAATCCAGGAAATCTAAGGCCAGTGTATAGAATAAGTCACTAAGTGGATGCTAAAGTTGCACAGGAAGATCCTAGTGATTTAGGGCACATCTGTATTAAGCCATAAGAAAGTCTTCTCAAGTATCCATTTAAAGTAGACTCAGTTTTACTGTTATTATTATAATAGTAATATTACTATGCATTGTAATAACTATAAAAAGCCATAGCTTGTAAGAAGTTTTAAAGGCCAAAAATGATAAGAAAAAGGGAGAGAAGGAGAAAGTGGAGGAGGAGGAGGAAGGAGGAAAAACTAAGAAGTCAAAATTTAAAAAACATTTTCTAGGCATCTAAACATAATGAGCTGGTGAAGATTCCACAAGCAAAGTGACAGCAGGTAGTTTTACACTTAGTGATTACAGGCTATAATATTCTCTGTTTTCTAAGCTCAGCCCCTTCCTAAGTGGGAGTAAATATTTCTGAGGAACTTTCTAAGTTCAAATTTCCCTTGAAAATGAAAGCATATGGTTCACTAAGCTTTAAATTAAGTCACAAATCAAGGCAAGAATCGTTACTGATTGAAAATCTCATCACTCATTGTGTGGATTTTCCCAATATTCATTGGCAAATTCAATATTATTTATATATATTTTGCCTGTTAGTAATGAAATTGTTTCTAACTTATGTTCTGTGAAAAAATGACATCTGCTTTTAATTTGGAAGTTCATTTAAGAATCAAACAAGTAAAACAAACTATTCATTACAATGAAGACAGAGGAAGTGAAATGCACTAATGCAGGTGTCTTACTGATGAGATAATTCAGTTAACTTCTGCCTTGAGACATTTCAGATTCAGACCTCACTTTATTTTTTTTAAATAAGATAAAACATTGTAAAAGAAAAAAATATGTTCTGTTTTATAGATTTTCTTTATTGTCATCAGATATGATGTGGGCTGATTTACTGAAGCAATGTGTTTTATGGTGATTTTGTAATTTATTTACATACTTTCAGTGAAGGAATTTGGGGATGTAATGAAAGTTCAACAGTAGAAGAGTAAGCTTTTTTTTTTTGGCGGTACTGGGGGTTGAACCCAGGGCCTCGAGTTTGCATGGTTGTGCAAGTACTGGACCACTGAGCTACCCGCCCAACCCATTGTTTTGTTTTACTTTTTTGGGACAGGTTCATGCTAAATTATGCAGACTACCTCTGGTCTTGAACTTGCGATTCTCCTGCCTCTGCCTCCCCAGCCGCTGGGATTACAGGTGTGTGCCACCACGCCCAGCGAGCTTTCTTTATATAGGTTAATATGTGTTGCAATGAGAAGAAAACCTTTCAATAATGCTTGTGAAATATGTAGAAAATATTTAGATTATCTGAAAACTATGGTTATATGAACTTTGGAATTTGCTCCACACCCCTTGAACTACCCAAGAGACCTATAATAGTTCCTTTTGTATTGAATATTTCATTTAAGGGCTATTCCTGGGGTATTCCATACTTTTCAAAAAGAACAATCAGAAAAGTTCCATACTTATCTTTTGATCTTCAATTACCTGAGTAATGGGTGTAGGAACAAATACAAAGAACAAAAAGAAATTAAGTTTTAAGCTTGGACAAACATATCTACACCTTAAGAAACTCAATGATTTATTTAGACTTCCATCTTCTTAGTTCTAACAATGACCCTGGATTGTGATTCTATTTCTTACACTTTCTTCCTTTCTGCAGTTTTTTTCTTTCATGTGCTGAGCAGCACAGAAAAATATCTGTAATATCATTAGTTATTAAGGAAATGCAAATCAAAGCCACCATGAGCTAATACTTTCCATACAGTAAGATGGCTTTAAAACAAATGAAAACAAAATAGAAAATATTAAGTGTTGGTGAGGATGTAAAATAACTAGAACCTTTGAGGGTATAAAATGATACAGATGCTATAGAAACTAGCATAGTGATGCAATAAGTTACACATAGAAATACATATAACACAGCAAATTCTACTCCCAGGTATCTACCCAAAAGAACTGAACACAGTGTTCTAACAAAAACACGTACACAAATGTTCATTGCAGCACTATTCACCATAGCCTAAAGGGAGAAACAATCCAAATATCCATCAGCTAGTGGAAAAGTAAACAAAACATGGCATATCTATACAATAAAATATTATTCAGGGATAAAAAAGAATGGAGTAATGATTCCTGCCACGATATGGATAGACCAGCAAACATAAAAAGTGAAAGAAGCCAAGCACAAAAGGCCAGTTATTATATGATTCATTTATATAACATATACAGAATAAATAAGCCCATAGATACAGAAAGTGAATCAGCAGTTATTCGGGGCTAGAGGGAGAGAAAAATGGGTACAACAGATGCTTAATGGATATGGTGTTCCCTTTTGAGGTCATGAAAATCGTCTGTAATTAGGTAATCATGATAGTTATACAACACTGTGAATTTGCCCAATATCACTAAGGGTAAATTTTATATTCATTTTATTTATTTGACTGAGATTAAAAAGTACACACTAAGTTGTGCTGGGCATTTTTCTAAATTCTGTCATGCACATTTAATCCTTAAAACAATTGTATAAATCAGATACAATTATTACCCCATGTTACAAAAACAGAGTGGAACTTGAGTCCCAATACCCAAGAAATTTGCCCAGAAGAAAAGATGCTGAAATTTAACTTCAAGTCCCATACTCTAAGGCAACCATGCAGTACACTGCCTCCAAATGTACCATTCACTCTATGCCATCCCCAAAGACACTATGTCTTGCTGCTTCAAATAATGTATGAATATCTATAGAGTCTGGTAATATGAATCATTGAAAAACACTTAAAATATGTATGAGAATTGGGGACATGTTTGTAATGTTAATTGTAAAAACCACATTGTAAACCAATACACACTTTTGTATATAAACATACATATGTACATATATTCACATACACACAGTTTTAGAATATTCAATTTTATCTATTTTATATTTCCTTTCCATTTACACACACACACACACACACACAATGTGTGATTTCAGTTTTCCATTGTACAGTTTTATGTATGTTCTGATTATTCCAAAATGAGAATGTGCTATGCAATCAGAAAAATAAAACAATAAACATATTTTTAAAGAGTCACTTGTACTGACTCTATTGATATTAATTATGCATTTAAATTATTCAAATAAATTTGGAAGACTGCTTTACTTTTCTCATATTTATAAATATTTTATAACTTCAAACTTGACTTTCTCCTTTGAACAAAGTTTTCATGGGACCTAACCACTGGTATTTTTAATGGATCTTCAAATAATATTATTTGAAGGAAGTTGGGGCCAAGCTCAGAAATCTAATTTATGAAATCACTTGGCAACAACTGGAAAATAATGTCAATGAGTTGGAAAATCATGTTAGATGATGAATTATGGAAGATAGCTTTAACCTTGAAGCTGAAGAATCTGAATGCTGTGTTAAAACATTGAGGGTGATGTTTCTATACCATTTTCCGTTTGTTTCACTCTCAGAACTTTAAAAATTATTGTTAATGAAGGTCTTTATTAATGATATATACTTATCTTAAAAACTATGAATAGCAGAGAAGCACTGACATAGTGCTGCGCATGGCACAGTGTGGGAGACTGCTTTGTTCTGTTGTACATAGGGTCGCTATGAGTTGGACCCATCTCAACAGCACCTAACAACAAACAACATGAAAACTAAGGCGAATATGGACATACATGAAATTCACTGGCAAAACCTCTAAGTGACTCTTAAATTTTAATGAATATGAATCTTCTTGGGGAATTTGTTATAACACAGATTCTAACTCTAGAGGTTTGATGGAGAATCTGCAATTCTAACTATTTCTCACAACTCTCAGATGCTGCTGCTGTTTCTGAGAGTCAAAACTTGAATAACAACGCTATAAATCTCCTTAAGCAAAGATAGAGATTAACACCTTCATCTCAAAAGAGATCATGGCCTATAATGTCATTTTAAATGTCATTCTAAAATGCAATTCATCTTAAGCTACCCCCTTGCTTGGATGATGTCTCATTGCCCATCAAGTCGCAAACTCAAATGCTTATAACAGCCAGGCATATTATATGAGTAGATGAGAGGAGAGATGGTTAATGAAGAATGGTGGAGACTGTGGCAGGCTGGTGTACACATGGCTAAAGTAAGGCACTTGTGGGCTCTAACCAAGAGGTTTTATGTCTGTGTGGACAAATGAGTCTGATAATGGCAGGTCTTCCAATTTCTAGAAGGAACAAGAAATCTGGGTTTCTTTTTTGATAAAAATGCCAACATTTCAAGATTAACAATGAATTTTGCTTTTTTAGCCTGACATTCTCCCCACCCCAAAACTATATTGACTTTTTGGGAATGAGATTCAAGTATCAATAATTTTTAACAATATCCAGGTGACTCTAGTCTATAGCCAGAGTTGAGAAGCACTAATCCAAACATTCCTTCCATGGCATCAGCCACAAAGGGCCTAAAGTGAGCCAAGGGTTGAAGGTACAGAAGCACAGCCTGGCTCTGGAAAGCAGTTCTTCTATGAACATTAGATCTGATGTGCAGGAGGAATGATTATGCCTCCTCAGAGGAGATACTGTGATAAGCAAACATTTGTGCACACGTTGTTTTTAATATATCTTACAGGTGATTCTGGGCTGGGGTTTAGCTCAGTTGGTAGAGTACTGCTCCATACTCTCTGAGAACCCAGGTTCAATCCCCAGCACTGCAAAAATGGAAGGACATGGCAAGCCACTCCCAAAGCAATCTGGAAATAATCAGCTATTGAAAATCCTTTGAGGGTGCCTATAAGTTGGACCTGACTTGATGGCACCTAACAAAAACAACAAGGGATCAAGCCCAGGGCCTTGTGCATGCTAGGCAAATCCTCTACCACTGAGCTACAGCCCCATTCTCATGGACACATTATAAAAGTTTACTTAGAAACAATTTACTGAATAGACTAACAAGCCATATAAACTAGCTCCCTATAGTTCAATTTTGTTTTGGGCAGTAGAAACAACTGCTTTCACTATTACTTATATGAGTTTCATTAATGATTTCCTACTCAATGCCTTATTTCTGTTAAATTCTCTTTGAAAAGGACATTCCCTTTTGTCTCCTCATATCCATATCTAAACAAAAGTCTGAAGTGCAATATGTTGCTTCCTAGTTAAGGATATAAAAAGTTGGATTCTTTCTCTAAGAAGAAGGAATATGCTTACTGAAAAAAAAAAAAAAACCTCACAGATGAAAACTATTTGAAAGTTTACACTATGGATGGGAGGGGAAACAACAATTTTGGGGCCACTACTAAAAGGCAAGTGTTTTACAAATATTTTCTCCTTGAATGTTCAAGTCTCCTCCTCACAGGTGAGAAAAATGAGGCTCAGAGAGGTCAGGTGTACCTGAAGTTGTAACAGTGAATGACATAGCAGGGATTTAAACCTGTGGTTTTTGTTTTTTAATATAGATACAATCCATTATACCATTACAGTCAACTTCCAGGTATTTCATTGCTCTCAGAACATATTCTACTCAGGAGTATGGGAGGAAAAAGAATTAACAGAACAATGAACATTTTGTCACGCCAGTTCTCCTTTCTCCAAATAGAATGGTTCCATGGTCAACTGATCTGTGCAATCACACAGGGCCCTGTGTTCAGAAGGAACCCATGCTTGATTTAATGCTCTGTTGTCTCTGTATTGAGATTCTTCTTTTTTTTTTTTTTTAAGAAATTCTCTATATTTTCATTTTGTACTGGGCCTCAAAAATTGGATAGCTGATGCTTCCTGTAAAGGTCAAACCTGAGAGTTATGTTTATAGACCACAGAGCCTTCAGAGGAGAGCCCAAGAGTACCTGGATCTCAGCATCAGGGGCACAGGGATGTCTGGAATAGAAAAATATTGTGTGCCACAGACAGGTGATAGGCTGTGGAGAATTTCCTAGGTGTGCTGCTTTCCCTTCCCATCTGCCTGGTCATTGCTTGACTTTGTACCTTTTTATGATAGAATATAGTATCCCCAGTCTGGTACCAGCCAGCAGGAAAAACATCATCAAGATACCACTGGAATCTGCCCATGTGGCTAACTAATATAAGAGAAGTAAGCAATGACCTGCTTCTCAGGGGGCCTGCTCCAACTCTCCACCACATGAGCTGGGTAGAGCATAACTCAGGGAAACACGTTTTGGAACAAAGCAGAATCTAATCAGATGATGCCTTTCAAAGGTTATACTCTTCTGTGTATGTCTGGATAGGAGGACAAACCAGAAGTGGCTATACCCTAACTGTAACAGCAGAAATTCTCTATACTTGGGAGCACGCCCCACAACCTGCCCTGCAAAGTTAGAGCACAGGCTTTTATGCTCCCATAGCTTACCAGTCAAAGTTGTTGACATCCCAAGGGAATAGTAATTCTCAGTGGAAAACAAAAACAAAAACAAAAACAAAAAAACCATCTGATGAACACAAGCAACACACTGAAATATCTAAATCAGGGGGAGAAGAATCAACACACTGAACAGACTGAAACATGAAGTATGAATAAAGTATGCCTTAAGCTATAAAGAAGTACGTTAGATAGGTGAAGCAGGGAAAAAAGTACGAAGAAGAATCAACATCAGAGATTGGGCATGATAGTTCAAGTGAAGAACTTAGCAGGAGGACTGATTAGCAGCAGGGTAGTCAAATACAGAAGGAAGTGGATGGTTAGGGGTCAGGAAGGCTAAGGAAATGGAGGAGGCTGTTAAAATTTACAACGGCTAAAAGCTGAACAACCATGCCTGTATAATAGGACTCTGGGGACATGGCAGCTACAAATTACCATAATGAAGAACACAAAGAGCCATGCAAACTCTAGGTGGACAGGGTTGTAGGAAGAAATACAAAGACATCTGTGGCTTAAACCCAATTGTGAAGATTGAAAATATGTAATTATGTATTTTAGGAACAGAAATATGTCTAAAGACACACTAAATGCACTAGAGTTGGTATCTGTGAGAATGGGAGTGTCAGGGGGACAGAGAATGAAGGAGAAAATAATAAAATGAACTAAGAGAGAAGCCAAGCCAGAGATTTATAACAAAACGAGCAGTATGTATAATAACTCTGAGGGCAAAAATTACAAAACATAGTTAATGGATAGCTAAATAAGAAAAAGCTAAATGAATATCTAAAGTCACCAGAGAAGCCAGGTGAGGTGGTGCAGACCTCCAATCCCAGCAACTTGGGAGGCAGAGGCAGGAAGACTGCAGGTTTGAGGCCAGTAGCAGTTTGCATAACTTAGTGAGACCTCATCTCAAGATAAAAATAAATAAATAATAAATAATGGGCTTGGGGCAGCCCAGAGGTAGAGCACTTGCAAAGTATGTGTAAGGCACTGGGTTCACCCTCCAAGTACGGCAAAATAAACAAATAAATAAGTCACCCGAGAATCTCAAAGGATAAAAGTTTTCTTTTTTCACAGAAAAAAGTACTTAATAAGCAGACATTAATCAAATACCCTTTTTATACTGGACAATGTTCTAGGTGTTGGGAATCCTAAGATAAGTAAGATGCTCTCTCTACTTTTAAGATATGTTGTTATTTTCCCCAGCCTCCTTAGCCCAAGTCTTAAAAAGTGTTTTTTTTTTACACCCATGTTGCTTTAACTACAATAAGCATCACTGATATTGGAATATAACCTTATCTCCTTGTTGTGGTTTGGATATGAAAGGTCCCCCAAAGACTCATGTGTTGTAGCCTCAAGAGGTGGGGCTTTTGGGAAGGGATTAGATCATGAGGACTCTGAGCTAATCAATGGATTAATCCACTGAAAAATTCATAACTGAATGGACTATTGGGAGGTGGTGGAAACTGTGGAAGGATGGCCTGACTGGGGGAAGTGAGTCACTGGGGGCATGTCTTTGTGGCATACTGAGTTCCTAGATCCCGGTTCCTTCTCTGTCCTTTTTCCCAGATACCATGAGGTGAACATCTCCATTCCATCAGGCCCTCTCCACCATGATGTTCTGCTTCTCTTCAGATCAGAAGCAATGGAGCCAGCTGGCCATGGACTGACTGGAACCTTTGAAACTGTGAGCCCAAATAAATCTTTCCTCCTTTTAAGTTGTCTTTGACAGGTATTTTGTCACAGTGACAAAAGGCTGACTAACTCCCTCCTTTATGGGATCTGAAAGATAAAGGGAGTTTTAAGGTCTTCCAGGCCTACCTCCCACTGCTTCAGGATCTTCTATCTCCCAACCAGTGGAAGTTTACTTTCCTATAATGACCATAAATTCCTATTTCTTCCAACAGAATGGCTATGGATATGCCTATTGCCTCTGAAACAATTCTCTTTTGTCTCTATTCTCTGTGTTAATCATTCTGAGGACCTCTAGCTCTTACCATACACAAACTAGTCTGTTGGCTATTTGCCTTATTCTGTCTTTTTTTGGAAAGACCCCTCCTGACCAACCACTCATTTCCTATCCATCTACTCAAACCCCATCCTTCCTGAAAGCTGGCCTGGGTCATACCAAAACAGAGCACCACCCCTTCTTTGGCATTCACATGAATGGGGTCTTCCCAACCCATGTGATTCAGAGACCCTTACTACCTTGAATAACTAGTTATCATTGGGTAGTCTAGTATACCAGACTCATGACAAATGTCTTCCAAACCTTTTATCAACAATTTACACTTTAGTATTTATCCCTATTTGGTTGATCCAATCAAAATAGCCATTCAATATTTTGGTAATCTCTAAAGATGTTATTGAGATTTGGCATACCAAAGACCAAACTATAGTTTGGAAAGAAAACCTTACATCAAGAAGAATGCTTTTCAGGAATAAATAAAACAGGGACTCCCGGCTAATAAAACTAATACTTATTTTTTGAAAATAAATTTATGCTCAATGGTGCTGTAGAGAAATAGGTTTCTCTGCCTCAGTTTCTAAATACAGTTTGGCTTAAAAACAACTTGTGTGCATGGAACAATATTCAGCTTCTGCATGAGATCCTGAGAATTTTAAACACTAAAGGATATAGATAGATTTGTCTGGAACATAATGGAGGATCAGGAATTAGTGTCCATTTTAATAATATTTGCTTGGATATTTATATAGCTTAATTTCTTTGTATAATAAAATGTGCAATCCTGCTATTTGAATTTTATCCATATAACTGAATATTTCCCAGATAAAGGTTAGTAGATGTATTGTTATTGTTAGGTACTGTCAAGTTGGGTCAGTCTCATAGCAACCCTATATATGACAGAATGAACTATTCCCTGATTCTGTGCCAGGCACACAATCTTTTTTATGTTTAAGCCCATTGTTGCAGACACTGTGTCAATTCATCTAGTTGAGGGTTTTACTTTTTTTTCATTGACCTGCCACTCTCCCAAGAATGATGTCCTTCTCCAGGGATTAGTCCTTACTGACTATATATCCAAAATACATAAGACTCAGTCTAGCCATCCTTGCTTCCAAGGAGCACTTTGGTTGCACTTCTTCTAGGACAGATCTCTTCGTTCTTTTGGTAGTCCATGGTATATTCAATATTTGTGTCCAGCACCATAATTCAAAAGCATCAATTCTTCTGTCTCTCTTATTCAATGTCCAGCTTTCACAACCATAAGATGTGACTGGAAATACCATGGCATGAGTCAGGCACATCTTTGTCTTCAATGTGGCATCTTCACTTTTCAATTCTTAAAAGAGATCTTTTGCCATAACCTTTCTCAATGTAATGCATCTTTTGATTTTTCGACTGCTGCTTCCATGGGTGCTGATGGTAGAACCAAGCAAAGCAAAATCTTGGACAACCTCCATCTTTTCTCTACTTATCATGAAGTTGCATACTGACCCAGTTGTAAAGATTTTTGTTTTGCTGATGTTGAGGCACAATCCATACTGAAGGGTGTGTTCTTTGATCTTTGTCAGTAAATGTTTCAATTCCTCTTCACTTTCAGCAAGCAGAGTTGTGTCATCTGCATAATGCAGGTTGTTAATGAGTCTTCCTCCAATCCTGATGCCATGTTGTTCTTCATAAATCCAGCTTCTTGGATTATTTGCTCAGCATAGAGATTGAAGAGGTACTGTGAAAGGATATAGCCCTGACATACACCTTTCTCAACTTTTAATCAAGCAGTGTTTCCTTGTTCTGTTCAAACAACTGCCTCCTGGTCACATACAGATTCCTTATGAGTACAACTAGGTGCTCTGGTATTCACATTCTTCACAGTGTTATCCATAATTTGTTATGATCTACACAGTCAAATGCCTTTGCATAGTGAATAAAACATAGAAATCTTTCTAGTATTCTCTACTTTCAGCCAATATCTGTCTGACATCAACAATGATATCCCTGGTTCCCTGCCCTCTTCTGAATCCAGCTTTGTTTTTCAGCAGTTCCCTGACTATATAGTGCTGCAATCACTTTTCAATAATCTTTCATAAAATTTTGCTTGTGTGTGATATTAATATCTTCATTTGATAATTTCCACATTCAGTTGGATCCCCTTTCTTGGGAATAGGCACAAATGAGGGTCTCTTCTAGTCATTTGGCCAGGTAGTTTTCCAAATATCTTGGAATAAACAAGTGAGCACCTCCAGTGCTGCATCTGTTTGTTGAAACATCTCTATTGGTATTCTATCAATTCCTAGAGCTTTGTGTTTTGCCAATTCCCTCAAGCTTAAGGAATTGAAGAAAAAATTCAAACCTCAAGTGGCAATAATGAAAGATTCTACACAGAAAATATTAAATAATGCAGGAAACATCCAAAGAAGATGGAAGGAATACACAGAGTCATTATACAATCAGATGTTTAGAGAAATATTTATGCTAAACTTTTAGATAGGGGAAAAAAGCATGACTGAAGCTGTGTGTCTATGGGGTTATATGTGGAAAGACTAAAAGGGACTGTGCAAAAATGTTAATAATGGTTATCTTTTAGTTAAAGGATTAACTTATAGTTTTGAAATTTTCTAGATTTAAATATTATAATAAAATATTTATTATTAAATTTTTATTTCTACTCAACAAGAAAACAACCTCATTAAAAAATGATCCAAAGTCCTTAACAGACACATCAATATAGAAGATATATAGGCAAATCAATTTATAGAAGATGCTCCAATTCATCTGTCATCAAGAAAATACAAATTAAAACAACAATGGAATACCACTATACACCTATTAGAATGGCCAACATTCAGAACACTGACAAGAATCCTGGCACATAAGGGTGTGGAGCAACAGTAAATCTTATTCATTGCTAGCAAAAATGTAAAATGACATAGCCACGTAAGAAGACAGTTTGCAGTTTCTAACAAAGCTAAACATACTCTAATTACATGACCCAGCAATTACATTCCTTGGCATTTACTCAAATGAACAGAAAAAAATCTATGACCATACAAAAATCTGTACATGGATGTTTATAACAGCTTTATTCATCATTGCCAAAACTTGGAAGCAATCTAGATGTCCTTCAGCATGTGAGTGGGTAAATAAACGGTGGAATAGCCAGATAGTGGAAAATTATTCAACACTAAACAAAAATGAACTATTAATCCTTGAAAAGGCATGAAGAAAATTTAAATGTATATTTCTGCATGAAAAATATCAATTTGCAAACATTACATACTATATGCTTCAAACCATATGACATTCCCGAAAAGGCAAAATTACAGAGACAGTAAAAAAATTAGTGGTTGCTAGGAGTTAAGAGGAGAGAGAAAGAGCATAGAGGATTTTTGTTGTTGTTAGGTGCTGTCGAGTTGGTATCCGACTCATAGTGACCCTCTTAGGGTTTTCAATGGCTGACTGTTTCGGGATTGCCTTGGGAGTGGATTGCCAGGCCCTTCTCCCAGAGGATTTTTAAGGCAGTGAAATTATTCTGTTTGGTATTATAAAGGTGGATTACAGGTCATTATATATTTGTCCAAATATGTAGAATATACAATACCAAGAGTGAACCCTAATATAAACAGTGCAGTTCAGGTGATAATGATGTAGTGATGTAATGATAATGTAGGTCCCTGAATTGTAACAAATATACCACTTTGATGGGGATGTTGATAAAGGGGGACTACTGGTATGTGGGAGGGAGGGACAAGGAGTATAAGGGAAATTTCTGCACTCCCTTCTTAATTTTGCTGTGAAACTAAGACTGTGGTAAAAAATAAAGTCTATAAAAATATTACTTCTTATTTCCTATGGCTGCCATTTAAGGATAATGATGAAAAAATGTCTATCTAGTTTTCTATTAGACTGCAGCCATAGCCCTGTGGCATCCTATCCTGTCAGATCTCGGAAGCTAAGCAGGGTCGGGCCTGGTTAGTACCTGGATGGGAGACTGCCTGGGAACACCAGAAGCTGTAGGCTTGGGAGAAGGACCTGGCAATCCCCTCCCAAAAATCAATCTGCCATCGAAAACCCTATGAACAGCAGAGAAGCACTGACAATAGTGTTTCCCCTGTTGTACAGAGAGTCGCTATGAGCTGGATACCAACTCGACGGCACCTAACAACAACAACAACAGTTTTCTATTATGCACCTGTGAGATTCAATGTGAACTGTAAACTATGACAGAAATTGTGCCTTACTATCACCAAGGTCATATGGGAACAAATATTCTACTCCACACCATTGTCAGGGCTGGAAGAAACCATAATAACTCCATATTTACAGTGACTGTAACCACAAGGTATGTCTAAATTACATGAATATACTGTTTTTGTTTATTTATTTTTTAAAAAGTAATTATCCTATGCAATTAGAGTTATCCTTTGTGCTTAGCATTTGAGGATTTTGATAGAATTTTCACTGATAAAATTTGAATTTGATACAAAAGAAATTATTGTATAACTTCAATAAAAAAATCAAGTTCCTAAATAGATAAAACAAAAAATGAAAAATTTGAAAGAAGTTTTAAAAATACATCAATAGTATTTGTAATTGCACCTATCAGTCAAATATTCAAACTGAACATTTTTAATATTTACAATATAATACAGTATTCAAATATAAGCAAGAAACTAACATAAGGCAAAAAAAAAAAGTCATTATCCTTATGAGATTTAAGTATAAGTAAATGCAATCTTGGGAGAAGGACCCGGCATGGAAGAAGGACCTAGTAACCCACTCTCAAAAAGCAATCTGCCATTGAAAACTCTATGAATAGCAGAGAAGCACTGATAATAGTGTTTCACCTATTGTAGGTAGGGTCACTATGAGTGGAACACCAACTAGACAGCACCTAACAACAACAACAACAACAATAAATGCAGTCTACCCCCTTCCCCTCACCCCATCAATGCCCATTCTCCTAGATGTGAATATTTGCTTCGTCTTCCATTTTCAACCACTGTCTAATAGTATTGGCCTGTTGTTTTCTGGAGCTTTGTGACTTAACCTATAACTACAAACCACTCAAGATAATGATAATACAGAATTCTCTAAACCTTGTTAGTGATTGCAGTATTCATTGTTCCCATTCAGTCTACTGTGATGGACTTTTGTTTTCTTTCAGATCAATAAAGAGCACTTGTAAAGAATTTTTGGAAAATATTTACAGACCCCACATGTACAAATAAGTCTATTTTCAAATAATAAGACACAATGGAGAGAGGAGCAACTGCAGCCCAACTACTGTGTTCATCTTTAGCATTCCAGGGTTTCATTTTTGTGCATTCCTTACACCTACAAGTGACTGTCCAGTTAGGAGCCACAACTTCTTACAAAACTGAGAAATCTGATGCAAGTTAAGGAAGTTGTTGTTGTTGGAAATATAAATGGGTACGGTAATCAAAATATGTCTGGAAGTCATAGAAGTGGTAGGGTAATGAGATCTTAGTATAGACATATACTTGTTTGTTTTAAAAAGCTATTGAAACATGAATATTTAAGAGCTTGGGCCCTGGATTAGACAAGGACCTATATTGAATTCCAACACTGCCACTGACAAGGCATTAAATTAGTCAAGTTACTTTGTATCTCTAAACTTCTCTTTTGTTTATTTGGTTTGACCCATAAAACAGGAAAATAACACCTGTCTCTTAGAGGTTTTGTGATCACTTAAATAATGCACCTATTATACTTACTTAGTACAGTGTCTGACAGATAGTGACTGTGAAAAATATGTAGATACTGTTGTAGAAACTGTTGCTTTGTTTATTATTATTCTGGAAGTTCACTCAATAGGCAGTAGTATTAACTGATGCACTCATGATCTTTTCATGTAAATAGTGGATTATTCAAAGAAGTTTTTCAGTTCCCCTCTAAATCATTCACACAAGCATATTTAAGAGAAATCCAGGCCTCTTCAATCACAGTGTCTAATCTGTCTCTTACCTTTGCTTTTATTATCAGTTCCTCATGTTTATGAATTAGGTCTTCATTGTCTGAAAGTGATGAACCTAAACTTTGTTCCTGCAAATCCTTTATGGTTTTCTGAAACCAACAGGTAACCTAGGTAAAAAGCAACAAAGAAAGATCAAAACTCAAATGATCAGGATAAGTGAGTAAAAACCCAGAAATACTTCCTCAACCTTTTAAAGCTTATGCTACTTTAATATCTTTTTGAATAAGCTAGTCTTATGTATTAAATTAATATGATCTGGTTTTTATTTCCTTTTTATTTCAACCTCTACATGCTTAAGAGAAAAAAAACAAAATAATCTCAGAAAAGCATAAAAATGATTTAGTAGCTCAGTAGATTACATAGCATGGAGAAAATAATTCAAAAACCTCCTCAAAAAGAACTAAAACCAGTTCTTATGCAGTCCATAAATCATGCATTCTTTTCAAATATCTTCTTTCCTGGATACAAATATGAATCTGAATATAGTTTTATATGCCTATATAAAGATATTACATAGCATATGTAAGAATTATATTTTATACTATAAAAAGAAACTGCAAAAATAGTTTAATGCTATTATTGGAAATCTGTATTCAGAAAATAAATGGAAAAGTTATTAAAAGTCCACTGTTGTTATAAGTAGCTAAGGGTATGACTCACATTCATGTAGATTTGATTTACAATAAATGCCATAGGCAGTGTTAAAGCAACAAATATTAAAGAACTTGAAATAAGCAATATAGTTTTACTTTTTGTGTATATGTGTGATGAAAATTAAACCCAGGGCTTCATATATGCTATGCAAGCACTCAACCACTGAATTTCACATTCTAAGACCCTAAAGCCATATTTTTTTCAAAGATGCCATAACTTGACACAGGACCTATGACTTGGGACTCTGGAGAGAGATTCCTTATCCCAGTGAAAGGAAAAAGAGTTTTAGTCTCAAGTTTTTTACAGCATTATCCTCATAATCACACCATAACTACTGGTTCTTAAAAGACTATTATAAGCTAGACAGTTTGCTAGTTGATTTGGGGGCAACATCTTTATTTTCTCAACAAGTCTATCACATGTATGCTATAATCATTGTAGAAACAAGTTAAATGAGTTTTGGAGAGGCTAAGCAATTTATTCAGGGACATATGATAAGTGGCAGAGACAGGATGTGTCCCCAGGTCCACAGATTCCACAATCTATGTTCTTTCCACTGTTCCCTGAAACCATGGTTGGGTAGATGTAGGCTACAACCCTATCATCAGGGGGTATCACTTCAAACCTCAAAAATAAATGCTGGTAGCCATTCAGAATGGTGGGCATATCCCAAGCATGATACAAAGTCTTTCTCCAGGGTAGATTGCCTTACCTACAACATCAATATTTTTTCTAAATCCTATAACATAGAAGAATGTATGAAGCAGGAAGCCAAGGAGAAAGCCATGTTAGGTCTAAAGTTCCACACAATAAATATACCATACAAACATACCACAGAAGTCAGAGTCAGAAGTTCATCTAGAATAGGACACCTCAGGACTGTTATAGGGATGATATCGAAAAGCTGATTTCAAGAACAAAAGGTCCACACCAACTCTTAGCATTTGACAACATAGAGTAGGTAATAAAATATGGGGCAAGAGGGTGTCTCTGGCTTTCTGTTCATCAAACATCTTTGTTAACCAGAATTGTAGCTCTTCATTTGTGCAATGAAAAGCGTAATGGCAACCTTGCAGCAGTTTTCATATGAAATGTGTCTCATTTTCTTCAGAAAATCTGATCACCTATGCATAACATATACATTATCTAGTGGTCCCATATTTAAAGTATTGTGTTTATATACTTAAAATTCCTTGAAGTCAGTCTGTTTTTCAGGTTTCCCACTCAGAACTATGAGGTGTAATCCAAAAGTGTGGAAAATGTTGGAATAAAATAAAACCTTTTTACATTAAAAAACATATTAACTCCACTCAATAGACTCCCCTTGGCTTCAATCACATTTATCCCATTATTCTTGCCACTTTTGGAAGCAGCTCAGAAATCCTTCCTCCTGAGCATCTTTAGTTGTCCAGTTGTAGCTGTCTCAATATTGTGAATTGACTCAAAACATTTACCATTCACAGTCATTTTGACTGTGAGGAAGAGCCAGAAGTCCCATGGTGCTGGATCTGGTGAATAAGGTGGATGAGGCCACACCATAATGTTTACTTGACAGAAATTGCAGTATCAGAAGCATTGTCTGTGATCCATGATTTAGGGCCACTTTAACACACACCTCTCAACCATAGCTCAGACCCAATGGATCACACTGAACAGGTTGAAACTTGTCACACACTGTTAACTAAGGTTCAACAGACCACTTGCTGTTTCCAGTATTGAAGTTCCCTGCCTTTGTACTGGATGGTACTCAGCAGCAGAATTCACCATATTTTTTAAAATCATACCATGTGGATGGTATGTACAATGTATTAGAACCCACAGAGAGTATTTATAAAGAGCTATAAACTTTATTAATTGACTTTTATTTTTAAAGCAAAATAACTTCTCACAAAAGTTGCAGTGAGTCCAGACAAAAACACAACCAGTGGAATGATCCAAGAACTTATTCAAGGTAAGGTAGATCATGAATATAGCTAACTTTCTGAGATAATTTATTTTATTAAATACTCAAAGTAAGTTTTATTTATTTTTAGCTAAAGTAGAGGGGACCTAGAAATCTCAAAAATGCTTTATTAAGGGGTAATTAATATAGAAGCTGAGTGAATAAAACATGGTATGGACAGGTGTTCACTAATCTCCCCCAAACAGGTGAGAAGCCTGAACCCGAAAATAATCCTATTAAAGTCTGTGAGTCAAAAACTTGTCATCCAACACATGACAGTGGTGATGAAAGCCAGGAAGGAGTGAATTGTTTTGATTTTTAAATGGCATCAACTGGGCTCATCCTTTAGGTCTGGCTGATACTATTTCAACTCACAAGGATACTATTCCTATAATGCAATACTTTTCCCTACAAGTGAATGTAGCTAAAAAACTGTGGTGATATTCAATATATCCTCTCTATTTACCTGCTTGTCAAAACATATTGACTGTCTAGGTCTACACATTTTTACTACCAGACGCATCCTAGAAACATAAAAACAAGTCGGCATAAAAGTCAGAAGCATGTAGATCTTGTGAGGGTGTTACATCTCACCATGAGGCATTCACACTCATAAGCAGCCTCGTATATCAGATTTACCACATATGCGGTGGGATGCACACAAAATAGACCCTCAGAAACCTTCCCAGGCTAAAATAAGACACTCTAAATAACCAAGAGCATTTTAACCACAATACTCTGATACTCAGTAAATCAGTCATTGAGTCCCACAAGTAGCTACCACAGACAGCTGCATAGATATTCCAAGTGCATTTTTATAAGCTTTTAAATTACATCAGCTGCTATTCAAAAGCCTGAGTGATAAGTACAGTAAACGATGCATTTGGACATTTCTGTAGAATATGGTCCCTGCAAATGGATGAGAGCATGAGCCTTGGGTTGAGGGGATGTGGAAAGGAAGAAAGAATGAATAACATTCAAAGTATTCACTGGAAATTGGTTCTGGGTATCCACAGACCAAAGTGGGAAATGAAAACATTTTCCTGTCTCTTCTCAGTTCCTATCTTTCAGCCTGGCCTAAGTGATGTGCTTGTGGTCAGTCTATCAGTTTTTCATGGTTCTAGGCATGCAGAGGAAGGAGAATTGAGCCAGAGAAGGAATGGAACAAAATCTCTGTTGGGCAGGGGCATGGCATCTATCAGAGAGTAACAAAAGATAGAAACCAAAGTCAATAAAGAAGCAAAGGAGAATTAGGAATGTTAAAGAAAAACAAGAGCTATCCTGGAAGTTAAAGAACAGTGCCAGAAAAATTCTCCTAAACGGTTGCACTGCTCAATATAGTAGTCACTAACACACATGGCCATGGAGTACTTGCAGTGTGAATAGTCCAAACCAAAATATATGCTGAGTGTAATATACATATCAGATCTCATAGACTTCAAATAAAAAATAATGCAAATATGCCATGAAGAGTGTTAGTACTGTTGGGCAAAGTGGTGAACGCCTGTACTGCCAGTGACTCAAGAGGCAGAGGCAGGAGAATCCCAGGTTTGAGGTCACAGGTACCCTGTGAAACTTAGTGAGACCCTGTCTCAAGATAAAAAAATTTTTAAAAGTGTGGTGGTAGGGGCTGAAGGTGCAGCTCAGTGGCAGAGCCCTTGCAAAGTATGCATGAGACACTGGGTTCAGCCCCTCAGTATAGCAATAAATAAGTAAATACAAAAAATGAATTTACCTGTTGAAATAATATTTGTATGTTGTTGTTGTTGTTAGGTGCCGTTCAATCGGTATCCGACTCATAGCAACCCTCACAGGGTTTTCAATGGCTGATTGTTTCGGGATTGCCTTGGGAGTGGATTGCCAGGCCCTTCTCCCACTTTTGCAGTGCTGGGAATTGAACTCCGGACCTAAGAGACTGCAGCACAGCGCTCTACCAACTGAGCCAAATCCCAGCCCCAATATTTGTATATGTTGGGTTAAATAAATATATTACTACTTCTCATGTTTTGTAAAGCTTTTTACTTTTTAACTTTCTTTTCTTTTTTTTTTTTTTTACTTTTTTAGTGGCTACTAGACTACTTAAAATCATATATGGTAGTTGCTTTATATTTTTATTGGCTGATTCTGTTATTCAAGGATGATCAGAATAGCCTTACTTATAAAATATAAATTTAATAACTGAGTTTTAATTAAAAGCTATTTAAATAGCCAAGCCAGGTGAGTAGTGGACTGAGATATCAGTTGGTAGCATTTATGGACCACTGATTGAGTAGGGGTTAGGAAGAAGAACTCATGACACTTTGAAAGAAGTTGATTGGTTGAGTGCATTGGCTAAGTAGAAGACATTTCAAGAAAGCAGAGGAAACAAAGGGGCTCCTCGTCACCTTTGATCCCCCTCTTTTATTTGATTAGATGAGACACAATTTTTTTTTTCCTCAGGGACAGAGAACTCAAGATGCCTGATAGTTAACGCAGGAATGTGCCAGACTGAGTGGGAAGTTGGAATGTCAGTGCTAATGAAGGTGTTGGTCTTGGGCAAGGCTATAAATACAATCTGCCCATGTGGTACAGTGGGCCATTCTGAACCACTTTTGTTTCACACTGCTGCCTGATTTTAGAATCACAGCCAAGGCCAAGAGCTGCACAACTAGACTTGTCATAATTTTTCCTTTCAATACTGCTGAAAATATGGACTAGGTTTCTATTTTTCAATGCATTTTGAGACTGATATAACTATTGGCCTGTTAGTATTTGGGCTCAATCTCAGAGATTAGAGGAGGGCAATGTTCACAGCATTCTTTTGTAGAATATGGGAGCTCTCCTCAAATTACTGAAGTCAGATAGAGGGTATTTAAAGTATGCCAGTTATCTGGTTTACTTCTGAATCTTCCTATAAAATGTGTTAAAAATTCATTGGGCCTTTTGGTTTCTTTGGGGGACTGTGAAATTGAGGGAGAGGAGAGAAGAGTCCCTCTCTCTGGCCAGGAGAAAAGGAAGGCCAGCCATCTCCAACACCAGATTACCAAATCCCAGGATTTTCCATTGATGGATAGTAGGAAAGCTAATACACATTGTCACTAGGCAAAATTTATTACTTTATAAACAGTTTCAATGATAAGCTTTCTTCCTGTCTAGAATTATAATAGCATATATTTAATTACTCTAACTTGTATTAACATATGATTTCTCTACTCACATCTAGATTTCAAGGAAAACAGCACTAAAGACCCCTTCCCTTCCCAACATTGCCCTTAAGTCTTACTTGTGATCAGATAGACTCTTTAACTCCACCTACTCAGCGGTAGAAGGCTGTTGAATCCAATGGATAAAATTAGTAAAGTGGAAGCTTCTGGACCTAAATTTTATTTCTGGCATTATGTCCAACTTATTGGGGGGGGGGTGGAATTCCCCCAGCAATGGAAGGAGATCTTTACTCAAGAAAGGAAATAGAAGCTGGGACCATAGTGCACACCTGTAATCCCAGCAACTCAGGAGGCTGACGCAGGAAAGTCATGAGTTCAAGTCTAGAGGCAGCTTGTGCAATTAAGTGAGACTTTGTCTCAAAATTAAAAAAAGAGAAAGGGGGTGCATCTCAATGTCAGAGCACTTGCCTAGCATGAGCAAGGCTATAGGTTCAACATCTCAGTACTGCAAAAAAGAAAAAAAGAAAAAAGAAATAGAGTCAATGCTAATGTGCATCCCTGCCAAAGATAGCCAAGGCACAGCTTTACCAATGTACCTTAGAACTCCACTCTAAATGATCTGGAGATCTTGAGCTGATTATATTCACTATATGTGAGATAAAGAGAGAGAGATATTAGGAGTGGAACCAAAGTTTGATATTTTCATATTACCATCCCAAGTCCTTAGTTACACAGCTTACTGGATTTCTAACTGAAGCTTTGGCCTATATTGCTGGTTATAATAACAAGTAAGATTCGAAAACTATCATATTGACAGGACAAATAACCGCTACACTTTAAAAGATGTTGCAAATATTTTAAAGTATGCCAGTTATCTGGTTTGCTTCTGAATCTTCCTATAAAATGTGTTAAGAATCCCTTGGGCCTTTTGGTTTCTTTGGGGGACTGTGAAATTGAGGGAGAGGAGAGAAGAGTCCCTCTCTCTGGCCAGGAGAAAAGGAAGGCCAGCCATCTCCAACCCCAGTGCGGGGAAGAAAAATGCTCAGGGCGGTGGAAGGAGATACCCGGGCAGCCAGGGCTTAGCAGATGGCTTAGGCAGGGCAGCTAATTTTGTCACACAACGAGTGTGAGGGTTGGAAGCAACACAGAACCTTCCTCTAAGAGCACAGACATCACTTCTGAGAATGAATTCGATCACCATATGTGTCCCATTTTCCCCTTAATAACTGATTCAGGAGCTTAAATAACCAGTATATTAAGCCATCAGTTCAAATAAACAGTATAGCAGTATCCCCTTATCCATGCTAGATGTGTTCTAAGAACTCTAGGGGATGATCAAAACTATGGATAGTACCAAATCCTATATATATTATGTTGTTTGTTGTACATACCTATGATAATTTTAATTCATAAATAAGGTGTAGTAAGAGATTAACCATAATGATTAATAATAAAATAGGACTAAGGCTAGGACTATAGCTCAGTGGTAGATTTATTGGCTAGGATGCGTACAGCCCTGGTTTCAGTTCTAGGTATATTGTTGTTGTTAGGTGCTGTCGAGTCGGTATCCGACTCATAGTGACCCTCTGTACAACAGGGGAAACACTATTGTCAGTGCTTCTCTGATATTCATAGGGTTTTCAATGGCAGATTGATTTTTAGGAGGGGGTTGCCAGGTCCTTCTCCCAAGCCTACAGCTTCTGGTGTTCCCAGGTGTCCTCCCATCCAGGTACTAACCAGGCCTGACCCTGCTTAGCTTCCGAGATCTGACGGGATCGGATGCCACAGGGCTACCGCTACAGGTATTCTAGGTATACAGAATTAAAAAAATAAAAATAAAAAATAAATAAAAATAAAACATAAAATAAAAACTTGTTTGAATAATATACTGTAATAAAAGTCATTTAAAATTTACAACTTATTTCTAGAATTTTCCATTCAATATTTTTGGACTATGGTTGATTGTGGGTAATTCAGACAGTAGAAAATGAAGCCTCAAGTAAGGAGAAACAATTACATACAGAAGTGACCAACTAAATGTAATCAAAATATAGCTAACTATAGTAAGTATAGATGAGCTAAAGAAATAACTAAAGGGCTAAGAAAGTTAAGCTGAGGAAACTTAATTTTTCACCATGAAAAGTCATTTTTACCCCTGGCACGTCAGGACATTTTGAAGGCTAAGTTATCTAGTCCCTCCATGTTTGTCAGCTTGGCAGGCTGTAGGGATTTGCACGTTGCTGTGATGCTTTTATTTCAGATACAGCAGGGCCACCCATGGGAGACAGGTTTCAGCTGAGCTTCCAGACTAGACAGACTAGGGAGAAGGACCTACCAGCCCACTCTGAAAACAATTAGCCGTTCAAAACTCTATGAATAGCAGAGTAGTGCTGTCAAATATAGTGCAGGAAAATGAGACCCCCAGGTTGAAAGGCATTGAAGGAATGACTACGGCAGAGTTGCCTCCTCAAAGTAGACTTGACCTTAAAGACAGGAATGGAGTAAAGCCCCTGGGACCTCCTTTTGCTGATGTGGCATGACTCAAAATGAAAAGAAACATAGTGGTTATAACAATGGGCTCAAATATAAAAAGTTCATGTGCCTGGCACAGTGCTGGGTAGTATTTCATTCTGCTGTACTTAGGGTTGCTATGAGTCAGATCTAACTCAACAGCACCTAACAACCACAACAAGTTATCTAATAGTTTGGAGAATGGGTGTGGGATGCAGCTAATATACAGAGTTTTATACCAGTGGTTATCAAGTAAATCTCAGTGAATGATATGTAGTAACATGGTGGATAGTTGAATATTTATTGCACTTACATATGCCAAGTTATGCCCTAAGCATTTTTACATACACGATCTTATTTATTTTTACAACAAATCTATTGTTGTTGTTGTTAGGTGCCATGGAGTCAGTATCCGACTCGTAAAGACTCTTATAGGGTTTTCAATGGCTAACCGTTTCGGGATTGCCTTGGGAGTGGATTGCCAGGTCCTTCTCCCATTTTTCATAGTAACGTGGCCTATCTCCCGGTCAATGTTTTTCTGAGCCGCTCAGAAGCGTTTATTCAGTGTTTCATAGGGAACCTAGCTCAAGCAGGGTCTTGGGTTCAATCTCCAGCGCCCAGGTCCACAGGAAACACAGTGGGCAGAATTCGACCCCTGGGGCCAGCTCAGAGCCTCTGCTCTCCAGCCTCGACTAAACCACTTCGGGGCTGGGGGCACTCCCGCCGCAGCCGTACTGCTACATCCACCACGGGTCACCACCCAGCTAGACAGGGGATGGCTGCGTGCCCCAGGGCAGAGCAACGCTACCCAGCCCTCAGGAGAGCAACGCAGAACCCCAGTGCCCCGCGGGCCCCGTCTGATGAGATGCCTCGCCAGTGTGCCACCGCCACCGCAGACCCCTAGGCACTGTCCAACGTTCCAGGAACCGAAGGTCCAGGGCCAGCCTTGCGCCAGGCCCGCATGTTCGCCCGGAGGGGCCGAGACCGGGGCAGACCACCCAAGGTCACGGCCCGAAGCCGCGAGGTTCAGAGAGGCCTGCTGAGGCGGCTGCGCCCCGGGACGCTGGGCCTCCGCACCGGTTCCCTAATTAGCGCCCACGGGCGGACCCGCCACAAATCTATAGCTAGATACTACTATTATCCTTACTTTATGGAAAAGGAAACTAAGGCACAGAGGCCATAATTGTCCCAAAGCCACCTAGCTAGCAAATGTAAAAGCTGGGAATGGTTTCCATGCTACCTGTACCAGAATACCTCTGTTACTACCCTTCACCTGCAAGGCTATTGAAAGCAGTAATGCTTAGCATGCGTTCTAATTAGAAAGAGATCTATTGCTTTCAAAACTAGGAATTTCTCCTATAAACATTAAAATACTTTGCATTTCCTGCTGACATGCCATCGAAAAATTCTAGAGACAGTCTATGTGCTAAAGTGAAATTTTGTGATAAATTTCAATTAACCAATGGCTATTTATCTTTGTTACTGGACCAATCTGTTAGATTCCAGTATAACCAACAGAATTCCACCCTCATTTTGCTTTTATGCCAGACTATGTTATAAAACTACATTCAAAGAAGGATTTTTTTCAAAAACCCTTAACACTTCATATGCTATCTCATATTAGTTTAAGCTGGTCAATCATTCAAGCTCTATACATAGTTAGAAAGTGGCTCATGTACCAGACAACACATACACGCATGTATGTGTGTACACACACACACACACACACACACACACACACACACACACACGGTTTTACAGATGCCCCCAGGCACAAGTCTGTGCCCTGAGGTTGTGCTTATTTAGGTCATCTCTAATACCATCTTACTTACCTATTCACAGGGAATATGCTAAATGATTATGATGTACATTGTATTCGAATTATAAACCACACAATCTTCCAAGTGAATTGTATTATCTTCCCTTCCTTCCAAAGATATGCATTTTACACACATATGTGATTTGGGTAGTAAGAAGAGATTGTGTGCCCTCATGTCTTAATTCTCCTAGATGTCCTTGACAATGTCTTATACAAAGAGGCCATGAATAACTTAGTTTTAATATATTTGTTTGTCTCACTTATGCCTGATTGGAGCAATTGAGAAAAATTACATTCATAAATCTTCTTGCCAAGACAATTAATTATGCACAATACGCCAAGCTGCTTCTGATTTTCATTAATGAAGCAGATTATCTACAAATAAGATGCTGCTAGAGCTGAAAAGAAAGGACAGCTGCTTATCTTTCAGTGTAAAATAAGTACATATTTTTTACATCTAAAAAACACTGATAAAGAAAGAACATCCTATGATTATGTTTACCAGACAATCACATCCAAATTAAGATAGAAATACCTGTGGTTTTCTTTACTTTTTTCTTGCAGTTGATGTAAATCTTATGTCTCTATCATGTTGGTCACTTACAGTCAGTCCCTTTCCAAAGGAGAATCAACTGACATTTTCAAAAGCATTAGGCCATAGTATTTAGAAACAGAAGACCAAATGTATCTTTCATGTGACCGTTCTGAGAGAAGCTGCACCAGATATTCAGACATTCACATTATTATTCATCAGTAATCTTTGTTCTAATTCTTTACTTAATTTCCTGTTTTCTTAAGTAGTTAAATGATTGACAAAGCTGATGTTTTATTAGTGTAAAGTTTGACAATTCCTATGCTCTGTTAAAACAAGAACAGAACTGACAAAGCTTTGCCCTGCAAGCAAGTGTGGTTCTATAATATTCTAGGATTATTAGGTAGATCCTCCAGGAACATGATAATCATAGGCCTAATTTGGTGTTCTTGCTTCTACTCTGCATCACTGCATCATTAACAAAATGTTAAAGTAGAACAATCAGGAAAAAATGTATAACTTCAGGTAAGAGAATGATGCTCATACTTAAGTAGACTTTAGAAGCATTTCCTTGTTTCCATAATTGTCAACCCTGTAAATATTATTGCTCATAGCACTAAGAAACTGAAGATGACACTCTGCTTCCTTATCAGCAAGATACTGTTTAAGTTGTGTTATATTCACATAGCAAAATACAGGATAGCTATCAAAATTATTTATTCTACTTTTGACACAAAAATATGTCTAGTTTGTTCAAATCAATAAAAACCAGGTTACAATATAGTGTATATATGTGCATTCCATTCATTTTTGCTTGGTTGCTTGTTTCCTTAATAAATGTGTGTGTACTTGTGACTAGGCCCATAGCTAGATAAAAGTCTAAAAGGTAGCAGTATGCCAAAAGGCTAATAGCAATTATCTGCATGGATGGTAATCTCCCCCACATTTCCATTGCCAACAAACAGGCACTATTAAGTCATAAGCAGGGAAAAAAACCTGTCTTTCTTATGTTAAACTATTAATTGTGTGCCCATTGAGCAGGTACGGCTGTGAAGATTATAAAAGTGACTTTATTTGATCATACCTTATGACCTCAAGATAAATAATGAAATTGGCCTTCAATCCAAGACCAGACTTTTCTGGAGCATAGTGGTGGAGGGGGTAAGAGTGGGAGTATAGGTAATATGTTGTGCCTTCACTATCTTTTTCCAACATGATAATGAAAATTGCTGATTCTAATGCAGCAGTTACTATGTGCCAGGTACCATTCTAAGCACTTGACATACAAAACTCATTTGATCATCCTAATAACACTTAGATGTTACTATCTACATTTTTAGAGAAAATTGAACCTCAGAGAATTTAAATAATTGCTCAGTTACTCACTTGATAAGTGATGTAACAATGACTTAAACAAAGCCAACAGTCTGGCCCAGGATCTGTGTTCTTACAAGCACAAAAAGACAACAGCTATTAGCTGGGCATGGTGGCGCATGCCTGTAATCCCAGCAGCTCAGGAGGTGGAGGCAGGAGGATCGCAAGTTCTAGACCAGAGGCAGTCTTCATAATTTAGCAAGACTCTGTCTCAAAAAAAGTGAAAAAATGGGCTGAGGGTGCAGCGCAGTGGTCTACCACTTGCAGAGCATGCAAGAGCGAGGCCCTGGGTTCAACCCCCTATACCACAAAAACAAAAACAAAAACAAAGACAACAGATATTATTAATTACTCTAGCTTGTGCACTGCTGTTGACAAGAGAAAATATACTATGGGCTATTTTAAGATTAAGAGGTCGAAATTTATATTTAAGGAAGTGACTATCTTTTTTATCAATGGGTTATATTGAAAGTAGTATTCTTATAATAATCAAATTACAGTAATTAATTGAATCCATATAAATATTAATATATTAATATTTTTATTAATATTGCATAAATATATAAATAAATGTATACATAATTACATTTATATAATTAAATTAGTTTTGGTTCAAGGACTGTTATGAATGGAGTCTAAATGAAAGCTTTAATCTCTTAATCATAAATGTACATTCTTACTATGCCTATAGAGCCTCTGACAATCAACAGCATTCAGAAACCTCAATGTGTATAATATGACTAACACTAAACCCAGGAGAGAGAATTCACAAGATGCAAGGTTTAACTGCAGGGCTCCATGGTACACACCTACAATCCCAGGAACTCAGGAATTTCAGGTAGGAGAATCACGAATTTGAGGTCCAGAGGCAGGCTACACAACTTTGCAAGACCCTGTCTCAAAATAAAAAAGGGGTTGGGGGCACAGGTCAGTGATGGAGCATTTGTCTAGCTCGTGTGAAGCCCTGGGTTCAACCTCCTAGTACTGCCAAAAAAAAAAAAAAAAAAAAAAAAAAAGCTGTAAGTTTTAACCAAGGAGGGAGGGCAAGGTAATTAATATTTATTAAGCACCTTTTTAACAGGTAGGCATTATTATATAGATTTTACATGTTATTTAGTTTAATCCTTAGAATGATTTGGTGAATTAAGTATTATTCTCAATTTAAAAACGAAGTCCAACAGCAAAAAATAAAACTATAGACCAATTTTCCTGATGAACATAGATGGAAAAATTCTTAAGTTATGTGCAAACCAAATCCAGCAACACATAATAAAGATTGTACACTATGATCAAGTTGGTTTCATTCTAGGGGTGGTTCAACATATACAAATCAATAAATGTAATACAGCACATAAATAGACTCAGGGACAGAAATCACATGATCATCTCAATAGATGCAGAAAAGGCCTATGATAAAGTTCAACATTACTTTATGATAAAAGCCCTGAAAACACAGTAATTAATTAAATCCATATAAATGGAACAGAAGGAACATACCTCAACATAATAAAGTCTAGGTAGGACAAATCTGTAGCTAACATTATACTAAATGGGGAAAAACTTAAAGCATTTCCTCTAAAATCAGGAACAAGTCAAGCACATACACTCTCTCCACTCTTTGTTCATTACAGTGACTGCATTCTTTGCCACAGCAATAAGGCAAGGGAGAGAAGTAAAAGGGATACAAGCAGGGAAGGAAGAGGTCAAATTATCCCTACGTGCAGACAATATGATCTCATACCTTAAATATCCTAAAGACTCCACCAGAAAATTCTTAAATCTGATAAATATTTTCAGCAAAGTAGCAGGACGCAAAATCAACACTTAAAAATCAATAGCATATCTATCTATACACCAATAACAAACATGCTGAGAAAGAAATCAAGAAAACAATCCCATTTACAATAGCCTCAAAAAAAGTAAATAAAAGATCCAGAAGGTGAAAGACCTCTACAATGAAAACTTCAAAAACATTGAAGAAAGAGATTGAAGAAGACACTAGAAGATGGAAAGAACTCTCTTGCTCATGAATTGGCAGAATTAAAATTGTAAAAATGCCCACATGTCCAAAAATCATCTACAGATTCAATGTAATACCCATCAAAATTGACATTCCTCACAGAAATACAAATACAATCTTAAAATTCATATGGAAGCACAAAAAAAACCCATATAGCCAAAATAATCCTGAGTAGAAAGAACAATTCAGGAGGCAAAAAAACAAAACAACAACACACACAAAAAAACCTGACATCAAATTATACTACAGAGCCATAGTAATTAAAACAGCATGGTCCTGGCAACAAAACAAAAACAGACCAATAGAATAGACTTGTTAGGTACCATTGAGTCTGGTCCAATTCATAGCCATCTTCACAGGGTTTTCAGTGGCTAATTGTTTCAGGATTGCTTTGGGAGTGGATTGCCCCATCCTTCTCCCATTTTTGTGGTACTGGGAATCGAACCTGGGTCATCAGAGAGTGTGGAGCAGCACTCTAGAGGACGTAGAAAGAAACCCATGCAACTACAGCCACCTGATTTTTGACAAAGATATCAATAACATACATTGAAGAAAAGATAGCGTTTCCAAGAAATGGTGCTAGGAAAGCCAAATAATAATGGGCAAATAAAACGAGCAGACTGTTCTCAAAAGAAGTTGAAATGGCCAATAAATATATGAAAAAAATGTTTAACATCCCTAGCCACCAGGGAAATACAAATCAAAACTATAGGAGATTCCATCACACTTTAGACAGAATGGCTAGCATCAGCAAAACAAACAACAAATTCTGCTGAGGACATGGAGGAAAAGGAACATTTATATCCTGTTGGTGGGAATGTAAATTAGAACAGTCATTAGGGAAATCAGTATGGAAGTTTCTCAGAAAACTAAAAATAGAACTCCCATATAGGACGAAGCTCTACCATTCCTGGGCATATACTCAAATAAATCTAAGTCAACATACTGTAAAGACACCTGCACTTCAATATTCATTGCTGCATAGTTCACAACAGCTAAGATGTGGAATCAGCCTAGCTTTCCCACCAAGAGATGAATGGATAAATAAAATGGTACATATACACCATGGAATTTTCTTTAGCCATGAAGAAGAATGAAATTATGTCATTTTTGGGAAAATGGATGCAACTAGAAATCATATTAAGTGAAGTAAGCCAGACTTAGAAAGATGAATACCATATTTCTCTCTCATGTGCACAATCAATAGGTTTGAAACAAACAGGTTTGAAAACAAAACTATAAATATATATGTGTATATATGTATACATATATGTATATACATATATACATATGTATATGTATATATGACTTGTATATATATGTATATATACACATGTATATATACATATGTATATACATATGTATATACATATATATATGACTTCAAAATAAAAAGGAAATAATTTGTAGGGAGGGGGGAAAACAGGAGGGGTGTGAGCAACAAAGTGGGGTAAAGAAGAGGTGACAATGAGCAAAGTGCACAATAAAATTGTATGAAGAATGTCGTTAGAAAACCTATCATACTGCACACTAAAAATAAATTTGAAAAAGATGAGGTCCATTAAAACCACAATGAAATACTACTATACACCTACATGCCAAAATCCAAAATAATAACAGCATCAAATGCTAGGGAAAATGTGGAGCAACAGGAAATCTCACTCATTGCTAATGGAAACATATATCTACTTTGGAAGAAAGTTAAACATATTCTTACCATACTATCCAGTAGTCATGCTCCTTGGTATTTACTCAAATGAACTGAAAATTTAAGTTCACACCAAAACCTACACATGGATGGTTATTGTGTGGGTAGGTGCTGTCAAGTCAGATCTGACTCACAGCAGCCCTAAGTACAGCAGAATGAAACAGTACCCAATACTGTGACATGCACCCGATCTTTTTATGTTTGAGCCCAATGCTGCAGCCCCTACGTTTCTTCTCATTTTGAGTAGTGCCACATCAGCCAAAGGAGATCCCAGGGGCTTTACTCCATTCCTGCCATTAAGGTCGACTCTACATCAAGGAAGCAACTCTTCCCCAGTCATTCCTTGAATGCCTCCAGCATGGGGGACTCCTTTTCTGGCACAATATTTGATAGTGCTTTTGTGCTATTTATGGGTTTTCAGTGGCTAATTGTTTCTGGAACTGCTGGGGTTTTCTCCCTAGTCTATCTTAGTCTAGAAGCTCAGCTGAAACCTTTCCACCACGGGTGGCCCTGCTAGTATCTGAAATACTGGTGGAATAGCTTTCCAGAGTTGGAAGGATATCTAGATTTCCCTTACGTTTGTAACTGGATTAGAATATTCATTTTGAATATTCTAAATTTTGATGGAGTACTTGCCTAGCATGTGCAAGGCCCTGGGTTCAGCCCTCCAGTATTGAAAATAAATAAATGAATAAAAACCCACAATGACTAAGATACCATCCTGGTTATGGTTAATCCATACAATAACTAATTGGGTGAGGCCAGGACATAATCCAGTGCCTGTTCAGGTTACCTGGTTTTCTTGTTGGTCCCACAGACATAGCTGCAGAACCTGTGCCAATTCTTGTCGCTGTTGCTGCAGGTACTTGTCTAGTTGTCTTCTCCTGTCTTGTAGAAGTTCAAGGAGGCTGTCGATCTTCAGACAGCTGCTCTGAGCTCCATGAATCAACTCAGAATTCACATTAGGTCCATCACACTTGAATTTCTCTATGAAATCAGTGAGTTGTTGACTTTTATTTAAAAGGGCTAAAGATCGTTCTAAGAGTTCTAGAAGAAAATTAGAAACAAAAAAGAATAATGACATCAACAAGCTTCTACATAGTAATATTTAGATTCTTCATATAACATAAAATATATATAACTTTTATATTAATTATAAGCTGTACACAAGATAAATTTTAAATGCTTTGTAATTTATATTTTTTTAGTTTAAAAACCCCACAAGATCAAGCATATTTATCTGTCAAATGGGCCACCAGTTTGTGATGTCTGGAATAAACTGTATTGTATGTTTGGGTCGCATCTTTTGGAACTGAAATTTTAATCCTGAAAAATGAAAGAACACCAAGGGAAAGCTTGTCAAGGGGGTAGGATTGAGAACAGCCCCTTGAAGAGTGGCAACATCTGAGGATCAATTGGAGGAGTCAACAGGGAACAATTTACTCTCCACAGCAAAGAGTGGAACCAGAGTCATCTGTGACACATCCCTCCCCCTCATCCACCTTCAGCAGGGCTCAGCAATTTTACACCCCCCGCCCCACCTCCTGCATCTGCCTGCCTCTCTTCATCCTCACCATAGGAAGCATCAGATGCTGTCTGGACTTGTGCAGCCTACTCTTACTTATATCACCTCTCCAGTGCATCCATCCATCCATGCTTCAGACACAGATTTTTAAAAATATCTTTCTCTCAATCTCTGTCTGTCTCTGTCTGTCTGTCTGTCTGTCTGTCTGTCTGTCTGTCTGTCTGTCTCTCTCTCTCTCTCTCTCTCTCTCTCTCACACACACACACACACACACACACATGCTTAAAACAATGGCTTAATTACCTTAAAATTATGGACAGGTCCGTTAATGTGGATTGCCTTGTCTGGGATGGTTGGTTGGTCTAGTTACTACCTTCCTTTTCAGAATGTCTCTATCTTATCTCCTTTTATTCCTCCCTCTATAAATTCCTCACAAATTTATACACTCTCATGGTCCTGTAAATTTTACCACTTCCTCTGTCAGGGATACCACTCTGCTCAATTTCCTTATTTTCTACCTTCATTCTACTCCTACTTCTGGTGTCAGTCAATTGTCAGTTCTTCAGAGGACAAGCCAGCCTGAACCAAATCCCCCTATTAAGTGTTATCATAGCACAGTGATCTTCTCATCCACAGGTCTAATCATGGCTATAATCTTCCATTTAAGTGCCTCATTACTCAGTTAATATCTGCCTTTGCCACTAGGCTCCAATGCAATATGAGGACATGGACCATAACAACATTCCCAGCATTTGCCATAGTGACTGACACAGGGAAGACATTTTTTTGTCTTTTGGAGAATGCTTGAGTGGGAGAAATGTATTTAGGGAAGGGAGAGAGTTAGGAAATCTGGAGAGACGAGAGACCTACAGTCCTCCAGAGATGAAAATAAGAGAAAAAGTTGAAAAGAAGACAGAATTTTTGTGTCAGGTAAGTTAGAAAATAGAAGCCACATTACCAGGCTGAGAAATGGGAACGTAGTGAAGAAGTGAAAGCAATAAAACAGGCTAATCTTTGACACGTCTGTGGTTTGAATGAGAGAAAATGCTGCAACACTAGCTCAAGAGGATAGGCACGTTGAATGTGCTGCTTTTTATTTTTAGGACAGGGAGCACTGTGAAGAAGAGCCTGAGGGAAAGGACCCAACCAAGCACTACACTGCTACAAATGGACTGCACCCTTACAGAAGTTCTGGTATTAGCCCAGTGCTCCGTCTCCTTGCTGGTCGTATTCTACTCTAGCATTCTAACGTGGCAGTTACTTACACGGCAATGATTAGGCTGAGGTACCTGCACTGTCATCAACTGACACCTTGTTTTGAGAATCAGCGGGGAGAATGAGTTAAGTGGATAATATACTGTAACGAGTCATTTTGAGAATCAGAAGGAAAGGATTTGAAGTAGTTTATATCACATGACCTAGACCTGTCCAATAAAGTATCACATAGAAGTATTTGTACCAAGCAATAAAGGTGGAATGATGTACCTTGGACAATTTGATTGGGAGTCACTAACAAAAAGAAACCAACAACTAAACCAACCAAGGACTTGACCCAGGACAGAGGAATGGGAGAATCTAAATAGGGTAAGAACAGATGGGCAGAACATTAAAATTAAGTAAATTTCTTTAACAAAGAAACAGAAGAACATGTGAATAAGATGGGGGCAGGGATGGGGGGATGCCAAAAAGGGCCTCTGTCTGGAGCAAGTTTTTATGAGGAAGCGAAAGAAACAACCAGAAAAACAAGGTGAAGGCAAGGTATAGAGGGCCTTGGCCATCAACTGAAGGGCTCTAACTTGTACCACCTTAATGCAGGCTTCAGGATGACTGACTCTTCTTTGGTTTATTGAGAGAAAGAGGAAAAGATTTTTTTCCTTCACATTGAAGACCTTGTTAGGATATTATGAATTGCTACACATGTGTGAGCAAGTCTGGAGAGGCAGCAAAGATTCTGCATGTTATCTCTTTTTGTCCTTTCTGTGAGGAGCTCTTACACATTAGACTTTTCAAATGAGAGAAAATCACAACTTCAGAGGCTCACGGCACTGCAGACTGACAGTGGATCACACCAAACTGTTCTGGCTGTTTGAAAAAATTTATAAATGGCTAAAATTCCCATTTGAATTCTTTTTCTGGTTTTCTGTCCTCGTTTCTCTTAAGTTAGTTTAGCCACTGGCACACTACCACCAGGCACACCGACCCAGCCTTCTGAGCCAAACTTAACTTGTAAATGTGCTGAGGCTGCAGTCTCCTACTTGGTACAGTGACAGTCATTTAAGTGGACAAATTCTTCCCTCAGATCATCGTGCCGGTTCCTTTGGTCTTCCTCTGTATATTTATTATACCTTACCTTTCTACAGTTTACATTTCCCAGATATTTACTCCATTGGTTAATCATATAAAATAAGGTATTTTTCCTCCCTGGTAACTTGTGTAGCTGGAAGAACCTTTTACAAATACAAAATCTCTACAGTTCATTTATTTTATAGATTGTATATTTGCATGTTATCAGGTGCCATCAACTATGGTCTGACTCATAGAGACCGTAAGTACAACAGAACAAAATACTTCCCGACATGGTGCCATGCCCAGCACTGTGTCAGTGGTTCTCTGCTATTCACAGGGTTTTCAATAGCTGATTATTTTGGATTACTTCAGGAGTGGACTGCCAGGTCATTCTCCCATTTTTGTGGTGCTGGGGATAGAACTCAGGGCTGAAAGGCAACTATATACATGGAATTCACCAGATAGAACATACAGGAACCAAACTGACTACATCTGTTGAAAGAAATCATGAAAAAACTCAATATCAAAAGTCAGAACAAGACCAGACATTGGTTGTGGATCAGACCATCAATTGCTCATATGCTGGTTCAAACTGAAACTAAAGAAAATTAGAACAAGTGCATGAGGCCAAGGTATGACCTTGAGTATATCCCACCTGAGTTTTGATACCACCTCAAAAACAGAGTTGAGGCCCTAGACACTAATGACTGAAGACCAGATGAGATATGGAATGACATCAAAGACATCATTCATGAGGAAAACAAAAAGTTACTAAAAAGATAGGCAAAAAAAGAAAACATCATATTATAGTAAAAAAAAAAAAAAAAAAAAAAAACTCTGAAACTTGCTCTGGAGAGATGAGCAGCTGAGGTAAAAAGAAAACATGATGAAATTACAGAATTAAACAGAAGATTTCAAAGGGAAGCTCAGAAGACAAAATAAAATAATATAATCACATGTGCAAGAGCTAAAGACAGAAAATCAAAACGGAAGAAAATGTTCTGCTTTTCTTAAGCTTAAAGAATTGAAGAAAAAATTCAAGCTTCAAGTGGCTATAATGCCTTGCATTGGGAAAACTTTTGCAAAAGACCTCTTTAAGATGTTGAAAAGTAAAGATGTCACATTGAAGATGAAGGTGTGCCTGACTCATGCCATGGTATTTTCAGTCACATCATATGGTTGTGAAAGCTGCATATTGAATAAGGGAAACAAGAAAGAATCGATGCTTCTTCATAACAAGAAAGAATCGATGCTTCTTCATTATGGTGCTGAACATAAATATTGAATATATCATGGATCTCCCAAAGAACCAACAGATCTGTTCTAGAAGAAGTACAACTAGAGTGCTCCTTGCAAGCAAGGATGACTAGATTGCATCTGGCCTATTTTGGACATGTTGTCAAGAGGAACAAATCCCAGGAGAAGGACATCATGTTTGGGAGAGTGGCAGGTCAATGAAAAAAAGGAAAACCCTCAACTAGGTGCAACTAGATGCATTGACACAGTGGCTACAACAATGTGCTTTAACATAAAAAAATACTGTGTGCCTGACACAGAATTAGGGAATGTTTCCTTCCCTATGACTAAGACCCAACTCAAGGGCACCTAACAACAACAACAACAAATATTTGCATACTTCTGCATATGCAATACCCCCCATAAGGGTAGAAAGATGGTAGATATTTGATAAAGTTTTCATTTTTTATTGGTTTAATCTTCATTGTATTAAAAAAGTAATATTAAGATATATTTTATATTAATACAGCTAGCCATAAATATTAAGCATACATATCCAACTGAAGATCAATTATTGGAGGATATGTAGAAGTTAGATGGGATTATAGCTTATTAAACTCCTCACACTCATACTTTCTAAAAAATATCAAGACCACAGTCTTGGTACTGGTATAATCCATATTTCATCCTAATACATTTTTAAATATCCTTAATATTTCTCAGTGGTTTGGGATTTGGCTCAGTTGGTACAGCGCTGTGCTGCAGTCTCTGAGGTCCCGAATTCAATTCCCAGCACCGCAAAAATGGGAGAAGGGCCTGGCAATCTACTCCCAAGGCAATCCTGAAACAGTCAGCCATTGAAAACCCTATGGAGGTCGCTATAAGTCGGATACCGACTCGACGGCACCTAACAACAACAACAATGTTTCTCAGTGGTGTGTTTCTCTTAAACTTATTTAATAGGAATTTTTAAATATACACAAAAGTAGAGACAATGCTGCAATAGGTCCCTATGAGCCTATATCCCAGCTATGTTTAAAACATGGGGATGGGAATGGGACTCAGTGGTAGAGCACTGGTCCAACATGCATGAGGCCCTGGGTTCAACCCACAGCACACACACACAGAATTTAAAAAGTATATATATACATGTGTATACACACATATTAATGTGATTCTTCTTGTCATACAAATTTGTAGGGATTACGTTCACCATAAGAAGGCCCCTGAGGGCCAGGCGAGGTGGTACATGCCTATAATCCCAGTGACTCAAGAGATAAAGGCAGAAGGATTGCAAGTTCGAGATCTGAGGCAGTCTGCATAATTCAGTGAGACCCTGTCTCAAAAAGTAAAAACATTGGGCTGAGGGTACGGCTCAGTGGTATAGCACTTGCAAAGCATGCAAGCATGAAGCCCTGGGTTCAACCATAGTACTGAAAAAACAAAAACAAAACAAAACAAAACAAAAAACAGGCCACTGAAAAACTGGAGGGTACAGTTGTGATCTTCTAGGTTTAAAATAAAATTTTTTCTCCTTAATGTCTTTGTTGGTGCTGTGGAGTCAGATCCGACTCACAGCAACCCTATGTACAACAGAATGAAATACTACCCAACCATGTGCCAGGAACACAATCTTTTTTGGTTTGAGCCCATGTTGCAGTTACTATGTTTCTTTTCATTTTGAGTCATGCCACCTCAGCAAAAGGAGGTCCCAGGGGCTTTACTCCATTCCTGTCATAAAAGTCAACTCTACTTTGAGAAGGCAGATTACTCAACTCTGCTTGCTGAATGTGAAGATGATTTGAAACATTTACTGATGAAGATCAAAAAACACAGCTTTCAGTATGGATTGTTACTCAACATCAACCAAACAAAAATCCTTACAACTGGGTCAGTTGTAAGGTCTTCCCTAGTCATTTCTTGAATGCCTTCTAGCCTGGGCAGCTCATTTTGTAGCACTATATTTGACAGTGCTCTGCTATTCATAGAGTTTTCAATGGCTAACTGTTTCAGGAGTAGGCTGCTGGATCCTTCTCCATAGTCTGTCTTGGTCTGGAAGCTCAAGTGAAGTCTGCCTACCATGGGTGGCTCTGCTGCTATCTGAAATACTGGTGGCATAGCTTTCAGCATCACAGCAACACACAGCCCCCACAGCACAACAAGCTCACATCTTAATTTGCATCATTGTATGATGTCTTATATTGGAACTATTTACAAAGAACACTCAGTAATAAATATGCTTAGAGTTGTACATTATTCTAAGTTTTAGAGATTCACAGATATGCCATCCAGAATCTCAAAATCTGATGATGAGTAAGGGAATAAATTATTACTGCCTACTGTATTGGGATATTAGCTGAAAGCAGAGAATGTCAGAAAGATGGCTATGTTTTATTGACTGTGCAAAGGCATTTGACTCTGTGGATCATAACAAATTATGGATAACACTTTGAAGAATGGGAATACCAGAGCACCTAATTATATTCATTAGGAATCTGTACATGAACCAGGAACAAGGAAACACTGCCTGGTTTAAAGTTAAGAAAGGTATGCATCAGGGCTGTATACTTTCACCATATCTCTTGAATTTATATGCTGAGCAAATAATCTGAGAAGCTGAACTTTATGAAGAAGAATGCCGCATCAGAATTGGAGGAAGCCTCATTAACAACCTGCGTTATGAAGACAACACAACTCTGCTTACTGAAAGTGAAGAGGAGTTGAAACATTTACTGATGAAGATCAAAGAACACACCCTTCAGTATGGATTGCATCTAAACATCAACAAAACAAAAATCCTTACAACTGGGTCAGCATGCAACTTCACAATAAATGGAGAAAAGACTGAAGTTGTCCATGATTTTGCTTTACTTAGTTCTACAATCAACACCCTTGGAAGCAGTAGTCAAGACATCAAGTCACATTGCTTTGGGAAAAGCTGTGGCAAAATATCTTTTTAAATTATTGAAAAGTAAAGATGTCACCTTGAAAATGAAGGTGTCCCTGATTCATGCCATGGTATTTTTAGTTGCATCATATGGTTGTGAAAGCTGGACTTTGAACAAGGGAGACAGGAGAAGAATTGCTGCTTTTGAATTACAGTGCTGGAGACATCTATTGAATATACCATGGACTGCCAAAAGAACCAACAAATCTGTCCTGGTTTAAAGTTAAGAAAGGTGTGCATCCAGAGTGCAACCAGAAAGAAGTGCAACCAGAGGGCTCCTTGGAAGCAAGGATGACCCATTTTGGACATGTAGTCAAGAGAGACCAATCCCTGGAGAAGGACATCATGTTTGGGAGAGTGGCAGGTCAACGCAAAAGAGGAAAACCCTCCACCAGATGGATTGACACAGTGTCTGCAACAATGGGCTTAAACATAATCGTGTGGCTGGTACAGAATTGGGGAGTGTTTCCATCTGCTGTACACAGGGTTGCAATGAGTCAGATTCGACTCTATGGCACCTAATAACAATAACAAGTGTGCTACATTGTACAACAGAGACATTCATAGAGAGCACAGAAAGAAGTTGTTGATAGTTTTGTACGTGCCTCGCTAAATTGTTAACTCCCTAAGGCAGAGGGCCAGGGTACCCACCTGACACATGGATTTGGGTTTCTCACGAGGCATGGATTCAGAAAATTTTGTTTCATTATGTGCCACTGAATTGATAGCAACCAGGTTGGTAAGTAGTTTGGAAACTGTGTTTGCTAGAAAAGTCTTTAACTAAGTAGGCATGTTTAATCCAAGGAAGAGAAGAAAAGAGAGATGTGTCAGTCTTCAACTATGATATTCCAGAGGGCAGAAACTTCAACCCATCCATCCTGGATCTGACCTCTGCAGTGTCACAGAATAGTAGCATAGATGAAACTAACTGAAGTAAAGTGACTATTAAAGGTAATTTTGATTACAGTTTCTAATTATATTTTTAGTTTTTGTTATCTTAACACTCAATTTTTGTACTACTCAAATGATCAACATCTCAGAAATTAGAACCACTAGCTGACTCATGGACATTTTATCTCCTTAAATTTAAAAATAATAGATATTATTCCTTAAAAATCAGAATTTCATCCATGAATGTACACTTCAAATGAGCTAATCTTAGCCATGTCCTACTGAATTGGTTGACTAATATATTTCACCAACTCTTCATTTTATAAAAATATCACCCTTGAAGCCACCCCTGGGCATAAGAATTAGGACTCAGGTCCCCTCCATAGTCCTCTGCTGTCCATTAAGTATTACAAAGATGGGCACAAAAATGTCCCAAGAGGCATGATACCAGAATGAAAGAATATTTTGTCATCACAAAAATAAAATGTTTCCTGTCACCAGCTAGCATCTTTACCCATCTCTTCTGACAAAGAGGACGTCAAGTAGACTCTCAAAAACTACAGCCCTGAAAATCAAGAGACTGTTCCACTGTTACTTGGATGCCAGGACAGTGTACCTCTCTCTGGCCTCCAAATGAAAGCAGCATGCACCCATGGCAACTGGCCTGCTGTGCCACAGATCCTCCTAACTTGGAAGGTGCCACCAGCAGCAACAAGAAGACAGGCTTTAAACTATTTCTTCCCTTCCAGCACCATCTGCAAATATTTACGGAAAAGTTCCTATTTCTATAACCCACCAATCCTTCTGGAAAATTCTTTCATTTGATTGCCTCAGTAATTAACTTCTTCAACAAAAGCACCCATTGCTATCATGTTTCCAGAGGTAAAATTGTTGTGGGTTGATCATGTTAGCTGGATGAAGATGAAATTGTTGTTGGTAGGTGGCATCAAGTCAGTGTCCGACTCATAGCAACCCTCATAGGGTTTTCTATGGCTAACTGTTTCGGGATTGCCTTGGGAGTGGATTGCCAGGCGCTTCCCCCATTTTTGTGGTGATGGGAATTGAACTCTGGACCTCAGAGACTGCAGTGCAGCGCTCTACCCACTGAGCTAAATCCCAGCTCGGATGATGAAGACAATGAAGATGAAATAGAGACTACAAAACCCATCTCAGTTACCAAACTCAACTCACTTTCTAGTTACCTAGCAGATATTTCAGGGGATTCTGCTTACCCCCTGCAGATCCAGCCAGATTGCTGCTGCCATGAAAAAAAAAAAGGGAGCCTCTGCTTTAATGCTGAATCTTTTGACAATGTTTATGATCCTTGTCAGGATCCTTGATAGGTCAACAGAACAATAATTAGTTAAAATTACATCCATGTATTTGGGTAGGCTCTCATAAAAGTTTATACTGGAAAGATTGAGTCATTAATCTTTGAGTATGGAAAAAATTGTGATAAGCAAATTACAAGGATCTGTTATCCAGGGTCTTTTGGAGTGTAATATAAATATAATATCTATTTGCAGTTTCTCAGATGTGCTTTATTTCTTCTCTAGCCTGGTCAAGTTGTGGAGCTAAATGTCAAATACAACTGTGACAAGTAAATTCAGGAAGTCATTTCACTCACACCCAGTTGTGATAGTAATACATTAGGAAGAAAAGAAGGGACTTTCCCGATCTATTTATCTACCCTACTTCCATAGACAAAGATGCCAACTCAAAACTACACTTCCATAAATACCTTCCCCACTCTAGTCCTGGCCAGTCCCAAACCTTCTTGAAAACGGCATGGCTAAAAATTTTGTTTAACAATTAGACTGTCTTGGTAGTTACTCAGAGGGAGTTGGACATCTTTTTATATAATGTTTTACTAGACTTTCATCTGAAAAAATTCACTACAATTTTAACTACAATAGTAAAAGATGAATTTTCCTATTCATTGTTGTTGTTGTTAGGTGCAGTCCAGTCGAGTCTGACTCATAGCGACCCTATGTACAGCAGATCGAAACACTTGCCAATTCTGTGCCAGGCAAACCATCTTATTTATGTTTAAGCCCATTGTTGCAGATACTGTGTCAATACATCTGGTGGAGGGTTTTCCTCTTTTGCGTTGACCTGCCACTCTCCCAAACATGCTGTCCTTCTCCAGGGATTGATCTCTCCTGACTACATGTCCGAAATAGGTAAGACGCAGTCTGGCCATTCTTGCTTCCAAGGAGCACTCTGGTTGCACTTCTTCTAAGACAGATTTGTTGGTTCTTTTCGCAGTCCATGGTATATTCAATAGATGTCTCCAGCACCACAATTCAAAAGCATCAATTCTTTTTCTGTCTCTCTTGTTCAATGTCCAGCTTTCACAACCATATGATGCCACTGAAAATACCATGGCATGAGTCAGACGCACCTTCGTCTTCAATGTGACATCTTTGCTTTGCAATACTCTAAAGAGATCTTTTGCCACAG
>VMDO01000490.1:0-45023 GCA_007922755.1 Pedetes capensis
TATTGTCAGTGCTTCTCTGCTGTTCATAGGGTTTTCAATGGCAGATTGATTTTTGGGAGGGGGTTGCCAGGTCCTTCTCCCAAGCCTACAGCTTCTGGTGTTCCCAGGTGGTCTCCCATCCAGGTACTAACCAGGCCTGACCCTGCTTAGCTTCCGAGATCTGACGGGATCGGATGCCACAGGGCTACAGCTGCAGGCTTTGAGTTTCTAAACTGTATATATTTATAAGAATCACAGCAATTAATTTTTAATATACCCTATATTCTCAAATCTAATGTACACTATTGTTCTGGATTATTTTATGACATACACAGCGGTTCTACAATTTTCCCCCAAACCAGCTCTCAAGCAAGAATCTAATCTGCATGTGATTCTAATCTGCATGATTTTTTAGTCCTCTAAAACTGTTGAAAGAGGATTAAGTTCAAGAATATATGGTATATTTTCATAAAAAGACATGCAAAGTGAAGAGAAGTTTTTGGTGTGTGGGTGGGATGAGGGGAGGAAGTGCGCAAGAAGGTTAAGGGGGAACTTATCTGTGCAATGTACAACAAAATGCATGTATGGAAATGTCACAATGAAATGCATGTCAGAATGAAACACATTAAGTTGTACATTAAAAATTTCCAATAAAAAAAGAAAACACCATTTTCTTCTGTTACAAAGAGGAGTTAATTGAATTAAATAAATTTAACTTGAATTTAAAAAAAGAATATATGGTATATTTTCATATACACATATATACATGTTCTATTAAAGTAGCACATCAAATGAGATCTTCTAAAAAATGAGAACTTTCCCTTCAATAATAATTTTAAATTAGTTACATCTGTTATCTCTGGCAATGATCCTTGATCTAAAATAGTAGAAAAAAGATTAAACTGTTAACTAAAAAAGGATTTATTTCTTAATAAGTTCAAAGTATCTGTTTCAACAGACTTGAACTCATAAGCAAATAAGTAATATTTTTATATAGTTGCAAAATATATCTTAAAATATTAAATTGAATCACTACTTTAAAGTGTATTATTTATACATTTAAAAATGAAATCCAGCTGGATGCAGTGGCAAATCATAGTGACTTGGGAGACCGAGAAAGGAGGATGGCAAGTTTGAGGCCAGAGGAAGCCTGTGCAACTTAGTGAGACTCTGTCTCAAAATAAATTTTTAAAAAGAGGGCTGCAGCTCAGTAGAAGAGTACTTTCCCAGCATCCACAACACTCTGGATTTAACCCTCCAGTACTGAAAATAATAATTAATAATAATAATAATAATAATAATAATAATAGTAATATAAAAATAAATAATAAAGAAATCCATTCATTTCTGAATTGGGGTAAATATGTATCAACGCTATTTTTAAGAAAATGAAGATCCTGGTTCTTCTCTCTCTTAAGATGCCCTTGTCCATGTCTTGGATGTGTACTACAATTCTTTCTTAGGTGTTTCTCTCCTCTGTGTATGTATGCCTGCACTTCCCCCTGAAAGTATATATTTTATCTTAACCTTTATCCAAATAAACTCAAAACTCTCTGCTTCAAAAAAAGAAAGAAAAGAAAAGAAAGACCTTTTTATGTACTAAACTTGGGTTTTTAGTTTTTAAAAAATGGATGAATACCTTTTCCTCAAATAAATTATGTAGGGTTTTACTGGCAAGTACATATTCTTTTCAATTAGGGACTTGTCTTTGTGTGTGTGGTATTTGGGGGACTGAACCCAGGGGCTTTGCACATACTTTGCAAGTGATCTACCACTGAGCTGGAACCCCTAGCCCACTTTTAAAGTACCTTTAAAATTTGAGACTGGGTTTTACTAAGTTACACAGGCTGCCTCTGCCATTGAATTTTTGGTCCTCTTGTCTCAGACTCCCACGTCACTGGGATTACAGGCATGTGCCACCATGCCTGGCTACTCAACTAGGGATTTTAACGAAAACTTCATTACTAGCAACTTAAAACAACTAAACTCCAGGCTTTTACATTTTAGCAATTTTTCTTTTTTTGTTTTTTTGAGACAGGGTCTTGCTACATAACACAGGCTGGCCTCAAACTTGCTATCTAGCATAGGTTGGCCTTAAACTTTCTATGTAATCCAGGCTGGCCAAATCTCAGCCTCCTGGGGGCTGGGATTATAGGAGTGTGCCACCAACCTGCCTCATTTTAGTGATTTCTGATGGTAATCTAGAATCAGTTACAAGCTTCTTTGCCTTTCTAAACAAAGATAAATTAACTATGAGCTTTTTTTGCATATACACCTAAGTATTCTACTGAATAATACATAGAAATGTCTTAGATGTTTAATAAAGAAATATAAAAGTCTTTGTATAATACATGGCAGCTATGAATCATCAATGAAGTTAGCACATTTTATTATAATCAGGCTTCTTATGACCTCTTTGAATTGTTCTTCTATTCTATCCTCCTTTTGGCTGTCATGTGTATCATATATGTTTCTAACAGGATTCAAATTTGCTACTGAGATATTCAATAAGCTAGACAGTAGTACATCAGTGACCAAAACCTACTCAGGCGTGAAACTGAGGTTGAATAGATGAACTTTGCAAGTCCCACTTTTGTTGTTTGGAGGCCTTATTACCTCCTAATAATATTCCAGATGGTTAGAATTTCTGAGTAAGTGATCTCTCCGTAAGGAAGTGTTATGTTACTACTCTTTACAGACAGCTGAAACCAAAGAAAGAAATATATCACATATGTTCCAAACCCTAGAAAGACCTGGCCCTGGTTTAGTCCAAACATGGGTCTATACTCTTCAGTTGATATCAATGAAAATTTATATAGCACAAGTATGCCTAATTTCTCTTCAGGTATTATAGAGCTCAAAGACCATTACTCTATTTATTCCTCACTTGAAAAACTAACTCAATGCTATGTAATAGTGCCCCATTGTTTATCTCTTACTCCTTTTAGTTATTTTAAGCCTCTGAGCTTTAGCTGGGCACATCGCTGTCCACCTAGGCTACTTTCTAAGCCTTCCTTGCAGCTTCGTATAAAGTGTGACTACATTCCCACCAAGGTGCACCTTCAAGGTCATATTCTCAAAATGAAGCTATTTGGTTTTCATTCCTCTTTCTCCTTCCCCTAGCCTAGAATTTGAACCTGATAGTAATGAGGAACCTTCAACAACAGGATGGCAGAATATGATGAAAAGCACCACGTGGGCTCCTGAGGAACAGAACAACCCAACTGTAAGCGTTGCCTAGTAGCTTGGACTTTTACTGGGGAAAAATATAAACTTTCATCTTGCTTAAACCTGTTTTGTGGCCTCTGTTACAGCAGCTGAACACCAATGTCCAAACTAATTAATTCATTTTACAGGCTGGGGATGCAGCTAGATGGTAGAGCACATGTTCAGCATGTGCAAGACGCTGGGTTCAATCCTCAGTGGAAAAAAAAGAAAGAAAGAGAAAGAAAAAAGAAACAGGTATTTTAGCTTATTTTCTTGAAACAAATGCATAAATATTTAAGCTCAGTGTGGTGGCGCATGCCTGTAATCCCAGTGACTCAGGGGCAGAGGCAGGAGGATCACAAGCTTGAGGCCACAGGCAGCCTGTGTAACTTAGTGATACCTTGTCTCAAAATAAAAAGTAAAAAATGGGTTAGGGATACAGCTCAGTGGCAGAGTACTTGCAAAGCATGCATGAGGCCCAGTTCAATCACCTAGTAGAAAGAAATAAAGAAAGGGGGGGGAGGGAGGGAGAGAGGGAGGGAGGGAAAGAGATGGAAGGAGGGAAGGAAGCACAGAGAGGGAAGGAGGGAAGGAAGGAAGGGAAGAAGGAAGGAAAGCAGAGAGGAAGGGAGGAAGGAAGGAAGGAGAAATAAACATTTTATAAAACCCTTTGGGAAAATTATCATATTCACTGATTGTTGTTGTTGTTAGGTGCCATCCAGTTGGGTCCAACTCATAGTGACCCTATGTACAACAGAATGAAACATTCCCCAACACTATGCCACACCTGGCACCATGTCATTGCTTCTCTGTTATTCATAAGGTTTTCAGTGGCAGACTATTTTGGGAGTGTCTGCCAGGTCCTTCTCCCTAGCCTGCAGCATATGGTATTCCCAGGCCATCTCCCATCCAAAGATTAACCAGGTTGACCCTGCTTAGCTTCCAAGATCAGGCAGGATTGGATGCCAGCATGCTATGGCTGCAGGCACTCACTGATGAGTAAATAGAAAAATCTCCAATCTCCTGTACCTACTGCTAATATTTTTTAAAAAGCAAACATCTGAATACAATTATTTCACTCTTGAAAAGAAATCCATCTATGTAAATATACATTTTGGTAAGTAGATAGATAGACAGACAGATAAAACATCGGGAAGGATATATACCGAACTTTCCTCCTGGCAATAGGAGGTGAGATGGGAAGAGTCGAGTTTAGTGATATAGTGATTTTAATTGTTATTTACAATAAGCATGTTTTTATTCTTGCTTTAGTAACAAAGGAGAAAAAAAATTAAAGAAAATTTCAGAATATATTAGATCTTGCTTTCATACTAATAACCTGTTCTAACATACCAACTGATTGATCAGCTTTATGAATATAACCAATTCTCATTGCTCATGGCAATTATGTTCTGTAAAGTCATCATGAACACTGAATTAGTAAATACTGAAGTACTGTTCCCAAGGGGCTGGGATTTAGCTCAGTTGGTAGAGCACTGCCCTGCAGTCTCTGAGGTCCCGAGTTCAATTCCCAGCACCGCAAAAATGGGAGAAGGGCCTGGCAATCCACTCCCAAGGCAATCCCGAAAACAGTCAGCCATTGAAAACCCTATGAGGGTCGCTATGAGTCCGATACCGACTCAACGGCACATAACAACACCAACAACAACAACAACAAATGTTCCCCAGGGAAATAGATTAGTTTCCTGTGAGCCTCTGGTCACATCGTTTATTTTTTTGTCAAACCAATCAATACAAAACAATGCTCGATGCATACTTCCCTTCAGAGACATCTTATTTAACATGCATCCTTGTTCAGAGATATGGAGCTCACAGATAACAGCACTCTAATTCATGTCTTAACAGACCTTATCAAACACATGTTTTCTATAAGGTTCATCACAGCCTTCTTGTGCTTAGAAAAACTAGCCAGTACAAATGGGGGCCATTTTAAACAGGGAAATCCCCAAGAAAACCCACAAAACCGCAAAAAAAATGTAATACTAAATAGACCATGAAAATGACATTTGTTTATAGTATGAGAGTTGAAATAAGAGAGGAGATGGTGGCTTTATTTGGCCTCAGTTGGGGATGTGTACATTGGGTGACTCAAATTTTTCAATGCTCTGCACATGTCCACAAATAAACATGAAAGTGCTTCAAGTAGCCAGGTGAACAGTGCACATTTCCCAACAGCTCGGGAAGTAGAAGGAAGGGGGATCACAAGTCCAAAGCAAGAGGCAGCTTGTGCAATTCAGTGAGAGCCAGTCTCAAAAAACCAAACCAAACAAAAAAACACCCTAAAAAGGGGCTCAGTAGTGGGGTGCCCTGGGTTCAATCCCCCGGTACCATAAATAAATAAAGTAAGTAAGTAAAAGTGCTGCAAGTTCTGATTTTGGGGTTATAAATACATTTTAGTGAGTAGGTCAATTTGCAAATCAGGAATTAATGAATAAGGATCCACTGGCCCTTAAATATAATTTTTCTAAACCAGTTTTATCATCTGCCAAATGGAAGCATAAACTGGATAAATACTAAAGTTATTTAATATTCAAAACTTGAAATACTTGAAAAATGTTGCTGTTGTTAGGTGTTGAAAAGTACTCAATTTTAATTTAATGAGTAAAAATACATATTATTTGAAACTTATTCAGTCTGTTTAGTGTTTATAAAAATTTTAAAGCTAACTTCTAAAAATCAAAGGAGTTCCTTTACTACATATTAGCCATAAGGCTACATAAACCTTGTAGGTTGATGAAAGTGTTGCCAGAAATGATGTAAAGGATACATAATGGAAAAATCCAATACTGTATTACTCTGTACCCCATCATCATTTACTAATAATGGGAAATAAAAAAAAAAATCAAAGGAGTTCTTATAAAAATTCAGATTTCTATATTTTCTTGAAAAACACTGGCCTGATAGCTAATGCACTGTATTTCACACAATTTAAGAAGGAATTTACTTTACAATCCATTATTTTTTAATAAATAACCAAGAAATGCCCCCAATTAAATTGTAAGATATATCTTAATTTCAAAGATGTTTAAATGAGCCAGGCAGGTGGTGCAAGTCTATAATACCACTGACTTGGAGGCTGAGGCAAGAAAATCACGAGAGCTTGAGGCCATAGGCAGCCTGTGTAGCTTAGCAAGACCCTGACTCAAAATAAAAAATAAAAAATAAAAAAATGGGTTGGGGATGCGGCCCAGTGGTAGAGCACTTGCAAAGTATGTGTGAGACCCTGGGTTCAACCATGTATCCCCCCAAAAAAAGTTTAAATATCAATGTGCATCTTAGAAATGGTAAAATATGGCATATACTACATTTACTACATGCTAGCTCTGTCCAACGGCCATGTGTCTATCAGCTTGTACGATGGGGGCCTTGCAGTGAAGCCACCGGTATTTCAGATACCAGCAGGGCTACCCACGGTGGACAGGTTTCAGCTGACCTTCCAGACTAAGCTTCGGGAAAAGGACCTGGCAGCCCACTGCAGAAACAATTAGGCATTGAAAACTTTATGAATAGCAGAGAAACACTGTCAAATACAGTACCAGAAAATGAGCCCCCACAGACTGGAAAGCATTCAAGAAGTGACTGGGAAGAGGTGCCTCCTCAAAGTACAGTCAACCTTAATAACAGGAATGGAGTAAAGCCCCCTCTTTTTACTGATGTGGCACTACTCAAAATGAAAAGAAACATAGAGGCTGCAACAATGAGCTCAAATATAAAAAGATCATGTACATGGTACAGTGTTGGGCAGTGTTTTGTTCTGCTGTACTTAGGGTCGTTATGAGTCAGATACAACTAGATGGCACCTAACAACAACACAGCTGCTTCCAAAAGTGCTTTATATTTAAAATTCATTTAACCTTTACAAAACCTATTAAAATAGCCACCATTCCTATTTTCATTTTAGAGATAAGGAAACAGAGGTACAGTGGTTAAGTAGCTTGTTCATGTTTAACAACTATGAAGGGCTGTGTTGGGATTCAAAGGAAAGTAGTGAGTGCTTACACACCACATCAAAGTGGCTGTCTGGGCCCACATTTCAGGAGGCAACAAATGACTTGTGTCAAGTACTAGCTATATCCTCAAATTAGCGTATGCAGGCTTGGGCTTCATCATAGACCTCTGCTCTCTCCGCTAACTGCCCTCTTCATTAATGCCACCCAACTCAAATTTGGGTCTGTGACTCTTGCACTAAACAAGAGAACACTATATATGAAAAGAGAACTAAAGTTGGAGATGGGAGTCAAAGAGAACTTAAAACTTCATTGGTATTGTTTGTCATTTTGTATTAAAAAAAAAAAATGAGCCATGTGTGGTGACACATGCCTGTAATCCCAGCAACTTGGGATGCTAAGGCAGGAGGATCATGAGTTTGAGGCAAGCCTGTTATGCATAATTAGACCCTGCCTCCAGAGGGGGAAAAAAAAAACAAGTAGAAGAGTTTAGTTAATAATGTGCGTGTAGCAGCACGCAGATCAGATAGTTGACTGTGTATCAGAATGCCTTTTTGTTGTCAATAACTACCATGTGAAGTTCACAATTCCACTCATCAAATAAAACATGAAAAAGATAAATAATCCCACTAACAATGGTAAATCAGGCAAAATCAGAATTATAATCTAATAACCAGTCAATTAAAATAAAAAAACTTGCTAATACTGTCATTTATTTATACACAAAGGAGACCAAAAAAGAAGCAATGGAAATGGGGGTGAGTGGAAAAAAATCGAGATGAGGGATATGAAAATGAAAAACTACCAAAAAGTAAAGAGAGAAAAGAAGACGACAGCCTAAAAGTAAGACAGTAAAAGTACACTCAGAATTTGAAGGACACTGATATAACAGTTTGCAGTATTTTTTCACAATTCGTAATAAGAGTCCTTTTTCCTTTTCCTTTTTAAAGCATTTAGTAACTGACATGTAAAAATGAAGGATGGGAACATCAACAAAAACTATGCCTATTTGATCATTAATTCCACAAATATTTAACAAACACCAAATACTAACTTAATTTTATGATATAACCTTGCCCTCATTAAGTTTAAAATGTAGTTGTATCTTCTTAGATAAGAACTGCCTCAATGATGACTATTTACTATAGGACTAAAATAATTCATGCTAACCAATAGTTAATTCATTTGCAATACTTTAATACAATAAAAAAGTTACTGCTTTAGACTACAAAAAAAAAAAAAAAAGGAGCCAAAGATTTCTTTTAAAGCTAACTCTGAGAAGATTTTATAAAGAAAGCCAAAGGCAAACTTATATTCAGATGACCTAAATCATCATAATCTAAAAAAAAGATGTGGGAACACTACAAAGTCAAACAGAAGTATCTTTGCAGACAAATCCAATGAATCCAACAAAATCCATTTACACTGCAATTACTTACAAGCTGGCCTAGATAATATACTTCTTCACTTACTTTCCATGCTTTCCCTAAGAAATGAGCTATGTTTTTCAAAAGGACATCTTTTCAAGCAATGGACCACAATGAAACGTATGTACCAAAAATGTTGTTGTTAAGGTGCCATTGAGTTGGTATCTGACTCATAGTGACCCTCATAGGGTTTTCAATGGCTGACTGTTTTGGGATTGCCTTGGGAGTGGATTGTCAGGTCCTTCTCCTATTTTTGCGGTGCTGGGAATTGAACTCAGGACCTCAAAGACTGCAGCACAGTGCTCTACCAACTGAGCTAAATCCCAGCATACCAAAAATAGCCTATCACAAATGCTCAAAATCTAACACTACAGAAGTTTTCAAATTAAAAGTGAATAACATTTTATACCAAGAATGTGGCACATTTGCCTAGGGTACAAAAATAAGCATAACTTTTCTATGATATCCATAACAAATAAAAAGCAGAGTACAATGCAATATAAATAAAAAAGGTCAATACATAAAACAGAAAGAGAATCAGTATTTGCTATTAACAATCTTTTACAAAGAATTCTTACATTCTCTCCTAGAAGATAATCCAGCTCATCAATGATTATAATTACTTCTCAAATCACAAGCCCCCAGGAGTTACATTGTCTTTTAGGTATTCAAATGGGTAATACTTCATGAACTCCATAAAGCTGATGATAATGGAAGACTCTTTAAAAATGTAGCATTCCCTTAAATAAGCATATTTGCTTGAACAATTTTTCTCTACGTACATTTCTCAGAACACTGGACCCACAAAGTTTCCCAGAGGGAAAAAGGAATTTAGGCAAATAATTTTGGCAAACAGTGCATTTTATAACTCCATTTTGAAAATATCTGAACATGTAATACTGTCTCCTTACCAAACATTATATAAACATGAATGGGTTGGGTGCATGGCACACACATGTAATCCCTGTGATTCTGGAGGTGGAACCAGGAGGATCTCAAAAGTTCAAGGCCAGAGGCAATTTGTATCTCAGCAAGACCCTAACTCAAAATCAAAAATTAAAAAATGAGTTGGGCCAGTGGCCCAGTGGTAGAGTACTTGCAAAGTATGTGCAAGGCTCTGGATTCAACCCACAAGCACTGCAAAAAAAAAAAAAAAAAAAAAGAAAGAAAGAAAAGAAAAAAAAAGGGGGGTTTTCATTTTGTTTTTGACATCATACAACACACTACCTTGAAGACAAAATTCTTTTTTTACAAGGACATCTATTCACATTCTTCAGAATACACTTTGGTAATGCTATGACACGTAAAATTTAAATGATTCTAATTTTAAAAAATCACCCTAATCTACATAATTAACCTTCAAAAAAACCATGTGGCATTCAACAGATACCACTTAAGAAAACATCTTTCCTTGGATATAGAAATGACCAAAACACAAATCACTATTATGATTTTCTTAGACATTGCTAATACAAGATAAGCCAAGAGAGAACACATTTCAGTTATGACACTGACCTGGTTATTAATATAGAATATGAAATATCAACCCAAATAGGAGTTTCAGACCATTTATGTTAGCATGGTATAAAATGTGCTTGATTAAACCAAAACTGTTTAAATTTAAGCACACACTCCTTAATAACAATTTTAATTAAAAGAGAGTATAACTAGGTTTATCTTGTTAGTTCTTTTGCTTTCTGAGCCAGCTAATCAAAACTGATCTAAAAAGAGACACTATAACAGTAGAGGAATTCTATATACTTTTCTCAGTCATTAGCAACTTTCATGCCCCAGGATCTAACATGAAAACAGAAAACATCCTTATGATCCATTATCAAGTATATACAACATTTCTCTTGGAATTTTCAAAAAACTACCTTTTAAAAGGGGTAGTAGTTGAAAGATCAATGTAAAACAAACCACATATAAGCATCTACAAGTAAGAATTTTACTATAGTACTATTTGCAACCACCAAAGTATGTCAAGGGTTGTTGTTGTTGTTAGGTGCTGTCGAGTCGGTATCCGACTCATAGTGACCCTCATAGGGTTTTCAATGGCTGACTGTTTCGGGATTGCCTTGGGAGTGGATTGCCAGGCCCTTCTCCCACTTTTGTGGTGCTGGGAGTTGAACTCAGGGCCTCAGAGACTGCAGCGCAGCGCTCTACCAACTGAGCTAAATCCTAGCCCTATGTCAAGGGTAATGAGGCTTTAATCATCAGAAATTAAGTGTTTTTCTCCACTTCAAGTTAAAAAAAAATCAATTTAAAAAGTACCTGACTTTAAAATGTACAAAGATTAACATGAATGGGATTCTGTATTTAAAATACTCAGTACTTTTATAGAATAACTGATTATCCTGTGGTACAAATACCAATATTTACTACTTGACTGGTTCTGAAGAACATCTTCATACCAGCTCAAAGGGACTCTTAACTGAAAGTAGAAAAAGTCAGGTACAATACAATATCCAAAACATAACTTTGTCACATTTGTTGTTGTTGTTAGGTGCTGTCGAGGACTCATAACAACCCTCATAGGGTTTTCAATGGCTGACTGTTTCGGAATTGCCTTGGGAGTGGACTGCCCCCTTGTCACATATAGAAGTTACCTAAATTCAGTAAGAAGTTTAGGCAGGTATGTTGCTTAGTGATAAAATGCTTCCTGAGCATGTGCAAGGCCCTGGGTTCAATTTCCAATCTGAGAGAAAGAAAGCGAGAAAGCAAGCAGGAAAAAAAGAAAGAAAAGAAAAGAAGGAAGGAAGAGAGAGAGTGAAGGAGAGAGGGAGGGTAGGAGGGAGAGGGACAGGAAGGGAGAGGGAAAGGGAGAGGGAGAGGGGAAGGGAAAACGTAGAACTGTCAAAGCAATCAATAAATTCAAAAAATCCCTAAGTCAAAAGTTTGATGAAAGTTTGACAGAACAGACTTCAATCATTTGAGAACTTTGATTCCTAAAGTCCTCAAAAAGTAATGTTTTATTACATAATATTTGTAAGTTGCTATGAATATCTATGCTTTCTTTCAAATAAAACTACAATTAATTTATTTGTAAAAAGTATTTATTGAGTGTCTACTACTGGAGAAAACCAAAGATTGAAATACATAAGAACCCCAAACTAAAAAGAGACTACAAGGGATGAAGTATATACTAATAAAAATGGTGGAAAGCAAAAGCAATGCACAATCTAGTTATAAAGCAAAGGTAGTTCAGAAAGGAAAGATCATCTGCAGTTTGGTAAGGGAATGATGTTAAATGTGTAAATTAGGAAAGATAGTGATGATGAACCTGAAGGATAGGTAGAATTAAAAGACCTTCCATTTTAAAAAGATGAGAAAAGATGGAAAACCACACAGAAAAAAATATAAAGTAGCTATAGAGCACTACTGTAATTCCAGTGACTTAGGAGGTGGAAGTAGAACTGCAGGTTGGAGGCCAGAGGCAATTAGCAAGACTGTCTCAAGATGAAAAAATAAATAAAAGGGCTGAGGGTCTAGCTCAGTGGTAGAGCACTTGCCTAGCATGAATGAGGTCCTGGGAAATGGAACAAGCTATGTATTGCTAAATTATAATATAGAAGTTAGAGGTTCCAAGCTCTGAAAAGTCTACGCTCTGATAAGTCATATATCCAGGACAGATCAAATCAATTAAAACTTCTAAGATTATAGTATGCACTCCACTGATACTCTATAAATAGTTCTAAATTAGTAACTGATAGAATGAGGGGATGAAACAAATTTTATTCATACTATCACTCAGAGTAAATTGGTTCTCTTCAGGAGACAAACTACTTTTTCAAGTGTACACAGTCAAAGTTAAGCAATAAGACTCTCTTTCCTTTCAATTTATATCCACAATATATACAAGTGACACTCAAGCATCATTTTGAAATCATGATGTAAAAGCTATGTTGTTCCATTCACAGTAACAAGACAAAATGTTCTAGTCTCAGTTCTGTAATATTATACAAGTTGCTTGGATGATTATAAAATGAAGAGGTTTCACCGGATATGTAAGAAGTCTTCCAGCTTTAAAATTCTATACCCTGAATTCTGTACCATCTTTTCTACAGAAGTCACTGTTACAGGGCCAACTACCTGCATGTAGTAAAAACTGCCAACAAAGTGCCAGGCTCTATTTCTTAGCTCACTTCATCTTCATTACATCCTGAAGAGTAGGCATTTTCTTCATTTTATTTAGGAAGCATTAGCCACCTCTCACTTGTCCAGTTCAATCAAGTGTGGAAGACCAGGATACAAATTAGAGTCTAACTTCAAAGCAAGCTCTAATAAGCTGCAGTTCAAAACCTGGTGTCTCAAACACAAATACCAGACAAAATGAAAGGACTTAACTCAAGAGGTAGGCTATGACTATGATAATCTGGACAGAACATGGTTGCCCAATAAGAGTAGGTTGCTGCCTTTTTGCCACGTGGGAATGGACAAGTGAAGCCAAATATTGCGTGTGCGTGTGTGCGTGTGTGTGTGTGTGTGTGTGAGAGAGAGAGAGAGAGAGAGAGAGAGAGAGAGTGTGGGGGGAGGCTGGCAGAGAGGAAGACAGGGAGAGAGAAGGGAGAGTGGGCTGATTTTCACATGAAGCACACACATTTATTGGCTGTCAGCTTCTGCTGTAAACAGTTCTAACCTGGCACTAGGGGGTCTAGCCCAGTAGTAGAGTGCTTGCTTAGCATGTAGAAGACCTTGGGTTCAATCTCTAGTGCCCTCTTCCATGAAAAAGTTCTAACCCAGTCATGTACAGTTAATTTTAATATTATGACAAAAATTTCCAAAATTGCCAGGTAAGAACTGAAATATGGGCAATAAAGTCTAGGTTTTGAAGTAAGGCACATCATGGTAGAATCCTAGCTCTAACACTTTAGTCAAGTTACTTCATCACTCTACACCATCTTTCTTCGCTTGTAAAGTGAAGATATTATCACTTTTCTTGCAGGTTAGGGAAAGATTAAAGGAAAATGTGGCATATAAAGAGCTCATCGTATTATCTAATGAAAGAGCTTCACAAATGAAAACTACTATTATTACTCTTCAGGATCTCAGTAGCAAAGTTATCTATGGCAACTATCATAGTTTACTTTAAAATGTCACACTTTGCCACTTTTCTGTAGATCTAAAATTATTCTCAAAAAGTTTTTTAAAAATTAATACACTCATTTCTAATAACTCTAACCACACTTCAAATTAAGTATACCTAACCTAATCGACTAGCAAATACAGTTTTAGTGGTTAACAATTTTTTAAATGTGGTTACAAATCTTGTCACTAGGAGTTTAGATGAAAAGCGGGAGATGTGACCTCAAAGTGGCTTCAGTGCAAAATATCTCTACAACGTCCAAGCGAGTTATTTGTTAATTGACATACACTTGGGTGAATTTGAAAAGCAGGGTCTGAACTGCGTCAGGCAGAACGACCGTCCTTCCAGTTGATGGGACAGAAGCAGGTGGCTTTGTGCCCCAAAGAATATCGTTTTATTCTTAGCTACACGCTCTAGCCAACAGCTGGGTTTTAAACCTCCTTCCAGTCTTCCCCAAAGCCCCATTTCAGACCGCGAGGGAGGGAGCAGGACTTCAAGTGTCTCTGGCCAGTGCGGAGACACAGGCTAAAGGGAAAGGAGGAGGGACCCGCGGCCCCTGAGGGTGTGCGATACGGTTCGCGGCACCTCTGCCCGGGATCCGTCCCACTGCTGACTACTCTTCTCGCAGGGCCTGCGGCGCCTGAGGGACTGCGGGGCGCGGCTGCTGTCAGCCGGCCGAGCCGCCGCGGCGGGGGCTTCTCTGGGCGTGAGGAAATCACTCGGGAATTTCAGAAAGGGAAGAAAGGCAAAGGGGACGCGGCGCGTGAATCCCCGACCCATGGTGGGGCGGGGGAGGTGACCACCAAGCCCCCAGGTCCTTCATCCCCTTCCTTGCGCGGACCCTTCCCAAGTCCCGGACTCGCCGCTAGTCTCACCGTCTCGGCTTCTGTATGCTGGGGTCCGGCACTCTGACCCCCCATTACCCCGCGGAGGAAATTCATCTTGCCGCTCAGCCACCGGCTTTACCAGCCCCTTCGGGAAAGATAAGACAACTTCCCCCGTTCCCCGCAGGACCTGGCCCCGCAAAGCCCGGACTCTGCACTCCCTGGCCGCTGCCTCCACCCCCTCCTACTTGGCGGCCGCTTCTGCCTCCTAAGCCCGGAAACAGCCGCTGCCACCGGCCGAGATGCGCATGCGCGAGTACGTGGCGTTACGTGGCGGCTCGAAGGGCGAAGGCAAAAGGGGAGAAGAAGGTATCAGGGGATCCGCCAAGCCCCGCCTATTAAGGAGGCCGCCTCCTGATACAAGGACACGCCTTCTCCTCCCCCGGCGCTCGGCAGATCACTCCTGCTGGCCACAGCCACCCACGTGGTCGAAGCCCAGCCTGGCTGGCTGGAGAGAAGATCCGATTACACTACGCGTTTTGGCTTCTAGGGTATTTAATTATCACCCTGCAGGACTTATTGCAAGCCGTAAAATCTGGGGACTTATTTTTGTTGAGTCCAAAGTGAAATTTTCCTTCGGCCAACGTGACAGGTAAGGGTTCCTTGCCCCTGGGAGGGTTTGTTTGGGTTTTTAGTTTAGCAGTACTAGCGTTGTGGCCTTCTGATTCCAGTAAATTGCATTTCTTTACAGGGCTTTGTTTGGTGTTAATAAAAGGTGCTAGAGACCCCTCATTCCACTGCCACTGGAGGGCGCGTTTCTCAGCTCTTTCTCTTCAAACCTGCTAAAAGGAATTCCTAGATCTAAACACCAGGTACAACGCTAATTTTCGTGTATTGTCAGTAGGAACCCCATCGAACCCTGCCTTCGGCTTACTGTAGTAAGAAATTCGAATTTAGAAATAAATTGTTCCGAAGTGTGAGTTTGGTAGCAAGTAGAATAATGATTTATTAACTCTCAACTCCTGCATTTTCAGTGTTTCTCTTTTAAACATGGAAAATGTCATTTTTCCAAATCAGTATGCCTGTTCCTTTGAAAATGAGGTCGCCAGGTACACATGTTTCTGGAATAATCTTGGAAATTTCTTGAGACTGAAAAGCAGAATCTGACTCATGCACCTCTCCCCTTGGATTTCCTATTGATCTCGATGCAACATTTAAAGTTGAACTCATCATCTTCCCCAGACTCCCTTAAAAAAAGAAAGAAAGAAAGAAAGAAAATTCAATATGCTTCCACTGCATGCTCTGCCATGCTCAATAGTACCACTATCCAAGTATTGCCTAATCCAGAAGGAAGAAGTCTTTAGCTTTCCACCTCCACATGTTCAATCAGTAGTCAAGTGTATGATTTCTCCTTATAGAATATGTCTCAAATAGGTCCTCTGCTTTCCATCCTCTTTACCTGTGACACAGTTTATATTCTTTTCATCATTTCTGTCAATGAAATGACAGCAATAGCCTCCTGACTGGTTTGTCTGCATTCAGCCCTGGCTTTCCTCCAATGTACTCTTCAGTCCACCCTTGGGTGAGCCTAACAACAAGAAAACATCTGTCCCTATCAGTCTTTTCTTAAAATCCTCCAGGGGTTTCCCATTCCCTATAATAAAGTCCAAACTCATTTATTTGGTATAAGGAACCTTTATGACATAGCTTCTTCCTACTTTCCAGTTCCTGCCTCCCCCCACATAACTCTGGGCATTTTTCTCTTGCCCCTGTATGCCCCACTCCTCCCTCAACTTCATCAGGCAAATTCCTACTACTTCCTTAAGCCTCAACTCTGGCGTCACCTCCCTGAAAGCTTTCCTTGAAACCCAAATGTGCATCTACATGAGAGCACTTTGCAGATATTAGTATATGGTGGATGCTTAATAAAAACTTAAGCCAAACTTAATGGCAGGACCATGTTATCCAATTTTGTATCTCTGTTGCTTACCACTGTCTCATAAAAAACTATTGATGGATAAATGAATAAATCATTAGGTGAATGTGTGACTATCAAACTCAGGGAAAAGGTCTTTTTTCACCTGTGAAGTGGTGTTGTACAGAACACATATCATATATGCTATGATAAAAGTTCTTTTTTTAACGCCAAGGTTTTAAGGCTAGATGATTTGTAGAATGGTGGGGCAATACTGCCAAAAAGACTGTGCATCAAGCATTGTCCTCCTCTTTAAAGCTAGACACTTGACATTTTACTTCAGCTATTTTCCATAGGGGCATTTTGTTGCAGCCTAAAAAAAGTAACCAATAAGTGCTCATAATTTTTAATACCGAGTAATGCATGTGAAGAACCTCACCTAGTCCTTAAGCTTCACACTTCCTTGAACCTCACCTCATCAATTCCCTGGGCCTCACTGTACACCATCATCAGGGATGAGGCTCTGAAATGGAGGGGAGCTCAGGGATATATCCTCCTTCTGTTACTTGGTAATGAAGCACAGCATCCTGATGTTTTAGCAAAGGTGTTTTAAAGCACTAGACTTGTCAAAATTTCCTGTTTCAAATTTGGTGAGTATAGTAGTAACAGTAATAAACAGTATGAGTTTTCCTTTATTTGACCTGTTTTCTTCCCTAAAAGCATCTGTAGGCAAGAAGGGTTATGGGAAGGAGGGATGAGCAGTTGGGTACAGAAGTGATGAGCCAGAGCATCCAAGTTCCCTGTCTTATTGTCTTGCTGTTGTTCTGGTGCCTAAGAACAAGTAGAGCTATTTCCTACCTCCAGTCTCAAGAGGAAGGGGAGAGGGTACAGTGTCTAATTTGTTCCTTAATTAGGGTCTGAAGGGGAACAGAAGCATTGTCACTATGGAACAACCATGAAATAGACTCTTCATTTAAGAGAAAGGGGGTTAAATATTAATTTACCAACACTGATTTGATACAGAAAAGTTGGAATCCATGTCTTATTCCAGTTTGTACTCTTTTCATCAGCTGGCATAATTCTTCAACATTGTGATTGCTTAAGAATGATTTGTTAACTAAAGGAAGAGGAGACATTAAAAAGTTCTGACTGCCTGACTCTCACTATTTATGTCTGACTCTTATAAATCTAAGTATTCAGGATAAGAATGCCATGAATATTAATCCAAAATTTTAAGTAAATGAGAATTATTTCCCCTTTCCTAAACGAAACCTGACAACAGAGCATCTTAAAAAATTTGTTGGTTTGCACCTTACATTTTAAAAACATTGTTTCCTTCACATTTTCCATCCTTTCTAGTGGAAAGCTCAGCAAAAATAATGAAATATCATTGTACAAGATGATTTTTAGTTGGGAGGTAATGGGGTGGAATGTTGTCTATACTTGCTTCAGGTGATGAATGGAAATGATCATTTGTGTCTGAAATACCTTATATATACAGGTTCTTAAAGACTAGATGCCTACAGCCATACCACCATAGCAGCGGACCCCGTTAGATCTCAGAAGCTAAGCAGGGTTTGGCGTGGTTAGTACTTGGATGGGAGACTGCCTGGGAACACCAGGTGCTGTAGGCTTGGGAGAAGGACCAAGCAACCCACTCCTAAAAAACAGCCATTGAAAACCCTATGAACAACAGAGAAGCACTGACAATAGTGTTTCATCTGTTGTATATAGGGTCACTATGAGTCAGACACCGACTAGGAGGCACTTAACAACAATAACAACAACAAAGACTAGTTACTGGAAAATCAGTGTCAAAACGTTGTTAATATAACTATGTATTACTATCAACTAACCAAACAGCATACTACAAAATAAATTGATAATGATGAAGCAGCAGTCAAAATCATGACTAGTGAGTAATAACACTGTCAAACACGTTGTTGTTGTTGTTGTTAGGTGCCGTCGAGTCAGTATCCGACTCATAGCGACCCTCATAGGGTTTTCAATGGCTGAGTGCTTCGGGATTGCCTTGGGAGTGGATTGCCAGGCCCTTCTCCCACTTTTACGGTGCTGGGAATTGAACTCGGGGCCTCAGAGACTGCAGTGCAGCGCTCTACCCACTGAGCTAAACCCCAGCCCGTCAAACACATAGTATTCTTTATTTGCCAGGCCCTGTTCTAAGTACATCACACACACACACACACAAATTTACTTATGCTGGAGGTGTAGCTCAATGGTAGAGTGTGAGCCTAGCATTTATGAGGACTGGGTTCAATTCTCAGTACCAAAAATAATAATTATTATTATCATTTGTTGTTGTTAGGTGCCATCTAGTCAGTGTCAGTGACCCTACGCACAACAGGCAAAACACTATTTTCTTGCTTCTCTACTATTCATAGGGTTTTCAGTGACTGATTGTTTTTTGGGAGTGGGTTGCTGGGTCCTTCTCCCAAGCCTACAGCTTGTAGTGTTCCCAGGTGATCGCTCATCCAAGTACTAACCAGGTCCATCCCTGCTTAGCTTCCAAGATCTAACGGTATCAGATGCCACAGTGGTATGGCTGCAGGCTGTTATTATTTAGTTTGTTATTATTAATATTATTGTTAACTTAATCCTAACAACAACTCCATCACCTGGATACGTTATTAGCCCTATTTTAGAGATGAAGAAGGAGATCAAGAGAGTTAATTTGACCAGTGTTGTACCTGCTATAAAGTGGCATGGCTAAGCATGAATTCGCAGTCTGGCTCCACAGCTTGCACTCCTATGTACCACATTATCCTTCCTCTCTATATTCAAAACAGTGGTCATGTGCTAAATGGAAAGGTGGCCTACAAATCCCTACACAATCTGGCCTCTCTGCCCTTTTGGCTTTGTACTTGTTCTTGCCTATGTTTGGGATGCTTAACTACTCTTTCCACGTGGAGACTTGGCTCACTCCTTCACTGTCTTTAAGAATCCTCAAATGTAACATAGGTCTTTCTTGACTGTTCTAAGTTGGTGCTTCCTCACACTGCCTTACTCTGCTCTGCTTTTATCAGTCTGATACATTATTCTATGTACAATAATTTCCTGTATTTCATCGGATCTAGTACACCATCAAGTATACCTTAGAGAGAGAGCAAGAGAATGAGAAAAAAAAAATTCCATTTATAAGGTGCAGTCTACCAAAGATACATCCTAATTTTAGGTTTTAGAAAATGAGAGAAATAGGGCCGGGCGTGGTGGTGCACACCGGGCCTAGTGGCTTGGGAGGCGGAAGCGGAAGGATCACAAATTCGAGACCAGAGGCAGTCTGCGTAATTTAGGGAGACCCTGTCTCAAAAAGTGAAAAAATGGGCTGGGGATGCAGCTCAGTGGTCCAGTACTTGCAGAGCATACAGGCGCGAGGCCCTGGGTTCAAACCCTAGTAACTGTAAAAAAAAAAAAAGAAAGAAAGAAAATGAGAGAAATGTACATTGTAGGATTAATGGAATATAGTATATGTAGGATTATTGAACTATAGTACATGTTTTAGGTATTTATCTTGTTTATGGTTTATTTCCCCTCACCAGAATTCTAACACCATGAAAGCAAAAAGTTTAGTCCTTTTGTACATTGCTTTATTTCAATGTTTAGCACAGTATCTGACACATAAGAGGCAGTAACTCTAATGGATGAATGAATTCCCCAAGTGAGGACATTCTCACTTTGGACTTGTGTGCATAGGGGTAGAAGTTCTGCAATGTTGTTAAGCATGGCATCGCAGCCAGACTTCCTCAGTAGAATCTAAATCGGGGTCCTCAGAAAATTTTATTAACATACTAATTTTTTAAATAAATATTTTTGTGGCTTTTAATGATAATAGTTAACTTTTATCATATGTAAAGATAAACATCTGTGGAAGAAAGGACTAATATTTTTAGCATCTGATCTCAGCCCACTGAAAAAACAGCCCACTGAAAAAATGTGGCAAGCACATCTTGCTTAGAGATATACTACACTAATGCAATGATTTTCTTTTAATCTTTTAGACAGGTAATACATTCACATGGTGTGTTAGCCTTTTCTGTTACTATGACAAAATACTTGAAATAAACAAGTTAAGGTAGGAGGGATTTATTTTGCTTATGACTCCAGGGGTTTTAGTCCTTCATGGAGGAGAAGGCATGGTGGAGCAGTGTAATTCACATCATGGTGGCCAGGAAGTAGAGAGAAAGAGAGAGACTGCATGCTGGCTGGCTTTCTCCTTTTTCTCCTTTTATTCCATAAAGGCCCTGAGACTGTGTGATAGTGCTGCCCACATTCAGGGCAGGTCTTCGCCCTTAGTTAATTCTACACAGAAACACCCTTACAGACATACTCAGAGGTATGCTTTACTAATCTAGGCACTTCTCAGTCCAAACAAGTTGACCATCAACATTAATAATTGGTCATGGCTAAAATAAAAAGTACAAAATATATGAAAACAATTGTTACCACTCCTTGGCCACCCAGGCAATTAATGAGTTAATGTAAGCAATTCTGTATATCCTTCTAGATATACAAATATGTATGTACAAATGTCTCTTTTTTCATAATATAAATAAATATAGCACATTGTATATACTGTTCTATACCTTGCTGTTAATTTTTCTTTTGTTTTCTTTTTCTTTTTTTCTTTTTCTTTTTTTGGAGGGCCTAGAGAATCAGCTCGAGGCTGGGATTTAGCTCAGTTGGTAGAGCACTGCGCTACAGTCTCTGAGGTCCCGAGTTCAATTCCCAGCACCGCACAAATGGGAGAAGGACCTGGCAATCCACTCCCAAGGCAATCCCGAAACAGTCAGCCATTGAAAACCCTATAAGGGTCGCTATGAGTCGGATACTGACTCGACGGCACCTAACAACAACAACAACAAGAGAATCAGCTCACAGCCTTACGCTTTGTAGGCAAGCACTCTACCTCTGAGCTGTTTCCCCAATCCAACTTTTTTTATTTAATATATCTCAGTAATTGTTCCATACTAATAAAAGGTTCCCCTGTTCTTTCTTAATGTGGTCTACAAGGCACTTTTCAAAGTATTTTTAAAACCCTGGGAATTCCTTGAGAATATACAAGAAAGAGCATTTTGGGTACCCATCCTGCTCCACTTGGCCAATTTCATTTGTTTATATTTTCTGTTTCACTTGAACAAAAAGATTCAGAGGCCAAAAATGTTGGACAGCCACTAGTCTTAGGAGATGTAAAATATGACCAAGGCAAAGACTTGGAATAGTTGAGGTGTTGCACATTCTCTAGAGTCCAAGCTTCCTGTTCCATCTTTTCAAAAGGAACAGTGATTGTTAACCTATCTCATGTGGTTGTTTTAGGATTTTAATAGATAATATTGGTGCTTGGAACATATTAAGTACTCAATAAAGGTTAGGATGAAGACCCAGTTCATTTTTGGTATGTAATATCAATGTCAATAACATACAAAGATATTACCCTGTAAAAGCACCAACTCAACTGTATTGGCTCATGTTACCAAAAAGTCTATTACTTCAAAAATGGCTTAAGCGGGATCATCAAGACATATTCCCTAGGATCTGGGCTTTTACTATTTATGGACTCTGTTCTCTTTATTGGTTTCTTTCTCCAATTCCATAGATGGTTAAAGCGGTTGCCAGGACAGGCTGTCCTACAGTCTTCCAGGTCCAAGTTTATCAAGGCAGACTCCAGACCTCTTTCCCAGCAGTTCCAGCTAAAGATTTTTTGGTTCTCCTTGAATCTGACTGGGTCATGTACCCATGTGTTGAGCCAATTTCTATAGTCAGGGTTCAAGATGTTCTAATTGGCCTTGAGTCACATGTTGTTAGGTGCTGTTGAGTCAGATCCAACTCACAGCACAAGTACAGCAGAATATAACACTACCCAACACTGTGCCATGCATACTATCTTTTTATGTTTGAGCCTATTATTGCAGACTATTTTTCTTCTCATTTTGAGTCGTGCCACATTAGCAAAAGGAGGTGCCAGGGGCTCTACTCCATTCTCATCATTAAGGTTGACTCTACTTTGAGGAGCACCTCTTCCCCGGTTCTTGTATATCTTCTAGCTTGGGGGAGGGGCTCATTTTCTGGCACTATATTTAACAGTGCTTCTATACTATTCATAGGGTTTTCAGTAACTAATTGTTTTTGGAGTGGGCTGCTGGGTCCTTCTCCCTAGTCTGTCTTAGTCTGGAAGCTCAGCTGAAACTTGAGTGGCCCTGTTGGTATCTGAAATACCAGTGGCATAGCTTTTAGCATCACAGCAACATGCAAGCCCCTATGGCATGACAAGCTGACAAACGTGGGAGTTGAGTCACATACCTACTACCTCTAAAGTAAGGAATGAGAATCCTTAGCTCATCTCAAAGCAAATAGCATAAAAATTGAGGAATGGGGACATTTCTCAAAAGAAAGCTGGAGTCCTGTGCCAGGAGGAAATTTTTCAGGATAGGAAAAACAGTAGATGCTCACTGTGTCCCCAATGGACTTAACTACTTGCTAGTTTTCTTTTTTCTTTTTCTTTTGCAGTACTGTGGGTTGAACCCAGAGCCTCAAGCCTGCATGCTTTGCAAGTGCTGAACCACTGAGCTGTGCCCCCAGCCTATTTTTTTTACTTTTTGAGACAGGGTCTCGCTAAGTTACACAGACTGCCTCTGGTCTTGAACTTGCAATCCTCCTGCCTCTGCCTCCCAAGTCGCTGAGGTTACAAGCATGTGCTACTGCACCCAGCTTTGTGTTTCCTTTTTTTTTTTTTTGGCGGAACTGGAGTTTGAACCCAGGGCCTCACGCTCTGCAAGTGCTGGACTACTGAGCTGCATCCTCAGCCCATTTTTTTACTTTTTTTGAGACAGGGTCTCACTAAGTTATGCAGACTGTCTCTGGTCTCGAACTTACCATCCTCCTGCCTCCGCCTCCTGAGCTGCTGGGATCACAGGTGTGTGCCACCATGCCCAGCTCGTGTTTCCATTTTTAAGAAAATATAATAAGCCGAACTGCTTACTTATAAAACATCTAAATTAAGAAATCCCATTTCCAGTTCCAAAATATTTTCTTCTTTTTTTCATAGTGAAACAAAGTTGATTTATTAATTAGGGATATGAGACTGTACCTACTTTAGATTTAAACATGGGCATTTAAAGAGAAAAAGAGATGCTTAAGAAATGAATAATAGTACATGTCCAAGACATGAATGCCGTCAACTGCAGAGAGAAAACTGCCTCTGAAAGACTTTATAAAACTATTGAGAGATGAACTTATCAGATCCACGCCCTGGCACTCTTGGTTCTATGGAAAATTTGATTGTTACCTTTTCACACCTATTATCTGCTCCCTTCCCCTAAGCTAGTTGAGCAGGCAGGTCCTGAATAGTTGAGATGTGAGATTGACATTTTTATTGTCCCATTCCACATCTAGATGAAAGCCTTTGAAGTTCACATTATTGGCTGATGCCAAGATTCCACACAAGTTTATGATGATTTATCATGGAGTCACTGTCACCTTCCCCAGCAAGCCATGATACCAGAGCAGGCTCCAGCTGATCTGTCCCATTTGCCTGAATCTATGGCCCAAGTGATGATGCGGTTGGGGGAGTGAGGAGGTTAGGAGAGTTGTCCTTTTCTTGAGATCAGACCCTGTTTGAGACAGGGTCTGTTAAAGTGGGCTTGGCCTCTAGGGCAGCTAACCTGGACCAGAGCTTTTCAAAGCCAGCCCACACCTTCAAGATCCCTTCCTTAATTCTAGAGTTTATTTTTTGTTTTTGCTTTTGTTTTTGCTTTGCGGTGCTGGAGATCAAACCCAGGGTCTTAAGCATGCTAAGCATATGCTCTACCACTAAGCTATGTTCCTAATCCCCAATTCGAGGTCTTTGATTAGATGTTGACTATAAAGTCCAGTGGGCTGGGATTTGGCTCAGTTGGTAGAGTGCTGTGCTGCAGTCTCTGAGGTCCTGAGTTCAATTTCCAGCACCACAAAAGTGGGAGAAGGGCCTGGCAATACACTCCCAAGGCAATCCCGAAACAGTCAGCCATTGAAAACCCTATGAGGGTCGCTCTGAGTCAGATATTGACTTGACAGCACCTAACAACAACAACATAAAGTCCAGTGGCCTGTGATTAGCCAGTACTCTACACAGATAATCAGGTTGGGCTCAGCTCAGTAACTTGCAGGTGGTAGGTGAAGTGTGCAGCACTGATAAATAGGCAAGTGGTTTGAAGAAAGAAAAGAGAATTGAGTGTGAACAGCACATTCCTCCAGCAGCTTCTCCTCTAGCACTTCAGGATTCTAGGGGCAGTGGGATGGAAGTTGAGAAGGTGAGATCATAAGCAGTGAGAGGCAAAGGAGAGAAGTCTTCTCTTTGGCTTGGCTCTGTTCCCTGATGCTGCCTTACCCAGGATATCACAAGCACCATACTAGTTGTGGATGGTAAAAAGAGCTAGGAGAGCACTGACTTGCCCTCTCCACCTACTTTGACCTGGCTACAATGCAGACACACATGGCCTTTTCAGGGCAGGGCTACAAAGTCTATGAGACCCAAAATGACCCAAATCCTAGAAGTTTTCCTTCTCCCAAATATATGGTGGTATTGTTGTTAGGTGGCATTGAGTTGGATCTGACTCATAGCGACCCTATGTAGAACAAAATGAAACACTACCTGACACTTTGCCGTGCCTGGCACTATTGTCAGTGCTTCTCTGTTATTCATGGGGTTTTCAGTGGCTGATTGTTTCAGGTGTGGGCTGCCAGGTCCTTCTCCCAAGCCTACAGCACACAGCCAGTCTCCCATTCAAATACCTGGCTCCACCCTGCTTATCTTCTGAGATCTGAGGAGATCAGATGGCAGGGTAATATGGCTGCAAATCAAGTATGTGGTGCTCACTCCTAAATAGCTTAGAATCTAAGGTGTCAGAGGATCATTGCCCCAGCCAATCTCTTTCCTGGGAGGGTGCTGCTATCTAGGTCTGGTTGTAGTATTTGGGTCAGGGCAAAATGACTCCACTGGTATTTTGGTATTTGATGGTATGATAAGTATCAAAATCTTTTTTTCTTTTTTGGTGGTACAGAGGGTTGAACCCAGGGCCTCACACTTGCATGCTCTGCAAGTGCTGGACCACTGAGCTGCACCCTCAGCCCATTTTTTTACTTTTTTTGAGACAGGGTCTCACTAAGTTACACAGACTGCCTCTGGTCTTGAACTTGCAATCCTCCTGCCTCCGCCTCCGGAGCCACTGGGATTACAGGTGTGCGCCACTGCACCCTGCTCCAAAACCTTTGTTTTTAAAACATTCAGAATTCATACCACTTACATCAGTACAATGACATGTTTAACACATTTTATTTGAGCATATATTAGGAATTCCTATCAATTTCAGAAGAGCTGGACATGGGTACTGGGTTGGTCTGGCCAAAATTCAGTGCCTGCTGCCACTGTAACATTTCCACCTGGAGCTTATAGAGCCTCAGCCTCTGGGTAACTGCTCAGCTCTGGGCAGAGCTCCCTGCTGCATCAGCTTTTTTTCCTGCCAACCTGAGAAGGATGGTCCTTCCTCCTTTCTAACTCTCACCTTTTGCAGCCAAATAAGCCACTTTGTTCAGAACTCATGGGATCCTTGCTCAGCCCCTCCCTCCTTTGGGGGGAGATAGAATTGTAGGACCTGACTGATTAGAAAGGCTTCTAGGAAGGAGAGAGGAAGGAATGGAGGAAGGGGATAGAGCTGTGAGATCCAAGAAACTGAATGAAATTGCTGACTAATATCTGCAGCTAGAGTATTACACCCACATAAATACAGTTTTTTTTTCCCAGTACTTAAAATAGCTCAGTGTACCAGAATACTGAAAACAGATGTGCTGGGTTTCTTGAATTATTCATTCAACAAACATTTGAGTCTCTATCCTCTGTTCCAGGCCCTGCTATAGGGTCTCTTCTGTGCATGTTTCATTTGGAACTGCTAGAAATAATTATTCCTATTTTACAGAAAGAAAAGCCTGGGCTTCATGATAGAGATCAGAAAGGCATATTTTCTTTGCAAACCTAGACAGACCTAAGTTTTCATGCTAGTCCTGCCATTTTTGGACTGTGCAGCCTTGGGCAAATTACTTAACACTGATATCTCAGTTGTGATTACCATGTGCTGCAACACAAAACCAAAGAGATAAATTAGGAGGTAGGCAATGCAGAACTAATACAGAGGCTCTAGGATACTGTCTGGGATCCAAGCTGGAATTTTCTGCACAGCCAGACTTGGCATTAGGCTTTCTTTGTGGTTATAAGCTGGCTGCTCCAGCTCCAGCATTACATTCTTATTTTGGGCAGGAAGAAGGATATAGGTGAAGGAAAGGAAAAGTATCTACTAACTGAGGCTGCCTTCCCCATGTCTTCATCCTTTTAACCTTTTATTATGATCTTAATTTCAGATTGCAGAGAGGCTGCAAAAATCACATAAAGAATTCCCACATACCTTTCACCTAGATCCTTCATAAGTTAACATTTTTATCCTGGTTGCTTTATCATTTCTCTCTCTCTGTCTCTCTGAATACATACATTTCTCCCTAAACCATCTGAGAGGAGTTTATAGGCATGATGCTTCTTTACCTGCCAAATACTTCAGTTGTCCAACTCTTAAAGACAAACATCTTACATAACAGTACTATGATCAAAACCAGGAAATTGACACTGATGCATTGCTATTACCTCATTTACAGTATTCCTGCTGTATTCCTGCTAATTTTGCCAGTATTCCTGCTAATTACCTTTCTGGGGGGAAAATTTTTTTTTTCTGGTCTAGGATCCAATCCAGATTAAATATTATATTTAGATGTCATATTTCTTTAGTTACCTTTAATTTAAAATAGTTCTTCCATCTTTTTCTTTCATGGTTTTGGCATAGAGAATATAGAACAGGGAAGTTATTTTATAGAATGCCCTCAATTTGGGTTTGTTTGATCTTGCTGCATGATAATGTTCAGGAATATCCCAGAATTGCTGTCCTCATATGACATCCTATCAGAAGGTGCATGGCATCTATTTATCCTATTATTAGCAATACTACTGTTGAGCATTTACAGCCAGAGCACCCTAGCACCTGATCCTGCCTGATGTTGGAAGCTAAGCAGGGTCGGCCTGGTTAGTCCTTGGATAGGAGATCTCCTGGGAGGTGCTTCAGACTAGGGAGAAGGACCTGGCAGTCCACTCCCAAAACAATCTGTCATTGAAAATCGTATGAATAATAGAGAAGCACTGATGAGAGTGCTTGGCATGGCACAGTGTCAAGAAGCGTTTCATACTGTTGTACTTAAGGTTGCTATGAGTCAGACCCGACTCGACGGCACCTAACAACAACAACTCTTGAGCAGCTGTTTTAAAGTGCCTGCTAATCTTCATTGAACAGTTACTATTTTTCCCTTTGTAATAAGTATAACTTGGGGGACATACTTGAATATTATATAAGTAGCCTGTTCCTCATTTGACTTGCACCTTCCAGTTTAAACATTTACACACACACACACACACACACATTTGAAATTTTATTCATTTTATTATTTTGCAGTGCTGGGGATAGAACCTAGGGCCTATGTGCATGTAAGGCAAGCACTCTATCATTGGGCTAAACTCCCAGCTGCCTCTGTTCATGTTCTTTCCTAATTCAGTAGTGGTTGCCAGTCTGCTTCCCATGTGAAAAGCTTTCTGGGAAGCTCCATCTTTCATTTTCCACCCATTTAGTTAAGAATTATATCCATCCTTAGCTGAGAGAGTGCCTGGGAGATGTATTATTTTGTTGTTTTGTTTTGGTATGGGTTATATTCTCTTAATAAAAAAAGGAGAATAAAAACTAGGTAAGCAGCTTGCCTTGGGAGAACAACCTGACAACCCATTCCCAAAAAACAATTAGCCCTATGAATAGTAGAGAAGCTTTAACAATAGTGTTTCATCTGTTGTATGTAGGGTCACTGTGAGTCAAATACTGACTTGACGGCACCTAAGGACAAGAAGAAGCAACTTGCCAACCTAATAGCATTGGTGTAAGGCTTAAGTTAAATAATGATTGACATTTCTGTCCCCAGCCCAGGGAACAGGTTTTTGTTTATTTTTGTTTTTATTTTTGTTGGTTTTGTTTGTTTGATCACTTTTACTCACATAGCTAGTAAATGGCAGAAAGGTCTGCAAACTCTTGTCCAGCCATTATGCCACAGTTCTCTTTCACTGGGGTCATGGTTTGAATATAAAGTGTCCCCCAAGGGTCATGTGCTTTAACAGTGGGTCCCTTGTTGGGGGTGCTGTCCTGGGAGGTTGTGGAACTTTGGGGGGCAAATCTTAGCTTTGCAGAAGAGATGTCACTGGAGGCAGGTCTTTGGAGGTACCTCTGGCCCACCCAAGGCTCTCTGGTCTCTCTCTGTTTCTGGCCCACCATGCCATGAGGACCTCCACCACACCTCCTGTGACTGCACTGCCATGCCTGCCCTGCTGCCATTGGACTGATTCTCTTAACTGTGAGCTCCCAGTAAACTCCTTCCCCTATAAGTTTGTTTGGGTTGGTTTTTCTGCTACACTGACAGCAGCTGACTAATGCAACTGATTTTAGAAATTCTGTATTGTCTCAAGTCTTTTGGCACCCCTCAAGCTATATAATTAAAATTACCTCTATTCTTTATTAACCTACAGAACCCTTTGTGGAATGGTCCTGTTAACCAGATAAAAATAGAATTATGTGTATATTACATAAAAACCTGATCCAGCTTTCTTTGTATTTGGATATTTTCATCTCTTTTGCTGTCCAAGACAGTTGTTCTCTTTTGGAGCAGTACGTATTCATTTATTCCCTCAATGATCATAGTTCAGAAAGACCTGGGAGGGGAAAATAGTCAGAGAATAATGGCATTTGCTCAGCATTATGAATAAATACAATCATGTGTTTATTGATCTTTTTCACTTTTTAAAATATTTAACAGAAAGAGAGATGGAACTGTAAAAAATTTTTCCTTTCCTGCCAGTTACAAGAATTGGAATTTTAAAATTCTCTTGTCACAGAGTCACTGAAAGAACATGAAAATTTAATAACAATTGGCAGCAAAATCTCACCTCATTTAACTAAAAATTTTAAACTGGTCATAAAATAATAATATCAGTTGTTGTTGTTAGGTGCCATCGAGTTGGTATCCAACTCATAGCGACCCTCATAGGGTTTTCAATGGCAGACTGTTTCGGGATTGCCTTGGGAGTGGATTGCCAGGTCCTTCTCCCATTTTTGCGGTGCTGAGAATTGAACTCGAGACCTCAGAGACTGCAGCGCAGCGCTCTACCAACTGAGCTAAATCCCAGCCCTAATAATAATATCAGTACATGACTGAAATAAGAAACGATGCTAGAAAAGGAATAAACCAGGATGTAGAATTGTATATACTGAGTGATCACACCTAAGTGTAAAATTCATGCGTAGGAAAAAGCTGAGAAAGAAGTGCAGTATGATGCGAATTAAGAGTAGTTATATTTTGGAGCTGGGCACAGTGGCACATGCCTGTAATCCCAGCAGCTCGGAAGGTGGAGGCAAGAGGATCGCAAGTTCGAGACCAGAGGTAGTCTGCGGAATTTAGCAAGACCCCATCTCAAAAAAGTAAAAAAAAAATGGGCTCAGTGGTCCAGCACTTGCAAAGCATGCACACGTGAGGCCCTGGGTTCAACTCCCAGTATCGCAAAAAAAAAAAAAAAGAGTAGTTATATTTTGATGGCAGGATCCTGGGTGATGTTTTCTTCTTTCAACATTCATCATTTCCAGCTTAAAAAAAAAAATCACAACCATAACAGACTTGGAAAACATATTAAATAGAAACAATCATGGAAGAGAAATCATCTGGAGCCTTAACAAACCAATTAGTTTTCTTGGAAGGAGAGAGCCATGGGGCCCCACATTGCAGCTGATGCCTGAGCTCAAATTTTATCACATCCACTTGGGTTTCATCTCTTTATTCCTCCCTTCCATTCTTCTTTTCCTTTGTCTCTTTTCTCTTTGCCTCTTAATATAAGGTAGGTGACAAGACTAATTATAAGACAGAGACAATTTGGTATAGTAGGAAGAACTATAACACCAAATGGATTTGAACTCTGGCTTCATCATGTATTTATTTATTCAACAAACATAAATTGAGCAGCAACTACGCCACTGGAGACTTAGTGATAATTAAAAGACAAAAATGTTTGCATTTGTAGAAATTATATTCTAGTCGGAGAAAAATGTGTGATTTAAGAGGTCCTAGAAAGACCTTAGGGGCTGGGATTTATTTCAGTTGGTAGAGCGCCGCTCTTCAGTCTCTGAGGTCCCGAGTTCGATTCCCAGCACCACAGAAACGGGAGAAGGACGTGGCAACCCACTCCCGAGGCAATCCCGAAACAATCAGCCATTGAAAACCCTATGAGGGTCACTATGAGTCGGATACCGACTTGTCGGCACCTAACAACAACAACAGCAAGAAAGACGTTGTTGTTAGGTGCCGTCGAGTTGGTATCCGACTCATAGCGACCCTCATAGGGTTTTCAATGGCTGACTGTTTCGGGATTGCCTCGGGAGTGGATTGCCAGGTCCTTCTCCCATTTTTGCGGTGCTGGGAATTGAACTCTGGGGACCTCAGAGACTGCAGCGCAGCGCTCTACCAACTGAGCTAAATCCCGGCCAAGAAAGACCTTAGGATTTAAAAATATTTGCCCCATCAACCAGATTACTAAAATGTGCAAAGTTTTGCCATTTAGAACTTAGTCTTTTGGGGGCAACAAACATCTCTGGAAATGCAAATATCATGGAAATGGAAAGAATACATCATCACTGTGCTTAATAGTTATTTATGTGTTGGTGTGTGTTAATTCTGTCATATACCTCCAGAGCTGTGTGAGAGCCATGCTTTGCAAGAGTACACATTTTAACTGAAGAAAGGATTGTTAGGTACTATGTAAGAAAGATAGACATGAGTGGGTTTCAGAGTAGGGAGTACGAGGATTCTATGGGAAGAGGTGACTTAGGAAAGGCAAAAAGGATGCTAAAAGAAGAGTGGTAAGACTCTTGCAAATAGGTTTTACTTTTAGTGTATGAGTTTGTCTTGGAGAAGACCCAAAAGTCTTCCCAGGGTTTGTTCTTCTGAAGGCCAAGGTCTTTTGAAAGAGTTCCTTAGATTTGGACAGTCCTATGGGATATATCTGTACCCTTCCCAAATTCCTCACATCGGCAAATGTTCCTAAGTATATTATCTCACTTATAAAATGTATGAGAGATATGTAAGAGTCAGTAGTAGGTCAGCACTGAGGTGTAAAGGCAGGCTGTTGGCTCATTTAGTATATGACCTCTTGCTCACATTTTTTAACTAACAGATTAACTGTCAGAGACCTCTAAGTTTCTGAAAATAGCAAATATTTTCAATATTTAGATGCCAAAGTTTTATCATTTATACCCTCTTCACCTTCTGTAGGGTCATACCCCTGTCCTTGTCATTCTAAAATTGTGTCACTTAAGGTTATGAAGAAGTTAGAGTCTAGGGCCCATCCTGTTTAAAGGAACGGAAAGTTTTGCAAGGGACTTTGAGGTTAAAGAAGGGTTGATTGTAAGGATATAGGAGAGTCTTTTTTATTCAGGTGAATTATTCAGGAAGTAGTCAGAAGAGCCTGGCCTCCAGAGGACTGGAGAGTCAACATATGGGTACTGTGGGATATGTGTATTTCTGTCAGGCTTCATAATCTCTTGTCTGTTTCATTCCTTTGCTTCTAAGACCAGCTTTCTCTGTGAATTCATGGCCTCTCTGCCTGCAAGTTGTTTTGTCTTGCCACTGCCTGGACCACAGCCCAAACTCAGCAAGACTTCACAGCTCAGCCCCCAGTAACTGATTCAGTATGACTCTGGGAATCTGTTTGGTTCACGTTGGGCAATACATCCATCTTAGTCCAATCATGAGCTATACTTAATAACACTGCCCCATTATGATTTCCTGTGTTCTTTTTCTATCTCTTGCCTTAAGAATATAAAGTGGGGAAGAGGGCCAGAAATTTAGTATATCTTGTTGTCCTATTGTAAAGACCTTTTGAAATAATCGGTTTCACCTGAGCATAGTGGTAGATATTATCACTTCCTCATAACCAAATAATTACTACTGGTGATTTATAATTTATTGAGTTCTAGGCCTTTTTTTTTTTTTTTTTTTTAAAGATAGGGTCTCTCTGTGTAGGCCAGGCTGGCCTGGGACTCACTGTGTAAACTAAGCTGGCTTGCAACGCACATCAATCCTCCTGCCTCAGCCTCCTGAGTGCTAAGATTACAGGTGTGTGCCACCATGTCTGACTAAGCACTTTATAATCATTGTCTCTATTAACTGTACCAACCCCTCCCCCACTTTCATCTGTTGTTGTTGTTGTTGTTGTTTTCCTTTTCAACCCAGCCTGAGAGCTGGGGATTGAACCAGGGGCCTCATGCATGCTAGGCAAGTGCTCTCCAGGGCAAGCCCCCTCCCCAGCCTTCATCTGTTTCCATGCAGGAGGACATTATTGAAGGAGAGAGGTTAAGTAACCTGTGGAAGGTGACAAAGGGGACTTGTGTGAGATTTCTCCATCTGCAGAGCCTGCACCTGTTTCTTCCTGCTTTTCTGTATCAGCCCATGATCATTGACTGCATCTCACAGCTGCCCTCCCTTAACCCTGGTCAAGGTACTTACTGTCCCAGCTAAACTCTCTCACTTTAGGTAAGCTGGTAATTTGTGAGATGGGGCATACTAACAAATGGGATGTAGAGGCCCAATCAGTCACACTATCTCTCCTTTTGCTTCTAGTCTGACAAAGCTCTGATCTTGCCAGAACACATGGGGGACAAGGAGAGACTGCCCTCTCCTTGAGTCATCCAGCAGCTTAAAAATCAGTCCAGACCCACCCCACACTGTCATTTAGGTAAGCTCTCCTTAATATTTAGTAACAGCATAGTACCAAGGATATGGTTGAGATGTTCAATAAGCTTTTCTTCATTTTTTAAACTTTTTTTCCATTGAATTCAACTAGCCAATTTTAGCGTCATAAAATCGAAGCCAAGGGCCATCAGAGCTGATTTGTTATTAACCCAACTTAGAATCCAGGCTGAGTTGATGGACTTGAAGTGAATCGTGATTAACAGGTTAGTAACCCTTAGAACAGATAATACAGTTTAAAAAAAAAAAAGTACTTTCTAGCTGGGCATGGTGTTGTACACTTGTTATCCCAGCCTGTAATCCTAGCACTCAGGAGACTGAGGCAGGAGGATGGACAAGAGTTTGAGGCTTGCCTGGGCTATAAGGACCCTGTCTCAGAAAAGTAAACAAACAAATAAATAATAAAAAGCTGTACTTTTTAAATAAAAATGAAACCATAGATTTTAAATTTAATCGAGAAAATCTTAATGAAGATGATGAACTGGGCTGTAATATCATTCTGTTCCTCAGGATCTAAACACCCTCTCCTCGTTCTTTCACGACAGCAGCCTTTTGGTCCCTGGGAGGCGCTGCTTCCTCTGTAAGGCTTCAGACCACTTGCTGTGACTCATGTCTACAGCTGCACTGGGTTCTGGCTGCTAGGAGATAAATATCACAGTGATGTCAGTGTAGATAATTGGGCTTATTGGAGAATTTATTTACCTTCAGCTTGTGGTTTACTCTGGATCCTGCCTTTCTGGCTCTTGAACTCTTCATGCAGGCTGGGCTCTTTTTACTCCCAGCATGCAGGAATCATTTGTCAGGCTGGTGCTAGGGAGGAAGGGAAGCAAAACATGTGGGTTTTCTAAGAGCCAAATCCAGAAAGGGGAGAAGGGTAATCACCTAGATTCCTCAAGATCAGGCCAAAGGAGAGGACAAGGGAGGGGTCCTGGCTGCCTTCCCAACCTTGACTTACCCTCAAGGTTCCTACTTTTCTGGTTGGAAATTGAGACAGATGCTTCCTTTCTTTCAAGCAACACCTCTCCCCCTAGCAGTGAGCAGTGGGCAGCCATTTCACCACCAGGCACACCCTAACATTTTGATAGCGGAGGATCTGCTTGTTACATATACATTTGAATTTACTGTAAGTTTCTGTTTCATGTAAACATTGATTGAAAAGCCGCCAGTGGTAGTAGCAAAAGTAACAGTAAAGAAAAACCAATTAGCTAGTTCATTTAATTAGTATATTTACATTTTTTCTCAAGATAAATATTTAATAATCAATTTTAGATTCTGCTTTCACTAAATCCAATTCTGAATAAATGCATAACATTTGAAAAACACAGGTTCTTTTAATTTCATAAAGTTTATGCTTGACAAGTCTAAGACCTAATCCACATTTTAAAAAATTGATTTGCATTTCTAATAAAATAAAATAAAATAAAATTTAAAAAAATTGATTTGCTAAATCATAAGATTGTAATTAAACTATTAATGATCCTTTACAGAAAAAAAATGTGAATGACATCCTCATTCAACAATTTGATAATTGTTTTCTTTACCTTAATCTGTTTGTTAATGTGTAGTTTTTGTTTGGGAACAGGAGGCTCATGTTTCATTGTATGTACTTGTCTTTTATTACATTCTTCTTCCATTAAACACATTTACACTTTCATGGTTATTGGTGTATGTTTTTTATTTACCTCTTGCTAGTAAAGTTGTTAAGCTTAGAGATGTTCTTAACACATTGGTGTACATAATGGTCCTTTCCACTCTAGTTTGCAACTTGTGATCTAATGTGGACCTTTAATAGTGGCCAACTTATTTGTTCCAGACCCTGTTCTCAGGACTTTGCTTGTATTAACTAATATAATCTTTACAATGACCTTGTAGAGAGGCACTATTATGCCCATTCTAGCATCATTTGGTTAAGGTCACACACCTAGCAAGTGACAGACCTTGGAAACTGAATAGCTTCTAAGTCCAAAATCATATATAAGAATATCTAATACAGCCGGGCACATGCCTGTAATCCCAGCGACTCGGGAGGCGGAGGCAGGAGAATCAAAGTTTGAGACCAGAGGTAGTCTGCGTAATTTAGCAAGACCCTGTCTCAAAAAAGTAAAAAAAAAAGAAAAAAAAAAATGGGCTGGGGGTGCAGCTCAGTGGTCCAGCACTTGCAAAGCATGCAGGCACGAGGCTCTGGGTTCAACTCCCAGTACCGCGAAAATAAATAAATAAAATAATAATAATAATAATAATAATAATATCTAATAACTGCCTCAGTTTAGTTCAGTTGGTAGAGTTCCACACTGCACTCTCTGAGGACCCAGATTTGATCCTCGGCCCCACACAAAACTGGAGAAGCATGTGGGGCAATCCACTCCTGAAGCAATCCCCAAACAATCAGCCATTGAAAACCCTATGAGGGTCACTATGATTCAGAACCTACTGGACAGCACCTGACAACAATACTGCCTCAGTATCCAGGCTTATTAGAATAGCTGAAGTTCAAGGGTAAGATCTTAGAGTTGCCAAAGGATCTGTGAACTATATCTTGTTACTTAACTTCCCTAAGCCTGTTTTTTCATCTGTAAAATGGAAATAATGATAGATCAAAGCTTGCGAGATTGTTGTAAGTGGGGGGGAGGAAGGAAGAAGCGGAGGGAGGGAGAAATTGGAAACAGAATGTGGCCTATAGTAAGTGTTCATTATTCCAAGCATTATATCTATGCTCAATAATTGATAGCTATTATTACTATTAGGGCTGGAGCTTAGCTCAGTTGGTAAAGTGCTTACTCTGTGCTCCTTGGGGCTGGGATTTAGCTCAGTTGGTAGAGCACTGTGCTGCAGTCTCTGAAGTCCCGAGTTCAATTCCCAGCACCGCATAAATGGGAGAAGGGCCTGGCAATCCACTCCCAAGGCAATCCCGAAACAGTCAGCCATTGAAAACCCTATGAGGGTCGCTATGAGTCGGATACCGACTTGACGGCACCTAACAACAACGACAACTGTGCTCCTTGAAGCCCTAGGTTCAATGCCCAGCACCGCAAAAAATAGAAGAACTTGGCCAGCCCACTCTCAAAACAATCCTGAAACAACTAGCCATCAAAAACCCTATGAATAGTAGAGAAGCACTGACATAGTGCTGGGCATGGCACAGTGTTGGTAGTGTTTGCTGTTGCACATAGCGTCGCTATAAGTAGGACCCAACTGGAGGGCATCTAACAACATCATTACGTTATCTATGAGTTTTAAGGATGATCTATACATGTGGAGAAGGCTTTATATTCTTCCTTCTTCACAGTCCTCTTCCCCAGGATTTGTTCCTTCCACTTCCTCTTTTTAAGGACTCTGCCCAGCTCCCTTAGGAGATCCTAGAAATGACTTTGGAAGAACTCTTGAAGGCCTTTCCATTCTGCCCTCCATTCTCCTTCCCAACCTGTCTTCCACGTCTGCTAAGATGGCTCTACTGGAATTCTGTGTGGAATGTGCACTTCTCTGGCTGTCCCCGCCTGTCTGCACTGACCTGCATAGAAATAGCCTTTTACTTGTACAGTATTTTTAAAAATAAGCTTTACAGCTCATCACCACAGGAAAACAGCAGACCAGAGACAATACATAGGAAAATCTGTAGGAAAGTACGGAGGTGATTTAGTTCCTGCCTTCTGTAGAAATGGTAAAACAGACAAATTACTCTTTTGTTTCTCTGGGTGGGCCCATATCTGCCAGAGCCCCAGGCTTTTGTGGATGCTCTCTTTCCTGAAGTGAACAATTTGCATTTCTGAGGAAGCTCCAAATAAGGAGGAAGCTCCAAATAAGTAGGAAGCCTGGCAGTTAACCTTCCACAGGTGAGGGGGATTATCCCCTCTGGGCATTTTCTTCCATGAATTTCTAACCATGAGTTTAGATCTCACAGAGGGCTGGATGACTGGTCAAAAAATTAGTAAATCTTACAGAGAAGCTACAAAGGATTATGCATTTTGTCTAAGATCTAAAATTTAGCAAGAAAATCATTTATTCTGAGAGACATGGAGCATTGCCACCAAGAAGAATTATATTTAGGTTGAAATTATTTAATTAAGCTCACATAAGGAAATGAAATAGCCTTCAGTGGAGATATCTTGCGAATCAAATGAATAGCAAAAGAGAGGAAGAATAAGAAAACTTTGGTTTCCCTTTTGGCTACCAGCCCTAAGTCATTCTCTGAGGCCCTCAAGGTAAAATAAAAAATTTTTTTGATTTATTGCTGAGGATGTAGCTCAGTGGGAGAGTGCCTTCTTCACATATGTGAGACCCGAGGTCATGCAAAAAAAAAAAAAAAAAGAAGAAGAAGAAGAAAAAGAAAAAAAAAGAAAAAATGGCACATTTATAAAGATCTTTCAGGCCTCACACTTTGGCCTTGCTTCACCCTTCCCCACTCACCTTGCTTCTGCTCTGTCTGCATTGCCTGTTTTAAACCCTAGTCTGACCAAACAATTTTCTATGTCTGAATGGCCTGACTTCCAGGAAATTGCTTCTGCTGTACCCTCCACCTGGACCATTTTCCATCTACAAAGTCGGTTCCTACTCATCCTGCGGTTTAGAAGACCTCTTCCCCATCACACCACAGTCTGTTGCTCCCATATGCTTCTACCTTGGCTTTTCTCCCACTGTGTTAAACTTGCCTGGCCTGCTTGCTGTCTGTATCCTCAGCTAAGCAGATCTCAGTCTTCATGAGCCTAACAACCCTGTTTGTTTCACAGTCCTTGACCCTTTTTTGTGCTTGGCCCTCTATGGACACTTAGCAAGTACTCCTTGAATGAAAGGATTTGGCGACTGTTATGGTTTGAACCTTTTTTGTTTTGTTTTGTTTTTCTTTGTTTGAGACAGCGTCTTGCTATGTAGGCCAGGCTGGCCTTGAACTTGCAGTAATCCTCCTGCCTCTTCCTCCCAAATGCTGGTATTGCAGGTATGTGCAACCCCACCTGGCTTATGATATGAATCTTATATCTCCCTCAAAGATCATGTGTTTGAACATTGGATCCCTAGCTACTGGTGATGTCACTAGTAGTGTTAACAGCATTGGGGGGGTGGGGTGCAGCTCAGCACTGTTGCCTGTAGCCTGAGGAATTCCCCTCCTCAGACACTCTACACAGGTAGGGCCAAGTCCTTGGCTCTGTCAGAGAAAAAAATTTCAGGATCACTATGAGTGAAACAAAGTTAATGAGTTTATTAATTAGGGATAAGAGAGAATACACACTTTAGATTTAAGCATGGGCATTTTTTGTTGTTGTTGTTAGGTGCCATTGAGTCGAGCCCCACTCATAGTGACCCTGTGTACAGCGGAAGAAACACGCCTCGATTCTGTGCCAGGCACACGATCTTATTTATTTATGGGTATTTAGAGAGGGGATAAAAAAGTTGCTTTAAAAAAGAATCATAGTACTGAAGTGGCTTGAGAAGACCAAAAGTACTTCCAGGGACTCAGGACTTGGGTAAAATAAAAAATGTATTGCTATAACAAGGTCAGCCCAGGGAAACAAGTCATCACAGGACTGACCCCAAACCCCAGTTCTCCTGGGGTTATATAGTTTACAAGGTGGGGGTTGTCAGTTGGAACCACATGTGCACAGCCTGCATAATCATCTATAGGTGGGTTAAGCTCGTTACCATGGAAATAGGCAGGTAACATCTACATGATACAAGATATCAAGAAATGGCTTACAGGGTGGAGAGTTCATTCAAAAGACTGAGTTTGGCAGTTGTAAGAAATTGGGAAGTGGCTTTCAGGGTAGAGACAGGCAGATAAGAAGCAAGGAGATGGGAGGTGACCTACAGGATGGAATGTATAAGTTTTAAACAAGGAACATTAAGTTCTAGTAATTACATTTTAAGCAAACATTATAACAACTTTTGATTTAAATTTTTCTGCCACAGTACAAATCCAAGACATGGACACAACCTTCTCAAGAGAGAATCGCTTAAGCAAAGAATCATAGTATACATCCAAGACATGGACCAGGTTTCTCAAGAGAGAAAAGAGCATTTGATTAGTTTAACAATAGCTATATATATATGATTTTGTGACTTTTGAAGTTAATTGCTCAAAGGATATAATTGACATTCTCAGTTCAAAGTTTAAGCAAAATAATGAGCTAGTTTACCTATTCTTTCTATCTTAAAGAACTTCCTCTTTTAATGAAAGTCTAGAGTGGCTTTACAAGGTACATTCTTTAGATTTTGGTATGAGAGGGAAGTGCCAATAAGATAAAAACAGGTTAAAATAAATTGAAAGCAGAAATGCCATTGCTTGTTGTTAGGTGCCGTCGAGTCGGTATCCGACTCATAGCGACCCTCTGTACAACAGCGGAAACACTATTGTCAGTGCTTCTCTGCTGTTCATTGGGTTTTCTTAGAGGATTTAAAGGGTTAAGTAGAAATGTTTTGGTATATTTTCTATCTAAGGAACTTCCGGGTAGTCCAGAAGGTGCATTGTATATGTTTACAGATAATAAAAGACTCACAAGGAAGTTGTCTAGGCATGTGTTGACTGCAAACATGGCCCATAATTTTGTTTGTGAGATTCTCAAAGAAGCACAGGATTACAGAGGAGAAAGCAAGGCTAAACTCTAAGATGACACACATTTTGATCCTAAACATGGCTTACTGCTTCTTTAATATTTTCATTTGAAACATCTCTCAAAATCATATCTCTATGTAGGCAGTCTTTACAGAGGTTTTCTTGGTAGTTGTGTCAAAATTCTTGACTCTGAGTCCGCGAGACTTAAACCAGATTCCATGGTAAGGACTTTTTCCCGTCTTATGTCCCCTTAATTTTCCTGTCTTTCTCTCTTATCTCAGGATGTTGTAGAACTTCGGAAGGTGGGTTCTAGCTTTGTGGAAGTAGGTCATTGGGGGCATGCGTTGGAGGTTTTTTTACCCCTGTTGCTCTCTGCCCTTTGCCCTCTGCTCTCTGCTCTTCTGATCCACCATACTGTGGGGTTCTATGCAAAGGCCCTCCCCCACCTGCCCAGATACCTACTCTGCTGCCTCACCTTCTGCCTCTGATAGTGAGCCTCCAATAAGTCATACCTTCCATAAGTTTGTCTCCATCCGGTGTTTTGCCACAGCAACCCTGAACTAATAAGGAAAAGCAATGAAAGCTGTGTAATTGAGGGTAAGTGCTGTCTGATGGAGGACTTTGCGAGGCGGAGTCCTGAGTGCTGGCCCCTCCCTCCACTAGTGTATAGTCAGTGCTGGCTGATCTTCCTGACTGGTCCAGAAACTGCTTGAAACCCTGTGAAACTGGCTTCTGCCAACTGAACCTTGCACCATACTCAAGTTTGCTCATTTGTTAATGTGTAAGAAGAAATGTTAACTGCTGGAAGAAGAGATGGCTTCCGTCAGCACTTTCTCTCCCCACAGGAAGTTAGAGGGAAGCCAGATTACAATCAAAAGGTTGCCTGTGGGAGCCTCCTTCCTTCTTCTTCAGTAGCCTTTACTGAGAGCCTACTTAATAGTGGCAATGAAAGAAAGTGAGTGATCTAAGGAATGTCCTGTGGCTAAGGGAGTTTAAGAGATGCTTTTCCTTCCTGCCATGGAAACTGTTCCAGTGTAGTGGCCAATTGGCCCTCACTCCTGAGGAAGCAAGTATCACCCCAGAGTTGTTCCCTGGGCACCTCTTTTATCATTTCAAGGTTGACCAGTGCACCTTTTCTCTGACTCCTGTTTCAGCCGAGTTATGGTTCACATTTGCCTCATGGGAATATTTGGAAGTTTCTTCTGGGTCCCTTGCCATATCTGATACAGTCTTATTTCCAGATTCCAGGGTTATGGGCCAAGCAGCGTTGTCCAGAGCAGTCATTACCTTGCTACAGCTTTCTTTCATGTATAGTGCTGCTAATCTAACCATACATTATGTTCACTCTCATAGTAGGATTCATATGGAGATTTAAAATTCAGAAGGTGCAAAGAAATATTGGAAATATTAGATAATAAGGTTGTCAGGGAGGAATCTCTTTCTCTAGGCCCTTAGGTTCTGCACCTGGGACCCTATGAGTTATGACAAAAGACATAGGTTAGCAAGAGAAAAGGCAAAATTTAATCACATATTTTTATTAACATATTTACAGGAATTCACAGAAAAAAATGTGATTCAAAAGAGTGATCAGAATTTGGTGCCCATACACCATCTAAATAGGGAAGAAGGAGAGGCTCATTTATGGGAAAATAAATGACTTAAATGGTTCCTTAATGGAATGTTGTTGTTAGGTGCCATAGAGTCAGTATCCCACTCATAGTGACCCTACATACAACAGGTGAAACACTATTGTCAGTGCTTCTCTGCTGTTCATAGGGTTTTTAATGGCGGATTGATTTTTGGGAGTGGGTTGCCGGTCCGTCTCCCAAGGCTACAGCACCTGGTATTCCCAGGCAGTCTCCCATCCAAGTACTAACCAGGCCTGCTTAGCTTCCAAGATGTGATGGGATCTGATGCCACAGGGCTATGGCTGCAGGCCTTAATGGAATAAGTAGGAGATAATGATAGTTTTGTGAAAATGTCTAGATGTGGTGTGGAGACTTCTCATCTCTGGTGACAATTCCATTTTACCTGGTTGTTCCAGGGGAGAGGATTTGTAACAATTTATGGGCTCTACTTTTGAATAGATGAGAGATTTCAGGAATTGAAATACCTTTTGCTGAAAGTATTTTAATGCCACTATGGCATATTTTGGTCTGCTTTTAAGTTTATCCTTTTACTTTAAAGATCATTCCAATGGGTATACCCCCACAGGTCTGTCAGCTTGTCATACCGTGGGGATTGTGTGTTGCTATGATGCTGAAGGGCTGGGATTTAGCTCAGTTGGTAGAGCACCGCTCTGCAGTCTCTGAGGTCCCGAGTTCGATTCCCAGCAGTGCAAAAATGGGAGAAGGGCCTGGCAATCCACTCCCAAGGCAATCCCAAAACAGTCAGCCATTGAAAACCCTTTGAGGGTCGCTATGAGTCGGATACCGACTCAACAGCACCTAACAACAACAACAACAATGATGCTGAAAGCTATGCCATCAGTATTTCAGATACCAGCAAGGCCACCCATCGTAGAAAGGTTTCAGCAGAGCTTCCAGACAACACAGACTAGGGAGAAGGACCCAGCCACCCATTCCAGAAACAAATAGCCATTGAAAATCCTATGACTTAGCTAAGAAGGGAAAATATAAGCAGTGTAGAAACGAGAAGGGAGGAGATTAGCAAAGGCAAGTGAAGGTTGTGGAATGTGGGAAGGAGAGGGGAAACATTGTAAAGAGATAAAGGGGGAGAGGACAATCTCAATGTAAATGATGCAACTTTATGAATACAAGGGAAAAATAGGGGAATATAACCCATAAATGCAATAGGAGTATTATTGCATATGAATCAAAGGTTTCCATAAACTTTATAAATTGGTGAAAATGTAACCAAAAGTGATATAACAATTACACAATGGAAAAAACCAATGTATTACTCTATACCCTACCAACATTTATCAATAAAGGGAAAAATGGCAAAACAAAACACAACAACAACAACAAAACTATGAATAGCAGAGAAGCTACTGTCAAATATAGTGCCAGAAAATGAGCCCCCCAGACTGGAAGGTATTTAAGAAACAACTTTGTATTCTCAAAGTAAAGTCAACCTTATTGACAGGAATGGAGTAAAGCCCGTGGGACCTCCTCTTGCTGATGTGGCATGACTTAAAATGAGAAGAAACATAGTGGATCCAACAATGGGCTCAAATATAAAATGACTGTGTGCATGGCACAGTGTTGGGTACTGTTTTGTTCTGTTGTACATAGGGTCAGTTTGAGTCAGATCCAACTCAACAGCACCTGAGAAAAACAACCATGAGTAGAAGATAGCCAGATGAAATTGTTCTCCAAAATTACATCTGTATTTGAGCCCCAAATCCTTCAAATAAGTGACTAAAATATCAACAAATGTAAATAAACACAGTGACTAGGATATTACTTACTGAATCCAAATGATACTGTGGTTCCAGGTGTAAAATACTGCTTACTCAACAAAATTTCTTTTAGCAAATTAAGGGAAATAACAAAAAGATTTTATTTAAACCAGATAATTTTAAATTGTTAGAATGGAGCTGGGCATGGTGGTGCAGAGACTTGGGAGGCAGAGGAAGGAGGATAGCAAGTTTTAGACTAGAAGCAATTTGCATAATTTAGCGAGACCTTGTCTCAAAAATTTAAAAAAATGGGCTGAGGGTGCAGCTCATTGGTACAGCACTTGGCTCTGGGTTCAACCCCAGGTACTGAAAAAAAAAAGTTGTTAGAATGATTTTGTTTACTATTTCCCACTTGTTTTTAGGGATCACATTAATAAATCTTAGTAATGGATTTTCAGCCCTCTTTCCTTTTCTACTTTTATTTTTTTGATGGTGCTGGAGAGTAAACCCAGGGGTTCATGCATGCATGCTAGGCAAGACTCACTGAACCTTTTTTTTTTTTTATCCCCAGCAGTACTGGGGGTTGAACTCAGTGCCTCATGCATGCTAGGCAGTCACTCCACCACTAAGCCATATCCACAGCCCCCTTTTTATTTTTAATTTTTGAGACAGAGTCCCACTAAGGTCAAATGCAGCCTGTACAACCCCTATTTCCTGAAAGATTGTTGTTGTTAGGTACCATGTAGTTGAGTCTGACTCATAGTGACTCTGTGCACAACAGAACAAAACACTTCTACTCTGTGCCAGGCACATGGTCTTTTTTATGTGTAAGCCCATTGTTGTAGACAGTGTCAGTCTAGGTTGAGGGTCTTCCTTTTTTTCATTGACCTGCCACTCTCCCAAACATGATTTCATACTCTAGGGATTGGTCCCTCTTGACAACATGTCCAAAATATGTCAGACATAGTATAACCATCCTTGTTTCCAAGGAGCACTCTGGTTGTACTAGGATGGATCTTTTGGTACTTTTGTCAGTCCATACTATATTCAATATTTGTCTCCAGCACCAAAATTCAGAAGCATCGGTTCTTCTGTCTCCCGTATTTAATGTCCAGCTTTCACAACCATGTGATGGAACTTGAAAGATTACAATTGATAAATTACAAATGAAACGTAGAAAAGATCTGAGTCTATACAGAGGCAGATTTAGTGCCTACAAAGTATTTCAGCAGCATTTATGCTTATGGGAAGGATGACACAGGAATAAATTTCATTGGTGTCTGTCTGGTTGACAGAATAACCTCATCTAATTGGAATCTAGACATTGAAGGAGTAATAAAACTTTCTAGCAGAGTAGTGCCGGCTAGAAGACTTTGACCTGAGCAAATTAGGCTGAATTTAGAGACCAAAGGATTGAAGACATAATCTGTTGTAGTTGCTTACCGGTTGTTGGCCTCATCATACAATATATGCTCCCCATATGTTATCTAAATTCATTCATACAACAATTCATTGAGGTACTGATATTATTTCTGCTTTATACAAAGAAACTGAAGTGGGAACTAAATAGCCTTTAGTTCCCTGTTTTTATAAGTAGCCTTTGTTCCCTGATTTTTAGCTAACAATTGCTTAACTTGGTACCATTAATGTTTGTCTAAATCCGTGTTTCTTATAAGTGATCTTATAAGTTCCTGTCTTCTCAAGTAAGTTGCAAAGCTGTTTCAACTTGGTGAACTGCTTGCCTCATCTACCCTTTTTGTTCTCTGGTTTTATATACTGCCAGAAGGAATTTACACCC